>JAPSES010000030.1:4569574-4595554 GCA_029822895.1 Maxillicosta whitleyi | reverse complement strand
ATATATATATATATATACACACACACACACATACATATATATATATGTGAGTGTGTGTGTGTGTGTGTATGCATGTGTGGGATGGTTAAAGCATGCCTTTTCATTTTATGAAACAACAAAATAGACATCTCTTGAGAACTAAATACTCATCTTGTGAGCCCAGCATTCCCTACATACAACACTCCTCCCTATCGTTTAGACAGAAACAACACTGCTTGTCACAAACTTCCTACTGCAACCCAATACATTTCTTTTTAGCTTCCCTTTCCCTTCCATGCCATAATAAAGATCTTGTTTCCACACAACCTCCTATGGTTTGAAGCCCCACTCAGGAGTAATAACTCCACTTACCAACCACTGCAACATAAACCAAACCACTGGTGACTGTGTATGTATGTTACAGCAATCACTCTGCAGTCCCTCACTTACAACTTACTGAGCCCTAGACTTGTTACACTGTTAGTTTTCAGAGAAAAAAAACACAGTTGGTGTGTGTTTTGTTTATGTGTATGTGAAACCAATATATAATACAGGGAGAATGGAACAGAAATTTGTGGTCAACTGAATTTGATGCCTTAATAACACCCTATGAATGCTTCTTCCATTCTTTAACAGCTTCTTATATTTCTCAGATAGCGTGTGATTCATTTGGTAGACTTTGGCATTGTTAAGGATTTATGAGTCATGTTGTGACTAATGTAGCCTGGAAACAGTACCTTCACCATCACAGATGTTTTGGTAGGAGTCCCAGCGGGTTAGAGAATCTGCTGTGTTGTAGTCCACAATAACATCTGCCCCATTTTGCCACCTGTCGGCACCTAGACCCAAAAATAACATTATTGTAGATACTGTATCTGTGTACACAGGAAATATACACAACACTGTGGCTCCTTATGTTGTTGTAACTGCTGAAAAGTGAATATTTGGAGTAGTTATATTAAAGCTAGGTAAGAAAGTGAAATTATTATCAGTTGGACAACACTTTTAAGTCTCTGTGACTGTGTTTATAATCAACAAATTGTAATATCTCCAAGTGGCGCTCTTCCATTCCAGTGTAAAGGTTTGAAGGTGCTTTTAGGATATCATGAGGCATTAAGAACAAAAGAAGTCCAAACAAGTATTTTATTGAATGTTAAATGTAGATATTGAAGTTGATTGAAATCTTATCCACACCACAATGGTTGGAGGTAACTATACTTCATAAAATGACATTTTGTTTGCAAATGTCAACAAAAGACCACCTATAAAAAAACAAAAATACTATAATTTAGAAGTATGTCTGTTAGACTCACAAAATGTTTATAAAGCACACATGCACCACCATGCAAATAGTTTTGCTCCTATTGGGCTCTGAGGAGGTGCATGCTGTGCTTCTCTACCTCTCTGTCAGCACACACTTCACACTACATTTCCCCTCTGCAGCATTCCACATCCCCTCTCACCAGGGTGCAGAGGGGGAGGGACAGAGTGCGAGATAGCACGAAGGGCAAGGGCAAAATGGAGAGCACTACTTTTCAAACTAAAACCTGCAGCAATTTTTTTTTAAATCCAAGTAAATCTACCTGGTATCTTCTCTGGTCCCTCGGAGAACACCACCTCCACTTTACCGTAATCTGGAAATCTGGGATCTGGAATTTCAGCACAGAGGAATGTCACAAATGTGGCCATTCATAATGAAAAGATGAACAGTGCTGACTGCAACTTCTTGGTACACGTAACATGTTTGGAAGAACAAGATTGTTGGTCTCAGAGTGCCAAAAGTAAATTAGGTCCAGACTGAGCCCTGAAAATGCAGTGAAGAGTCGGGCAGTTACTGTAAACTGGGGACTTGTCTATTGTGGTTTTTTTTTTTTTTTTTGGGTCTACCTTTGTTAGCCGTCTCCATGTCCTCTTTTTCAAACATCATGTTGTAGCCTTGTACTGCTCCTGTGTGGAACTGCAGCCGGAAAATCACCTCACGATCTGAGGTAATTTCACTTTTGTGATAACATTTGATCTACAAAATTAAAAAAAAACAACAACCAAAAAACATGGTTACTACTTTAACAATTATTTCAATGAGTATTTTAAGTATTCATGTCAGGAAGTCACAGTAGGTATTTTGTGAGATTCCCTACCATGATATCCCCTTTAAGAAGCTGTGCAGGCTCTAAGGTGATGCATACACGGTCTCTGTGGCCTGGACCGATGTGACTGAGAAAAACATCAAACAGAGCAAGTCAATAACAACAGCAAACCAAAATTTTGTAATCATCACAGATAGCTAGAGAAAGAGTAACTGAGCATTAGACTAAGTTTAACAGTAAAGGACTTTGATGTAGCCCTGCTTTCTTTGAAGTGAACAGTAATGTTTAACTGTCCACACCACATGTGTAAGCTACTTACTAGACTCCAGACGAATACACTGCCTGCATTCCCTGGTAGACCTTGATGTATGGTCGACACACTGTGAAATAAGTAATAACTTTCAATAATTGTTGCACTGTTAATATGACATAAAGTAGCTTTGCAGGCAAGGTATTCATGAGCAGCTCTTTGAGTATTTTGCTCACAGTGAGCGTCATAAGCTGTTGTTGTGAGAAAAGGGATTTTCACCACAACATGACGAAGACCTTTGTTGTTCCAGTGAAATTAGAGAAAACAGTAATTTATATGGGAAGATGGGTGGGAGTTCCCAAAGATTTTTCTGGAAAACCACAAAGAAGTCTTCAGTTCTGTTTATGTAAGTGGATCTATCTGTCAGGGCATGTGTGTCGGAAAAAGAAAGAAAGATATAAAGTACAGATAAGTCCTCTTCTTGTTTACTGCTCCATCTCTGTTGTGGTTGTGTGCTTTTTCTACTGTGGTAGTGATGTTTTCACTGGGAGCTGTGGCTATGCAGTGTGCAGTGGTAAATAATACAAGTATAACCTCCAGTGGCATCAAAGTTCGGTATCCCATGAAGAATGATGCAGTGCAGGAACAAAGGGGAGGCGTTGATCTTCATTGATCCACTGAGAAGACTGTTGAGTATCCAAACATACCTAAGTTGAAAGAACAGAGGCTGATATAAATAAAAACAATACTTGGCGAAGCATTCGATCAGAACAGTGTCTGTGGTACCAAGCATGTACAAGCAGTCCGATTCATAGTCTCATTCATGTTTTTGTTTGATACAAAATGCACAGCAGTGAGTGAGTGTATTTCATTTGGTTCCAAGATGATATTACAAAATGACATAATATTCCTCATCATTTTTTTTATTGATGTAGAAACTTTTGCAGACTTTTGAGAGCTCATCCTTCCATGTATTTTTCAGATAAACTCAGGACATGGCTACTTGGAGAGACTTTAGCAAAACAAATCAGACAAACTCATTTTGCCACAGAGCCATTAGTGTGACTGATGATGATAATTAAGTGATACACATTATGGATTACCCATGTCACCATGGGATCTCATTCCTTTTACCAACAATGACTTGACTGTGAATGAAAAACAGACAAATATCACCGGGATATTCAGTGTTTTGTCTTGAATCAGGCTGGACCACACATGAGTGTATTTGGATGGTGACTAAGGTGAAAAAAGGCTCCAGTTAAACAACACATACGTAGGCAGACCAGTGCTACTATACAGAAGGGTGTGCTTATGTTTTGGGTCTTACCGTTTCTGCGAGGGTGTCATCAGAGCTGAGACCTTATCATCGTAGTATTTCCTCATCGCGAAACGGTCCAATGCCTGATCAGCACTTTGAGGGAGACAGAGAGACACATTAAACACTTGAGGTAATTATGACTCATGAGAGAGATTATACTGTGCTACTGTATAATGTAGTGGTATTAACCCCATCTTACATTAGGACAACGTAGACACACATGCGTAGTGGGCAAGAGTGAAAGTAACCGGAGGGACAAAGGAATCCAGCAGAGAGGAAGAGAATGCCAGCTTTAAGCAAACACAGAGGGGGAGAGGGGGACAGAGAGAGGCCAGAGTGTGTGCACAGCTTTGCTATTCAGACAACCCTAAAACCAACAGGCGCTGGAGCCTTTTCACCATAGCTCTGTTTCTCTCTCGTCGCACTCTTCCCTCTGCTTCCCCCCTGAATCTCTTCCATTGTAAGTCCGCCTCATTGTTTTCCTATCTCTTCCTCTACCTCTTTTCGCCCCGGTCTTTCACATTCACCTTACCGACCTCGTCACCCTCAGTGGGACACAAACACCGAGGGAGGTGAACTGGGTCGATGCCACAATGACGGCTGTGTGCAGAAGAGATCTACATAGTGGCATAACACTAGCTGTTTCTCCAAATGTTTGCCACAGTTCTTGACTTTACGGCTTAGTAAACCAGCAGCCATGTTGAATCTGTTTGACTGACAATGGTTAAACAATTAGATTTTCTAATCTTTCTCAAAGATGAATAGATTTCATGAATCTGACACTGTGGCCAGAAGCTATTACAGTAAGTAACATGTTTTCAAGTTGATTCATGAAATTCAATACGCAGTGATTCATGGCTTAAAATGTGGTTTTCCTCTGGAATTGAAAGAAGTGGCTTTCTTTGACTCATTTTCTGAATCACCTTGACCCTAAATTAAAAGATGTAAATAAATCAACTCTGTGGTTACACAATGACATTGCTTGTGGTCTACTAAATGACTCTTCAAGAGGTGTTGTGGGCTGCTATTGATATTGTTTGCTTCTGACGGTGACTCACCACACTCATCTGCTGTGATAATTCTTGACTTTATAACAAACAACACCATTTACAGTAACAGGACATTGAAATATGACACATGGAAGTGGTTACCTGGCTGACACGTCGGTGAAATGCACAAATGATGAAATGACAACACCAATTCGCCCCTTGCCACCCTAAAGACACGAAAAAAAAAAAAAACAGGATCTGATTCATTTCACATGTAACACTCATAGAGTTTTTGTTAATGCAAAACCAACCATTGAGATGATTCAGAATAACATGGTTAAGATGCTCACCCTACAGTGTATAACCACCACATGTAGTGGGTCAGCATTGAGCCAACTCTCCATGGCTTTACAGATTGTACAGATCTTATCCAGTGGAGGTGCGTGTAGATCTGGCCAACCTGTATCAAGGGTCTGCAAACACATCATGATCTGTGGAGAGTCTCCCTATAGTATATAACTTAACATATGTGCCTTTACATTACAAGACAGACAGATTTTAGACAGGTTCAAGGTTTTACTTGCTATAATTGTGCATTATTTGACAAACTTTTATTACGTTCCTGATTAGAAGATGGTAGCAGTTATCTAAACTTACCTTTGGGTTCATTTTGGACAGGTCACTTCTTTTTTCTGAAAGGTTGATGATCTAAACAAAACGTACAATAAGACTAATGATTATACTTTGTACACATCTGTTGTAACACTTCTACTTTAGATTAGCCTGAGTAAAAAGATGAGCTGAGCGACTAAATCGACACCATGCCAAATCCCCTGAAAGTCCATCAGCCCTGATATCAATACTTTCTTGCCTTTTGACACTTTGCTATAGGACACTGCAAGTCAAGACAGTAAGCAACACATCGACAAGCACTGACCAGGTAATTATCGGCATGCTTGGACTTGAGCATTCGCGTGACATCCTTGAGGTTATGGGAGTAGATCTCCTCTGAGCATCCCCGCGGGAAGGACACAGCGATGATACGTTCTGTGATATACGTCAGGTCAAGTTCATAGCCCTCCTCCATCTTGAATCTGGGTCCTTTCTGTTAAAAACAAAGCAGATTCATGTGTCTCAGGTCGCTTTGTTACCTCACACTTTTTCCCACTTAAAGCAGGTGACTCAGTCAAGTCAATATTTGCTGGTCAAAGTCCTCAGCTTCAGTCACTGCGTCCGAGTTTCATGCAGATATCTTTACAGAATATCTTTAAAAAACACAGGGTTTCTTTGCACAGGCACAGAGTGTGTCACAAAAACTGTACTGACTGAAATGAAGCAATACATCAACAGCTATTTAACATGTGAGAGACGATTAGCACTTTTTGCAGAGACAGATACAATGCTGTGGTATCAAAATACTGAACACCATCAATCTAGTTACCACAGTAAGAGCAACAGTGGAAAAAAAAACTTTCAAAGAATTCCGGTTCAAACCAGTAGCTGTAAATCCCGGAGTGTTGGCATGGCCCTGTGACCTCATGGCCATGAACTTCCTGCAGTGGTGGTCTGGAAAGAGCTTGTCTGTCCCCCTGCCACAACACCACACCCACAGGCACATCCCTTATATTCCCTTATCTAGTCATCTCTGTATGGCCTCCATGCCGCTAAGCAGTGCTTATAAACTACAGAGCAGCTAACTACAGCCCACTGGCAACAGTACAGCTGTAATCATGAGTGAATTACGGTAACAAAAAGTGATTGACAGTATCCATTTTCTAATTCCAGCCCCTGTGCTTCTTGGTTTTTCTGTTGCATTCTAGGTGATTGTGAATTAAATGGATTTTAGGCTGTTTTTTTTTCAAAAGTACATATCATTGAGGTCATTGATAGATAAGCTCAACCTTGTGATGTTTCCCTTTTGTTGATTAAAAATAGTGGACTATGAAAACACCAAGGGAAAATAATGCAATAAGTGTTCACATGTTGACAGTGTGCTGTGCTGCATCATATTTATGTGTGGTACGATAGGATAAATCAGTTGTGGTTGATTAATCACTGGGATTTCACAAAAACCAAACAAACACAGAGACACAAACAGAAACACATTCCAAATGCTGTAAAAGATATCATCATCCTCCTTGAATGACCCCGATTGTTTGTTGTGATTAAATGATCCACAGTAAAGAATGTGTCCATCAATTAAGTCTAAAATGACTGCAGGCTACAAGGCCAACACTTTGAAGGGGGCCAGAGTGGGAGCCATAAAGCGGGAACAGTGTAGCCACAGCTTAAATCAACCCTCAGAGTGGAATGAAAGAGACCATGTGTATGAAGAGGTCATCACTCGGGGAGACGACGTTGTGTGTGTGTCTATGTGTGTGCTGGCAGAGGTGGGTGCGTGGGGTGAGGTCCTCAGGGTCTGTTGGAACAAATGGTACGGTTAGTCTATTCCCCCTGAGACACCAAGGAAAACTGTTGACTAATGGGAAATTAATGAACAGGTCAGCCATTACTTAGGTTCTGTGTATCCCCAGGCCAGAAGCATGGGAAGGGAGGCTTAGGGATGTTTTTGAAGTGTCAAAGTACTACGCCAACTAAATATTGGAAGGGTGTGAATCCAACACTTAACCTTTATGTGACCCAGAGGTGTGACTGAATGTTACTGATTTAATAGGTGGCTTCGATGAGATAAAAATGACTGAAATGCATGCACCTGAATATTTTGAAACAGCTAAACAGAGAGCAGTAACAACAAAAATTAGCTCATCTATCACAAAAAGAAAAAAAAATCACAAATCAGTTATTACAGACCTGCAGCGTCCCTTTCTTACACGGACCTCTTACTTCTCCCACTCATCAACCTGAGTGACTTGTCTCAGCATGCACTAAAGATAATTGGTCTTTAATTTGCACTGACTGCTTTTGTTCCTGGTTTGAGGCACAGCATTAGCTCACAAAGGCAGAATAAGCAGTGCCACGGAACTCAAATCCCGAGCCCACCCATGGCACTGTGAGAGCGAGGCTGGCAGAGGAGTGGGTAGGTAGGCTGATTGGAGAAAATGGGTTGCCAGGTCTACTGTGTGAACAAGCCGCAACAGGTTTACTAAGGTCAGGATGTTGGGGGATTAGGGTGTGTCTGGCTCCCCCAGCTCCAACCCCTGCAGGTAAGAGCTTGACTAGGCTGCGTGGGTGCTGTCAGCCACGTTCACACATGCATGACCATCATTTGAAATTGGCTCCGAATGCCTTTCTTTTAATTGCCCCGAATAGCAATGAAAATAAATGAATTAAACATTCCACTTGTAAATGCAGGGAAGGCAAAATCAAGAGCCACATTAGACTTTTTGGATGCTGCCTGTTTCTATTTCAGGAACCACACCCTTCACCTGGCCCACACTGTATGGAATCTTCCATTATGCATGAGCAGGTGAGGTGCAAGATGAAAGAAGATGGCATCACGTGATAGAGCATATACAGGACTATTAGCAAGACTGACTGCAAATCCTCAACACAGCTGGAGTGAGTCTGCAGCAAAGGGTTAAATTTGAGGCCTAATCATGTCAATGGTGACCTCATGCTTGTTTTCATTTTTTGAGTCCATTGTGGTGACAGCAGTTGGCAAAACCATGCATACTTGTCTTTCACAAATAACATGATTCTCCAAAGTCTACAGTTGCACCAAAGCACCCGAATCCATTTATGTGAAAGTTTGTTTGTAAGCGAGTCGGCTGGTTGCTACATGTCTACGGGCCCCCGGACTGTATTTTCCATTCGTGAGTCCAGTGTGGTCATCATAACACTGATTGCTTTTACATATCTGTGCAAACCAGTGGAACAGGAAATACAGTACACAAAAAGGATCTTGGAGTAATGACTAAAATGGAAAAGCTTGATAACCACCAACATGTAGCCATGAGATAGCATAAAATGAGAATATAAATTCTGATACAATACTATATTAAATAGTGCAAAAAGTTTGTGTCACCAACTACTGCATCTCACATCCCAAAATATTTTCATTTTCAGTAATCTGAAGCAGATAGCAGTATATTCTTATACTAGACAAAAATGAACAACCAAACACTGGTCAAGTTTACAAGATAATAACATTAAATACACCAATTTCTATCAATGAATCAAAATCTAACTACATTTGCTGCGATAAATATGTATACTTTAATTAAATAAAACAAACCATTGTGTTTGTATACATGTGAAAGCAATCAAAAGACTCCTTCCCCCATTTGCACTCAAAAAATTAGAACTAAACTGCTTGTGTTGGCTGGAGCTTTCATTTTATGAATGACATGTTGTGGCAACAACTTCAGTTTTGTGACAACTGTAATATTTTATAGGTCCATTAAACTGAAATTATGTGCATAAAATGAAAATAGGTATACTGATATTCATCACAGTAGAAAAGATTTTTTTTCCAAATAGCATCAAGCCCTTCATTACATCTCAACATAAACTATATCTAGTACAAACAGCACAGCTGTTAAAGTTATGATTATAGCTTGAAATCACAGTGGAAGGATAAAGCTCACCAGACCTTGCGTGTACTAACTTGAGTTTTGTGTGTATGGAAAAAGCTATACAATACTGTATCAACTGCCTGTTTTGAGTCTCTGAACAGATTAATGATCTTCTTGGTTGTTTGTCTACAAAGCCATGTAACGCCTAAAGTGCCATAAATGCTTCAGGAAGTCTGGCTGCTTTGTGGGGGGACGTCAAAACAGAAATGTAAACTGCTGATGGAATTTAGCGTTCACATCTAATAGTCATCTAATAGCCTTGATAGCATCAGTTTTGGTGTTCCAAATCGCTTTGTATTCATTCCTAGCATGAGTTCATGCCTCATACTGTGGGATAACATGTTCACAGTGACATAACACTTTTGGTCGATGGGCCTGAAAAGGGACAAGGCCACAGTTTGTTCTGGCCTTTTCCTGTCAGGGGCTCTATATGTTTACGCTGTGGCTTTGACACCCATTCACTGCAGAAGACCCGAAATAAACAAGACCATGAAATCCATTGAAAAAAAACACACTAGTGGGGAGCGGGTATTTTTAGCAGGTTTATTTAGTAACCCTGGAACTCTACAATGTGTTTGTCTCACATTTTCATGAGATATTTGGAAGGGAATAAAAACTAACACCCTGGGCTCTGAGCAAATCTGTGTACTCTTACGGCTCCTGCAGTCTAATTACCATTTTCTATCACAAGGTCATAGTGGAATGCGTTCCAAAATGGATTATGTTCCCATTCTCACTGTCATTCTCCACATCTTTCTTTACCCCCCCCCCCCTCTTTCTTACCGTACTCCTTTCTTTATTGCTTTCATTCTGCCTCATTCTCCATGTCTCCTTCTCTGGTTAATGGCTTACACATGTCAGCCAACTGCCTGTGGCAGCACTGTGACAAAGTCAAATGTCCCTTGCTCCTCCTCTTGTGTTATATCAGAATATTGTGATTACAGTACATAACCCCAACCCACCTGTGCAAGCCACATATCAGGATCCTCATTCATGTGTTGCCCCACCTTCCCTTAATTGCTGTCTGCTATCAGTGACACGTTGGTTTTCTGACTTTTCTCAGACACACACTTCTTTTGCCTTTAGAGCTGATACTGTTCTGACCTCAAAATAGAACCATCGACAAAAGCCGTAATTGCCAGTTCAAAAATGTTTCTCCTATCTTCCTGGGCTTGTAATTACAACTAATCCTGAAAGACTCTGGCCTACAAAAATATTCTGAAGAACCTGCATGGTTTATGTTGCTTGAGAAGAAAAGCTGCAGGAGGGTGTAAATGCAGGTGTGTGTGTCTGATTTCATGCTCTGAGCAGGGAAAGAAAGGGAGGGACTGATATCCAGGTGAAGAAGACTGTGATGTAAGGACACTTGTACATGTCATCAACAATGGCTGCCTGAGAAGCATAGCCCCAAGGCCAGAAATACCACGCAGCAGCTGCAGCTTAAAGAAAACAGACACATTCTATCGTTTAGTCTGTCTCCATCGTTTATCCACCAGCAGAAGAGAACAAACAACCAACAAGGGACAAAACAAGCCTGTTGCTTTTGGAGGTTTATAGACTACTGGGTACAAGTCTTCCAGGAGAATGGCCCCATATGTTTCACATTATAAAGGTCTCCAGTACACCATAGCCCACAAAAGCAAGGAACCCCAAATTATAGCCACAGCGAAACACAATTCATTGAGGAAGGCATTTAAATGCTAAAAAAAAATCCTTACAGAGGTCAGGACGAGCTAAAGGGAGTTCAACAGCTTTCAGTAATACTCAACATTCAACAGGAGGGAAAAAAGTCACTAAACCAGTGCTTACTCACTTTGAATGAATCTCTTCTCTGTGTTCAGAGCTGGAGGACACACACATGCAGTGATACACACACACACCCCTGGGTTAAGTAGGACTCTGAGCCAAGGTAAATACAGAGAGCAGTGCCCTGTTATGCACTTTGAATAAATGTGCAATGAAATGTGACTGAGCAAAAGGGCTAAAGAGACAGGGGGGGAACCCTAGAAAGGTATTCCAGTTTGTGTAACTTTAATCCTGCTTTTTACATCCTGATTTTAAAACCCCATTGCTAATGATTCACCGTGGAAAAGATCAGAGTCAGTTCCTTACCTTTACAAAGTGAAAGAGAGTACTTGGATTCTTTTTTTTTTTTCCTCCCCTCCTCTGGTTCCCTTTGTCAGGAGAGCTGCAGAAAGAGAAAGAGCGGAGCAAAGTCCTGAGTCAAAGAGCCCTCAGCCCGTCATACTGGCTTAGAGCAGACTGAGAGGCTCATTTTCGTCTGCTGGAATTTGTTCTCAGGCTGATCACAGGCGCTTCTGTGGACTCGGGCTCACTTTGTCCCAGCTGGACCCGGTCCTTTCACTGGCGCGCGCGCACACACACAAAAAAATGGAAGCCCTTCGCTCGGTTCCTGAAGCTGCTGCTGCCGCGGCTCTTGTACGTAAACTGTTGCTGCTGCCTGCTTCTGCTGCTCTGCCCCCCTCCCGCACGCTTCCTCCAGTCCAGGCTGCCGCTGTAGCCACCACAAGTCCTGGCATGGGATAGTCCTCCCACCGCGCCGCTGGGGCTGCCTGTCTCCGTAGTTCCCTCCCCCTTTGACTCTACCTCTCCTCTTTGCCTTCCTACTGCTTCTCTCCATTTGTTCTCACCCTCCATCCTTCACACGCCCACCGAGACTTCCTGCGACCCCTTCGAAGACCCTCACAAAACTTCCATATGTGGACCGGACCGTAAAATACGTAGGAGTATCCCTTCTATTAACATGTACTAATTAGTTTCCAAGGTAAAACTGTGCACTTGATGAAGGGATGACCTGCTTAAACTTATAGTGACGCGCATGCGCATCACTTGACGCCCAACTCACAATTTTATTTTTATTTTATTTTAATTGAATTTAGTTTTTAACAATAGTGGCCAGAAGTATTAGAACTCTTGACATAACAGTTTTTTTTTATTTTATTTTTTTTATTTTAACTAACCATTAAAATGCCATCTACAAAGTTATTATTATGCTCTGTAAACCATAGAATGGAACCAATATATGGATATTTAGGTTATTGTCCTCACAAAAACTATCTAGGCCTATCTGTTTCACTGTCAGTGTCACACAATCATATTCCTATCATTTGTTCTTACCATGTACTGATCCTGCACAGACCAAGAGAGCATGCAACTCCTCAAAAGGCCCTCACAAAAAACTTCACATGTGAACCAGACTATAAAATGTGTAGAAGTAGACCTACTGTTAAAATTGACTGTTTAGGTACTCAATTCAAATAGCCCACAGATGTCAAACATGCGGCTCAGGGGTCAAATCCAACCCGCCAAATGGTTCAATCCGGTCTGTGGGATGAATTTGTGAAATGCAAATATTACATGAAAATGATTACATTTGTATGCTTCACAAAGAAAGGGAATAAGCTGAAACATCTTAATTGACTAAGGTGTAATTGGACCAATATTCTGCCTGTTTCTAAATGTGTTGTGTATTTGTAGATCCACTGTGCTTTGTAAGTTAAATGGCATAAAAAAAGTCTCACAAAAATAAACTACTTTCAGTATTTAGTGGGTTCTCTGTTCAGCTTAAACAATAAGAAACTTAAATGAAACGGGTGTTAAACATTTTGCGGAGGTGTCCAAGTCATGTTGAGCACAAGGCAAGGTCACACTAAACACTAGATAGTTCAGTCTGTTTTTTTCAGAAATTCTTGTATTATCTTGTTACAGAGATTGAGAAATCTGTTTATACATTATAACTCTTGCTAAAAGAACTATCTTACTTTTGGTGTAAAACTTTTGTACAGTACTGAATGTGTGTGTGTGTGTATTTTATTCAGTTACTATTCAGAAGTGCATTAAATATTTCAAATAATTTATTTACTCTACTTAAGAATAATAGTGTACAATAATGATCTGTCTCCTGATTTATCAGCTCTATTTAATGAATATCTATCCCATGTGGTGCTTGGACACGTAGTCAGACTATTGCTGCAAACGTCTGTGGACTGTTTAATCAGTCTATCACTAGCTGATAATAAAACTTGAAGGCGGTTCAGGTTACCTAACATGTGAAAGTCAGTGCAAATATTTATCACGTTTCTGAAGGTCCTAAAATCAGGTTTGTTGAAATATTGAACAAAATGAATTTTGACAGGTCTTAATAAACAAATCCTTTATGAAACTGACATTAGTTTTAAAAGGGTTTAAAATGTGTCTGTTTTTTGTTTTTATTTTAATAAAAATAAGAAAAAAGTAAATCATATTATAACAAAACAATAAAACCTTCATGAAACTAGTAAACACTGATTCAAACTGTGTATTGTCAACGTAAACTTGTGTGGGAAAAACTTAGCAATGAAATTAAAATTATTACATTGATTTACTTTATAAATACATTTTTACAAAGTAAAAGTTACTTCTTAATTGTAACTTATAGAATCTTACACAAGCTTCCTTCCACATGGTCCTAGGATACAGACAATGAAACTTTATCAAAGTTGAATCACTTAAGATAGAAATGGAAAATCTGATGAATTAATGAAAGAATGGGTTTTTATTAAAATGCAAGACTTGCCTCTGAGCTACCGGTTCTACTTCAAAACATTATCTGCACATTCGAATAGATTCAGTTCTCAGATACCTTCTGGTGTAAGATTCATAAGTCAGTTTTCTACATCTATATACAGCTATGTATATATGCAGTAATTATGCACCTTGAAATCATTAGCAAACACCTCTGTCATTTGTTTTCATATTTATCTTAAAGTATTTAACATATTTTATCATGATTTCTGAAAAATTACAAACCAATGTTATTTTCAGGGCATATGATAAAAAAACAAAACAAAAAAACTTATAGCTCTGTGTTTGGTTAACACACACACACACACACACACACATTTATATAGGGTATAAAGCACATTTAGAAATTAAAGTATGAAAATTAAATACGTGATATTACCAGTAAAGTGCATTTATTTTAGTAAATTTTTAGTGGCTCTGTTTGTCCTATTGCTTTAAACTACATCATGTGCAATAGTAGGCTAGAGCCATCGACAGGTATCACTTAATGATTATTTGTTTATCATATCTGGCATTAGCTGTAAAATGGATAAACAAACAAATGAATGTGTCATTATATTAGACAAGTAAATGTACACAATGGTAATTTTTTTTTAATGTTATTTTTTTTATTATTTTATTTTTTTTCAAATCACAGAATGACATTTTATTGGAACACTTGATCATTACTTCCTAAATTCAGTAAGTCTGACATCATCATCTGCAATTAACAAAATACTTTCCACTAAAAAAATAAAACAAGCCAAGCTGCAATGTGCTGAAAATTAAACAGGTTTAAATGAATTCTGGTTCTTCTACCGAAGCTGAAGTCAACAAGCACCTTTCAAAAAATAATACAAAGATAAATTCTAAAAAAAAAATGCATATATTAAATTTAGCATTTGCAAAATGATTTTCCTAACAGGTATGTTAGAACAAGAAAATTAATTATAATAAGCATCCAGTGAGATATTTAAACACCAAGTCACCAAAAATAGCAAACTATTAATGAACCATAAATGAAGACGTAATTAGATTCAGTGTCTTTAAAAACTCCAAATATCTTCTAGAAAGAAAAAAAAAACGTTTCAGAAGTATTGTTACAAAAGTATTCAAACAACATGGGATGTCAAAAGTACAGCATGACTAGTCTGTTTTTTTTTTTTTGTTTTTTTTTTTAATCTTATATATTAAGATGCACTGTTGGAGCTAAAGGTGGTGCTGGAAGAAGAAGAGAAGGTATATGAGTAGGTAGAGTAATCAACACTGCCTCTTCGAGATCCACTTCTGGAACCGGCAAGGGAACCGGCCCTGGACCCAGAGCGTGATCCTGGGTTAGAGACATTGTAAGGACTGCTGATTCCTTTGGTGGATATGGATGAGGCCTGCAGCATCTTCATACCATTGCTTTCTTCCACCATACAGCTGTCCATGGCTTCCTTGTAGGAAATCTTCAGCTTCGTTTTGGGACACGTCAGGTTTTTTTGGTGGCTCCGAGTATCCTGAAGCTTTTGGGCCCCTTGACCATCCAGCCAACCATTATGAATAGCCTCTTCGATTGTAATGCGGCGTCCAGTTCCAGGCTCTATCAGGCCTCCTGTCAGGTACTGGAACTCTAGGAATCTTTGACCAGCCTCATAAGGGAGCCACGTTTCCTTCACTGCTTCTGCTGCAGACATCTTTCTCTTAGTCTTGATGTCCTCAAAACCAACATAGGCTTTCTGAGCAGGTTTCAGCTTAGAGGCCATGCTTTCGTCGATGATGCCTTGATGAACAGCATCTTGCAGTGAAAGTCTCTCACCAGTGGCAGGGTTGATGATACCCCCAGTGCATGCCTGGGCCTCCAGCAGCCTCTGTGCTGTGATCGTATCAACAATGCCTCTTCTGAGTCCTTCTGGAATTGTTATCTTCTCCAATGTTTCTGTATCAAAAATAGCTGCTACAGGGCTCTGGTCATCAAACATCTCAGGTGGGGAGACAGTAATAGAAATACTGTTGAAGCGCTTTCTTACAGTAGGAGACGATGGCGCGAGTTGGGTAGGACTGCTGCAAGTGACCATGTCGTCCACAGTACTGGCTGTAATGTTCATCTCTGTGCTGCTGGTTCTGCTGGCAATGAGGTCAGCAAACTGGGTCAAGGTTAACGTACCAGCACGGTATTTATCCAAAGATGGTTGGTCAATAAGACCACGGTCCACACAGTCCTTAATGTCATACTGTGTTCCTGTCTTCCTATCCACGATCACCAAACGTGAAGAGCCATCAGACCCCTTAATAGTTATTTCTTCCCACTCACATTCCTGTTCTGACAACTCCAGGAACGTGTCATAGTCAATTAGTTCTCTGTGATAGGCTTCCCTCACTGACATCTCCAGTCCAGTGTCTGGGTCGACAATCACAACACGTCTTTTGCGGAGGACATTGGTGCGACTTGTTTGTGACTTCTGTGATTTGTTCTTATCTTTGAGTGGTAGAAGTATGAGGCCTGTTTTCTGATCTGTCATACATCTGTCCTTCAGCTGAAGATATGTTAGGTTTTCCTTGGTATTAGGGTCAAAGAAGCCTTTTGTGTCATCTCCCTCATAGGTAAGGATCTCATTCATCTCTTCATCAAAATATCCCCTTTTATAGGCAACAGAGACATCAATACGGTGGCTTTCTTTGGGATCAATAATCCCACCACTGGCAATCTGGGCCTCAAGTAGGCGGATTCCATGACCTTTTTCAATAAGATCTTTTTCAATAGCCTGAAAGAGGGAGATTGTCTTTCCTGTGGATGGGTCAATGTATCCAGTTACTGCTTTCTCTGCGGACATCAACTTATTCTTAAACTCTTTTCCTATTATACCTCTCTTAAAAGCATCTTCTACTGTCAAGAAGATATTGTTAACTGGATCAACAATAAAGCCCGAAGCTGCTTGGGCCTCAAGAAGCTCCAGGGTAGTTCCTTTCATGAGCAGGCCTTCCTTCATTGCTTGATAGAAGGGCATTATTCTGTCATTTGCCTCATCATAGATCCCTGCAATACACGAGGAGCCATAGAGGTAAGACCTCAGCTTGTCTTCAATATCTTTGCTGGAAAGCTTGCCTTGGTTGAGCTTCTGCAAGTCAGTTTCATCAAGCAGCTCAGATTTGATGAGCTCATCAACAGAAACTTCACCACGGAGACCCTTTACTGTCATCGGCTTGTCTGGGCCACGCAGCAGAAGCAAACCATGGACAGGTTCCACTACACATGTCTTTCTAAGGTCATTGTAGCTCATTTTCTTCCCTGCGGCTGGATCCAGGTAGCAGGCAGGTTTTTTATTCAAAGCCCTGTAGAGATCCTCATCAATAAGGTTGCGATCCAAAGCCAGATCCTTTGGAAGGAATACACTTAAAACTGGATCCAAGATGCCTCCAACAGAATCCTGAGCCTGGAGCAAGCGAAGAGCTGTGTCTTTGTCAATACGACCTTGTTTGCAAGCCTGGCCCACTGATAGCACTTTGCCAGTGTATGGATCTTTAAAGCCTGTGCTAGCTGCTTCAGCTGTTATCAAGGTGTCTCTGTCTTCTGTGTCTACAATTCCTCTTGAACAGGCAGTATCGA
Organism: Maxillicosta whitleyi; assembly: GCA_029822895.1. Taxonomy (NCBI): domain Eukaryota; kingdom Metazoa; phylum Chordata; class Actinopteri; order Perciformes; family Neosebastidae; genus Maxillicosta; species Maxillicosta whitleyi. The sequence continues at coordinate 4,578,241 of JAPSES010000030.1, read as the reverse complement.
CTGGCATCTTTTCATTAAATGTCGGGTCCAGTATGTAGCCTGTTGCCGCTTGTGCCTCCAGGAGCATGAGGGCACTGTCTGCGCTCAGGAGGTTCTTATTTTTGGCTTCAGTGAAAGGCATTTTTCCTTGAGGACCTGTTGTCATGCCTGCAATAATGCCAGTGCCCTTTAGATTAAGCTGAATGTCTGCAGCCACATCATCAACTGTCTTTTTTCCCTTTAGGAGCTGGTCTAAAGTGGATTTACTGATTATGCCACAATCACAAAGCTGGTGGGCTGTTACTTTACGGCGCACGCCATCAAATACCAACTTGGAAGGATCAACGGTAGTGATTTTCTCATCTGTCTGTGTCTGCTTGGGAAGAGTGTCAGGTCTCTGCTGAAGTCGCTTTATTTCTCTCTCCAGAGCATCTCTCCTGAGAGTCAGCTCTGATACCTCCTTTTCAGAGCTAAACAGCCGATTCTTGTATCGCTCTTCTACACTCTTGAGCTCCATCATGAGCTTTTCAATCTCATTCTTCAAGGAGAGCCTCTCTCGATCAGCCTTATCCCTATCTGATTCACATTGCCTCATTTGACCCTCTTTCAGCTCAGACTGGTTTTTTAGGTAGGTCAACTCCTTGAGGATAGAATTTTTTTCATCCTGTAGCCGCTGCTTGTTGCGTTGTTCAGTCTCCAGTGAGATCTTGATACGGTTCAGTTCCTCTTCCACACGTAGGAGACGGTTCTTGTCCTGCTCCAACAGTTTCAGCTTGGCATGCAGGCTGTCCCTCTCTAGAAGCACCTCACTATACTGGCTCTGAGACTCATGAACCATCATGGATGTCTGTGAAGAGATGAAAGATCACATTATTATGCTATTGTGTACAACAATGTCAGTAAGAGCACAAAGCAGGAAGCTCCAAATTAGTTTAATATGCTAATCTAAAAATTATGAATCTAATAAGCAACATGTCATTTGTCATATTAAAATTTCAAAAGAAAATAAATGTTAATTATTAGTGCAACCCATAGTATTGTACATTTGTACAGCTTTGTGTACAATATATTTGTTAGCTTAGTTAGTATACAGTGATTATTAAAAACTAATTTATTTTCAGTGATCAAACATGCAGCCGCATGCATAAATGTGTCACTCATGCGCAAGCAGCTATTTGGTGATCCGTCAGTGGGGTCAAAAGTACCTCAATTGATTGCTTTTGGAATTTGTCTATTTCCACCTTAAGCTTTTCTCTCTCCTTGGTGAGGTCATTGATGAGAGCCTGGAGTTCTGCTGTTTTCTTGGTGCTACTTTGAAGCTGGACATGCAAGGCTGAAATCTGAGTAGCCTTTTCTTCATCGATAGTATGTTTACTACTTTTCATATCATCTCTCTCTTGCCTCACCACCCTCAGCTCCTCCTCCAATCTCAGTCGTTCCTTTGTCAGGTTCTGTGTGAGAGTCTTCAGTTTTTCGGTCTCTTTAGTGTATTCATTCAGCTGGCGACTCTTTTCTTCAATGGTCTTGTACAGGCTTTCATTACGTTGGTTGAGTTCATGGATTCGGACCTGTTCTTGCTGCAGCTTCTGCTTCAGTATCTTCAATTCAGCTGTCACAGCTGCCAGTTCATCACTTGTGATTTTATGCTCCTTTCGGCTCTTGTCCAGAGCCTCCTGTAATGTTTTGAGGTCGTACTCATACTTCCTTCCAGTGTTAGTCACCTCAATCTGAACAGATTTCAGGGTGTTAATTGTAGTGGTGTGCTCTTTGCAGGTATGCGTCATTCTCTCCAGCTCAGCTTCTATTCTCTTTCGACGGGTAAACTCTTCTTGGGCTGCCTTCTTTTGTCTCTCCAACTCAGCTTCCATGCCATCCAGAGAACACTGAAGTTCTCGGATTCGGCTTTGCAGTCTGGCAGAACTCTGCTCAGCCTTGGTTTTCTCACTGGTCTGCTTCTCCAGCTCCACTCTGGTAATACGGACCTCCTGCTCAGACACTTTCAGCTTGTTCACTTCGTCTTTATAGGACACATTCTTTGCCTTCAGTTCTGCTTCAACCTGTTTCAAGCGATTGATTTCTAATTCCAGGGCTCTCCTCTTTTTCCCCTCTTCCTCCAAGTTAAAGGTTAGTGTGCTGATCTGTCTGGATCTGTCCTGATTGCTCTTGGTGGCTTCCTTCATTTTAAGTTCATCTTCTCCTCTCTGCTGTATGAGTGTTCTTATCTGGACCTCCAGTTCATTGCGTATCCTTGTCTCTTGTGCCACTGACGCCCTCTGCTGACTGGCCTCCTGCTCTGCTCTACTTTTCTGCTCTTCTGTGTGAGCAATGGACTGTCTCAGTCTCCTCAGCTCATCCTCTAAATCTTTCTTCTCAGCAGTGAGTCTGTCACATTGCAGTCTCAGTTCAGCTGTATCTTCTTCCCTTTGTTGGGAGGTTTTCAGGATCGTCGTCTTGGAAACATGGATCTCTGTCTCATATTTCTGTTTAAGATGATTAACCTCCTGGGTACACTGTGTTCTTACCTTTGAGATATCTGACTCTGCATTTCGTCGACGTGCTGCCTCCTCCTCTAGTAGTATCTTCATCCTCTCCAATTCACGTTCCTTATCCTTCACAGACTTTTCTAAGTCAATCTTGATCCAGTTTAGCTCTTCGAGTTCTTTCTGTCTGCGGCGAACTGCGGCCTCATACTCCTCTTGTTGGCTGGTGTAGCGCTCCTCTGCTAACCTTTTCTTCCTCTTTTCTTCTTCCAGTTGGTATTTAATGCGGGTCAGCTGGTCATTAAGCTCCTGAAGCTGGTTATGTGTGCTATCCAGACTCTCTCTGGCAGCAGTAGCTTGCATTGCTGTGGTTCTTTTAACCTCTTCCATAGAAATGAGTTGATCTTTTGAGTGAGTGAGCTCCATCTTGTGGCGCGTTAATTCATCCTCTAAAGACTTGTTTTTATGGTTACGATCATGGAGCTCTTCCTTCAGACGCCTCAGTTCTTCTTCCATCATCTCAATTTTGGTGTTTCTGATCTGTGGCGTGCATACAAAAAAGAAATCCTTAGACACATACTTTTACATCAATAAACCTATCTAACTGTTGCTGTATATTATGACACGAAAATGTTTTCAATGGAAATCCTCTACTTACCTTTAGCTCTTCCATGTTCTTTAGCATCTCCCCAAGGAACTTGTAGTAGTCACTTGAGCGGGTAAGTAGCTCTATGTAGCGGGACTGGAGGTCACCAGCCTGATGGCGTAAAAAAAAAACCACTGAGTTATCATGCCAAGGGTTTAGTTTTTTATTGAAATTACTCTAGATAGATAGAAGATACTCTATTTTAGATGCAAAATGTATTCATAGCTGTAAATGTATGGACTTAATGTGTTCACACCTCTTGTCTGACCACAGAAGCAGGAGACTGCAGCATAGTTCTCTTGATGGGGATGTTAAGCAGAGTTTCCAGGCCAGCGCTGTAAGATGCAAGCTGCAGCTCATAGTCCTGTGAGCACACAACACAACAGGACCTCACTATGTTGTAACAAAATTGCTTGCGCCCATGAAAATATGCATAAAATATTTTAAATAGAAAAATATTGCAGAGTAATCACCAACCTTTATGGAGGCAGCACAAGTGTCAGCATTTTTCTGCACATCTTCCACTTTCTCCTTCTTTCCTTTAATTTCAGTGTGAAGTGCCTGTGCAGAGTGAAGAGGGCATGAAATTCACAGAATTTACTCTAACATCAGGCTCTTTTACTAGACATTAATTTCAACACCATTAAACGCTCAACCACATTTACATATCCATCAGCTCATTTAATGCTCATTCAATATAAAATTACACGTAAATAGAGTTTCTGATTAAACATTCTATCACTTGATATTATTAATTATAATATGTAGGTGGAAACATTGAAAAACATGCCTTTTGTTGGTTGAGGTGGTCCATTAGGGTCTGGATGTCATTCAGTTTAACCAACTGTAGGTTATCCTGCCGCTTCCTGGCATTGTCTATCCACTGGTCGAGGGAAGTGCTGTTCAGCTGATAATCTTTCATCTGTTTTTCTTGCTTCTCCAAGTCCCACATTCTGATTGGGAAAGAGTGAGAGGAAGAGGAAGACATGATTATTTTTAGGGTTTTTACCAGCAGTGACTCATGTATTATTTGTACGTGCACATTCCATCTTACCTGTTATCAATTTGAGTTTGAATGCGGCGCCAGCGGTCACCCATCTGATTCACCAGGTCTGAATACTTGGACAAATCCACATCACACTTGTGGAAGGAATCAGAGATTTGTCCGTTGTATTGGACTGCTTTAGCCAGGTCAGACTCCATTGCTGTCAGCAGGTCTCTTTTTAGATCCAGTTCACCCTTCATATGCTTTAGTAGAGAGAATTGAACTGAATTATTATTTCATTGTTACATTTCTATCATCATTAAAGTGTATATGCTATGACTATAAATACAATGAAATAAGATCAATTTATCAAATGTTACACTGTTGATTTTTTTTTTTGCAGCACTAACTTATTTTACATGACAATCACCCAAGTACTTAATTCACTTATCTTATCAATCAGTTCAGTTCGGACAACTTTATTTATCCTAAATGGGTGATTCATTTGCAGTTTTGTCACATACATATGACAACAATCATAGAAATATCAAATAAATAAAAATCAATGAACCAAATTCACTAAGTAAAATCTCTTGACTAAAATCCAATAAATACATCTTCTAAAATAGTCAATTTCATCTATTATTGGTGGGGTTTGTGTTTCAAAGCTTAGTAGCAGAAAGAATAAATGACTGTCTAGTGATTTGTGTTGCTTTAGGGCACAGATTAGGTAGCGGTGCAAAACTGGTTGACAGAAAAATAATTACATTACATCCTATCAAGTTGCTTTATTCATCAAGACTTAACAGTTAAATAAATATATAATAAATATATAAATATCTGCTCAAACCTAATGTTATCACCTTTATAAGATAACAGTTAAACTTAAAGTTGCCTGCCTTAATACTGCAGTATCAGTGCTTGTAATTACTGTTTTACATCTAATTTCAAATCAGTACAGAAAGTGTGTCAAACCTTTAGTGTGCTCCGATAATTTTCCAACTCTGCAGGGTCAAGAGATGTGGTCTCCTTCTCTGTCAGTCGGGCCTCATGGACTTTGATAATATCTTCAACCTGGATGAGGCTTTGCAGCAGGGCTTTCAGGGCCGACAGTCTGTTGAATAAATAGGAGTCAAATACAGCACAGTAGTACAACAAATACAGTTGTTCTTAAATGGTTTTTACATTTAATGAGGCAGTGGTTTTAATTAGTGACCACTTTAGATTGTCTTAAGTTCTGGTCATTATCACTTTTCTCATTCACTATGTATAAAACAAAACAGGGATTTAATGAGACAATGGTATATAATTTTACCTTTGTAGGTAGGCTGAGTAGAGACCCTGCAGGCCTCCCAGTGAATGATTGATGTAGTCCAGTTCAGAACGGAGAAATTTGGCATGTTCGGAGTCTGCAGGCAACCCTTCCAGGTGCTTTATAATACTTTCCCGGATGCGCAGGTACTCGTCATGAATGGAGTCCAGATTTTGGTGTGCAAGCTAGATATAAAAAAAGTGATAACACATTAAATTAGCATGATTACGTGTTGAATCAGGAATTTAATGTTACAGGGTGCTTGCTCTTTCCAAAAAAAAAAAAAAAATCATAATTTTTCAAAACTGCTATTTTTTTCGCCTAAGACCTTTACTTTACGTACTTTTACACTTGCGTTCCTACTTTTTTGGTTGAAATTGTATTTGTTGTGTAGAGTAGAAAAGTTAATCTTAATATATGTATAAATGAATGAATGCACAATTCGCAGTAAATTATATTTTACTGACAGAAACATTTTCAAAACATATGAAAATCACAAAAGTGCATGGATATCACATAAACAAGTTTCACTAGAATCACTCCACTACTGACCTGTTATTAAAATCATATCCAGTTTTTATGTGCTTTCCTCATGTATTTCTTACCTTACAATATTATGTGCCTTTGAGCATACTTTTGGAAACATATTCTATACTTTCACACAAAATTCCACTTTTTTGTGTGGTTTGGAAGCTATATATCACCTCTTTACAGTCTCATATTTGACCTACATTTTTGCACAGATGACCTTCACTTCTAGATAATAAATCCAAAGTTACATACCTGAAGCTTCTGAATGTGCAGAGAACACTCATGCAAACCGTTCTCTCCCAGCGAGACGTGGAGGTGACTGGTGAGGTCCGATTCCGCCTGCTGCAGCCGGTATCGGAGGTCATGGAGACCGTTCAGCAGGGAGACGCTCAGGGTCGGCGCTGGCGGGGCGGTCTTGGTCACGGGGACCTTGACGACCTTGACTTTGCTGGGCTCCGGTTTTGGTGGTTCAGGTTTTTCCTCTTCCTCTTCTGTAAACGCATTAATGAGTTATTAGTAGTTTATGACAATGTTGATAATTCAGAACAAGGTAAAGATGTGGCGCTCACTGTAAGTAGGCAGTTGGACGATCAGTGTATCATAATGGGTCTGGGCTTTGTCAAAGTGGCCTTGCATAGTTTTCTTGTCTTCCTCCCCAAACAGCTCAGAGCCTTGGCTGGTACGCAGGAACTCCTGGTAGTGAGTATCCATTCTTTTGATGATACTGCGGTACTCCTCAGGACGCATCTTTGACAACTGTGGGACAATTGAATAAGGTCAAAGGTCAAAGTGAAGAACCAGAAAGGACTCTTCACTTCAGCTTTACTTCATGGTTATGGTAGAAACACAATCATTAAGATGAGATGTTTATTGTGTCTTACCATACTGAGGGTGAGGGTGTTGATGTAATTGATGTCTTTGACACAATACTGCCATGAAATGAGACTCTTGATGTTGATGTACAGCTGATTCCAGATGCCCATGATGGCGTCATAATATTGCTCATTTCTGGAAAGCAGAATAAGAAATAAATCATTCAGTGCAATAGGTTTTGTATTGTTGTAAGCATAAAAGAAACTGCAGTAGACATATTTAACCCATAACGACCCTGTGCTACTTATGTGGCAATTCCAAAATAGTTTTTTTTCCCTCCATATTTAAATTGTTATTTAACACCATTTATTGTACATTACCCCCTGCATTCTGTTTTTTTTTTTTTTTTTGTAAAAATCACATACTTTGCTGTATTTAATTCACTGATTATGTAGATGCTCATAACACCTCATTATTATTTCAGAAACAGACAAGATATCAATAACTGAACGTCTCCGTCCACTGTTATTTATCAAATTCAATGGGTTTTACTGGTGAATCAATGTTGTAGAAGATGACAGTGTTTCCATGTTCACTACAGAGCCTCTGAACGTCCAAATGACTCATATCTGATCACCGTGAAAAGATGACAAACTGAATTTTACACCAATTATTTACATGTATTGATAGAATTAGTGGATCAACAGGTATTAAACATTTTAAATCAGTAGATGCTTTTGGTTTTCAGTAGCTGTTTGTGTCTTTATAGTTTACATGTTTTATTATATTTTATTTTATTTAATTCCAATGGTTCTTTTAGGATCTGCTACATCTGTTACTACATATCCATGCAAGTGGATCTCTCTGTCACTGTGTTTCTTTTTTCCTAATGGGTTTTTGGAGTCTTTCCTTGCCAAAAAAATAGGGTCTAAAGATGGGGAATGCCTGGGACATTAATCCATTTCCTTCATCAACTATTCATTTGACTGTTATTTATTTTCATATCCAATAAAGCCCTGTGAGGCAACCTGGTGATATCGGTCTGTGCAAATACAACTGAATTGAACTGAATATCAAAAAGAGTGTTTTTTAATAGCCCACAAATATTATGAGATCCCAGATAAGTTATAATCTGAACAAAATTATGTTTCTTACTTATTGGCAAGGCCGATACTGAGTGGGTTGGGTGGGGGGATGAGCAGACACACCGACGGAATCAACATGTCCAGACCTCCAGGTCCAGTCACAAGCCATTTACTGCGCTGGGAGTTGTCCTTCAGGATTCCCTCATTCCCTTTTAAAATCCCAATCTAATGCAAAAAGAGGAAAAAATGCACTGAATAAACATATGCTCATTATCATCATTATCACGTGACCACATATTCTGTTTATTTGTGTTTTGTTGAATGTATTCCTCACCTGGTCTTGTTTGAAGTCACATAAGGCCTGGACTATGATGGGGCTGCTGGTTTTCTCTTCAGGGTTGCGGGGTTTTAACCTGATGATGGTCTTTGACTTATTGACCAGACTTTGGACCTGTCTCTTGTTCTCCACAATTCGCTCTTTCTCTCTCTAAAAAACCCAAAAAAAACATCATTTTAACCACAGCGGCTACAAACATATATTTATTAGCATTTATAGTTTAGTTTATTTGTCTCAAACTTTAAGTTAAAAAAAAAGAACTAAAAAAACAATAAAAGCAAGAAGTCAATTACATATGTACCCATCACTGGTCATTACTCACAGATGAAATACAATAAATTTAATCTAAATGTACATATAAATCAACTCATAAACATGGTTTGAGAAGAGACACAAGTAAAAGTTTATATAACCAAATATATTTCCTTTATCTATCTATCTATCTATCTATCTATCTATCTATCTATCTATCTATCTATCTATCTATCTATCTATCTAT
>JAPSES010000030.1:4516629-4561901 GCA_029822895.1 Maxillicosta whitleyi | reverse complement strand
GCGGAGCCAAAGACAGAAAGCACCAATCATCATCAGAATAGCCTTTTCAGGTGGGGAAAATACTGGGAAAATAGTAATACCCTATGGAAAATACTCAAATAAAAAGGTCTAGCACAATTTGTAAAAAAAAAAAAAAAGTGGTGGGGACAATTTAAGGTCATCTCGAAAGTGGTAGGGACATGTCTCTACCGTCCATACTGTAAACTATGCCCATGAATGTGAATGTATCAGTGTTTCTTGACCTTAAGAGGAAATGGTAATTAAGTGCAGGTGGACACACTGTGCCCTCTGGTGTTGTTGCCCTGATCCACACTATGCCTACTATCACACACCAGCGTGAGAACAAACAGAAAGAGAATGACAGACAGCGAGAGAGGCATGGTCAGAAACCAACACCCTAAGCTGGAATTTTCATACCGTTTGAGCCTTAGTTTCTTGTACCTTGTCAGACGAAATGCCCTGAATGTGTGTGTTTGACAAACCAGGCGTGACTTGTCTGTTCTCAATATTTATGGGTACAATAATTATTGTTGCTTCCTAATTATTTCAACCCTGAGACAAGTTGTGAGACTGATAGCTCAACACTAAACAAGGCACACCCTGCATATTTTCATCAGAAAGCTCAGGGTTTGTTTAACATGTCATGTCTGTTTTACTCCTCTTAATACATGCTCTTTAAACACAACTGCAATGCAAGACTGAGCATGCACTGTGTCCCGAGTATCTGCTCCCACATGGAAAGGGGTGGACTGAACAGAAGGACAGTGAACCTAACATCGCTCTACACTGACATAGTGGAAATTAATGCGATATAAGCCTTTAATTATAAAGTTTGGCAACGAAAACTGCTTGACAGCTTCCGATAAACCTTACACACACACACACACACACACACACACACACATGCAGGCACACACACCAAATTATCCTCATGTAATAATCTGTCTGTTAACATAGACTTTTTATGTGTTTTGTTTTATTTTACCAGTAGAATAAAATGCCTTAATTGCCACTGCATTGTTAAAAAACACAACCAGTACACATTCATTTATAAAGTCATAAATCACAAGTCAAAGCAATAAATAAACATTATGCATTTTCTGCAAGAAATGATGGTTTTGCAGATTCAAGTGTGACATTAGCTCCACTGAGGTGTGCCCCAGTTTCAAGTGAAGGTTCACTTCTACGTATGTGATGTAGACATATTTGTCTGTCATCGTACACTTTGGCAGCCACCCTTCTACTTATCCACTGTATCCTTTGTGTTTCTCTTTACTTATGCTTTCTGTACACAGGGTATTTTTAAGCTGAAAGTAAAAGCTGTGGTTGCTGTTTCTCTGGCTCTGCAGTAAATATTTAACCTGATGTTTGCTTTCTGCTCTCACATCCAGTGTGTCTTATTGCTGCAAGTCCAGGGTTTGTTACAAATTGACATCTGGGATGGAGAAAATAACCATAAAAAGACACGCACTATAAACAATCAGTTAACTGGTAATGAAGGAGATTGAATTAAAGTAATGTGGGAACAACACCGGGTTAACTGTAACAATTTTCTGCTGAAGTGTTAACGTCTAGTGACTCATAGTACTGTCAGACCTTTTGACACTCGTAGACACACATGATATCATTTCCAGACACTGGCAGTGACATCATTTACTGAGTAAATGGTGAAAACAGTCTGACAGCTGGTTCATTAAACTGCACAGACAACTGGCATTGTGTTGTTTATTAATGTCGTGTCCTGTTCTGATTTTCCACAGGAGCTTGTTAACAAACAGAGGATACATCAGTTTCCATGACTGGAATGATACGAAAGCATAAAAAAATACTTTCACTCACACATGCTTTGTCCAATCCTATCCTGCCTTTTAAGAGGTTACAACTGAGTTCAACCAAACAGTCACATTTCAGTTGTAATTGATTTTTAGACTAGGGGGTTATTCACACCTATATCATACTGAAATTCCATATGAAAACAACAGAATCAGGATTTTAATGCCCCTACACATGAAACATACCATTTAACTCTTACAACACATCAGATTATCAAGGATCTTCAGTCAAAAACTGAAACATGCAGTGCATATAATGATAACTTTAACCCTCAAGTAATAAATCATACAATGTTTTACCAGGTTATCTGCTGCCAAAGTGCACTTAAACTTACTTATACACTTTATCTTCTGTGTGATGTATGTTGTTTAACTACATTTCACTCTAATACAACATAATATATTTATAAAGTATAAGCATTATTGCAAGTATACGCTCTTATCTGACTGGGAAAACAAAGAATAGTTTTGTTTTTTTCCCCCTACCAAACTGCAGTAAAAGTTCAACCACACCTGTAGGATTTTATTCTTTTTTACACCTCATGTGTATCCAGCCCATTTATGACACACCGACAGACAGATAAAACAGCACATTCATACACGCAGAGACACAACACACACACACACACACACACACACACACACACACATACATACACATGTACGTATTCAAGCTGACTCATAGCAACGCACATGGGCGGGTCCTTGACACACCTGACACACCTGGTTGTCAGGGACGGGAAAGTGCATTTGAATGATAACAAACAGCCCTGTGAGATAATACAAAGGTTCAACGGTCAAAATGGTTTCTGTTGGCATGCAGCCACTTCATAATCTGACAATGTAAAGGACATTATCTATCGCATTGAATGGTAGATTTGTAAAGAATGATGAAAAAATGTATCTAATCCGTAGTTTATTTATTTCTGCCAAACAATAAAATAAATAAATAAACAGGAACTTAAAAAATAAATTAAATTTAAATATTGATCATTCATTCATGCATGCTTAATGAAGGCATTGAAATGTGAATAATATGCTGACTGTAACATAACTGAACAATTTTGTGACATATTTAGAAGTGTCTTCCAACCCAAAGTAAAACCTGCACTGCATTTACAGTATATATTAATAAAATAGTAAGTCTAGTGTACAGAGAGAGTAAAGCATACAAATCATTAACTTTTTATGTGTAAAATTTAGAAATAATTATAGGACCACCTGTGATTTTATATAGAAATGCAATATAATAGTTTTTTAAATCAGCTGTTTGTGGAATATTCAAGGTTTATTCAATGTCAAATGATCTGATTTTGGTTTTAGTGAAAAGATTGTTTGTTGTCATCAATTTACATTGAGATTTTTTTTAAATTAAATATGTAAAATAAATATTTAATCTGTGTGTTTTGGCAGGATTATTTAAGACTATTTGTAAACAGGAGAACCATTTAAGGCAAATTTATGACAAATGCTGACTTTTCACTATTTTGAGATAATGATGTAATTGTTATAGCTACATCTACATAAACTAGGTAATTAAATTAATAATAGAAAGAAAACCCATGGGAGGGTGATGTTGCCACATTCAGTCAGCAGGGGTCATCATTACATGTTGCAAAATGAGAAACTCAGACAAACTGTGAGGGGTAAAGTTGCCCCTTAGGGTGTTTGGAAACTGACACATTTGCTTTAGATAAACGACTAATTTGCAAATTGCGCATCACTGTTTTTAATTAAAATAGATGTGAACTTGATAAGAGGCTGACTATAAACATGCCAATATTACTCCCAATGTATTTAGTTACACTTTATTAGGATTTTAGTATAAAACATAAACACAAAAATGCACATTTTCATACATACATTGTCATTTTAAATAAATAAACGTATAAGAAAACACACTACCTTGAGACAATTAAAAAAAAAGTGTGTACTTGCACATTATAGCCAGCAGGATGCAGCATTGTTAAAAGATGTCCTGTAGAAGCAGTGGGAGTCGGTCACGTGACCAGATAAATATAGTTTATCAACCTTGTGGGTGTGCATCAAATCTGACCAGTTTTGCACTTTTACTGTGACAAATAGGGAGTAGTTTGCCCAGGAGAGGGCTCATAAAATCCAATATTTCACTTATATCAAGTAATTTATTTATTTATTTATTTAAAAAAGGGGTAATATTTGGAAGACGGTGTAATTGTTTGCATTATACCACTGCACTGTTGAAGTAATTTATAATATTAATATGTTGCTCACAAATTAATAGAATGAAACCTGAAATGCCTCCATTGCAGGCTTTGTGCAATAGCATGATAAGTGGTAAAAGAATTATGACAACTTTATGGAAATAATAACACTAATATTCAAAGTAGAAGGTTGTCAAGTAATCAAGGGATGAGATAAGAAATGTCTCTTATCTTCTTTCTGCAGAACTTTGCTTTGTGTGACTACTTATTTGTTACTCAAGAGCTAATGAGGATCTCAAACAGTAACTTAAATTATCATATATTATTATTATTATTATTATTATTATATAAAATGCTACTAATACAAGGTTGCTATGAAGTCACATTGCCCTTGTATGTAAAAGTCAGTCATATTCTACTGGTTTAAGTTTATCTCTTAACCCAAGTCTTCTGTAAATAAAGATAAAAAGATGCACAAACAGAAAAGTCATTCATGAACCTCAAGCTCTTTGCTTATTGAGTGATGCTTTCAGGTACAGTCTGTAAAGCAACTTTTCAACTGCTTTTATAAAGTTATGGGAATCTAGCGTATGTGGAAGTTACATTAACATATGTCGTGCCACATACTGTATTTTGTGGTACAGAAATAGACGTGAGGCAGGGCTACTTCTCAACAAAGTGCTTATTTGTAAAGAATCCAAATAAGTCTGGATGACAGTGTTTATTCCCATTGGATGATTCCTCTGCCTCTGCATTGGATGTAAATATAAAGCACACAGCAGTGGTTACAGGTGGCCATGTTGGGGTAGTGTCAACAACCCACAGCCTTTATGGGCAGGTGTGTTACCTGTGGCTCCTTCAGGAAACTCTTCCACGGGTTCTCCGCCACTGAAAAGGGAAACAAATGGATCACGCGACGCAAAGGGGGGTAGTTTTCCACGCCGCTACCTAAATTTCACCGCAATCCCCATTTGTTTCCAAAGCTTTATCAGTGCAGTGACAGGGTTTCGGAGGCAGACGGAGGGGAAGTGCTTCCTGATAACACAGAGGTGCGTCTTATTTCCATTCTACCGATTGACTTGCGCACGGCTTTCACCGCCGGAGCCGGAGCCATTGACGCATTGTGGAGTCGACAGGGGGTAGCACTCACTGCAACCCCGGCTTCGCTACACAACGGAGGCATCTATCGGCGGTACCGAGATGGCCGTGGTGCAGCTCGATACGGAGGACCATCAACCGGAGAACGGCTTCGTGTCCCCCGAAACCACGTCGCCGGGGCTGCTGACACGCATCGACGGTTCTGTTCTGCCATTTCTCGGGGGATTTGGGAAGTACCAGAAACAGCTGATCGTGCTGACATGGATTCCGGCGATATTTATTGGATTCAGCCAGTACTCTGATAATTTCCTTCTCGCTCAGCCAAACAACACATGTATCCAGCCTTTGGCAAACCTGACCAATGTGAATACAAGTCATTCCTCGTTGTTAGACAATTCCAAAAACGGCAGCGCGCGCCCGGCTTATATTTATGCCAATGGAAGTTACAGCACCCACAATGACACCAACATGCAGTGTAGGTGCAATAATTGGACATTTGAGCTGCACACGGGACTTGTGCGGAATGTGGTCACCAAGGTAAGCTGTTCATCGTGTGGTTGGGCACCCCTTACATCTTTTTTTTTTTTTTTTTTTTTTTTTTAATCTATAGAACAATATCAGACCGTATCCTATCTCCATCAGTAAGGACACCCCAGTCTATAAACACCAGAGATGCATTATAAATCTAACTTTCCAGCTGACATTTATTATTGATATTTCTGCTCAGATACTGTTCTTTGACAGCTTATTGTCTGTTGGCCTCCATTAATGCCTGATGTCTCCACATTGGGGCTGTGCAGCACTGACTCTCCTCAGCACTGTGGACATTCACACAGCTGCCACTTTGCTCATGTTGGAGCAAGAAGTAGTAGGACTGTATAGGTGAGAGCATGCATCTTGCTGACAGTGAGTCATCGCAACAGCTGACAAGAAGTGTGTGACCTGTGACAGAAAGACACCAACTGTTGGCACACTGGGAAAAACTACCAGGCTTCGTAGAATTTACCGGGTGTAGTTATGAGCAAAATATATGTGGAGCATTTAATTTGGAGCAAAGGTCATTTGTGTACTCTCTAAAATAATGCAATCCCATCCCTGGCCAAACATAACCCGCCCTATCACAGCCATGACCAAACCTCAAGGATATTATCACTGCAGCTCTTTATATTTTGCAGTTTCAATGTGCCTGTGTCTTTTTGTTGACACTTTATTTTGATATTGCTATATTTACATGCCTGGAGAGGGAAGATGGTGCAATAGTCATGGCTGGTCTGAACCTTTGCTTGCTTGCTAAGTGGAAGTTTTATATCTTATTACATTTATCAGCACTTCTCCGATTGTGGATGCTGCATTCCCACATCAAGATATCAAGTTTTATTTACTTACGGGATATGACATGAAATTTAGATCCAAGGGGCTATCTGGGTACACTTGAACTAAATATCAATGAGGTAACGAGATTAAATCTACAGAGGGAAGAGAGTCTTTTACCACTGAGGGAAGCTAAGATCAAATGTTAAGACTCCAAACATGTTAATAGCAATGATGAACAAAGTCAAAAGTGTGTTTGCTCATTGTGATAACCTCCTTCACCCTTGCAAACTGCAGTAAATTGCATTTTAATCTGCACAATCTTTTACCTTTGAAGAGTTTGACACGCATGGCATAATCAAAAGCCTTATCAGGATCAGTGGGATCTGAAGCTGGGCTTTGAAGCATTCTCTGGTCTATAGGAGGGGGTTGTGGCGCCCGGTCTTACATTCACTCTGATGCCAACCACCCATCTGCTTATTGCTGATAATGTCCCTATTAAAATAAAACATAAAATGCAGCTGTGGCATTTCAATCCAACCATAAACCATTAGAAACACTTTTTTTTTTTTTTTTTTAAACTTTATTTCATTTACTGACTGCAGAGTTTTGAGGGTGGGTGGGGTTACATAAACTAAAACCTGTCTAATAAAATGTTTTATGGACAGAACTATTCAAGATATTCTTCGAATCCAGCTGAATATGAGGTCATATAAGAAGAAAATCCATTGGGTGGATACTTATTACAAATTGTTAAAACATGTCTCCTCTCTCAAGGGTATGAAGCACAGAAAAATACTCCTGATATTTGTAATGAGAAGTAATGCTTTAAAGGGGAATTGCAGCTTACTGTCCACACATGCTGACATATAACCTGAAGCTAATATTTGTGTTGCCTTTACATGCAAACTTCAAATGTCATGTTGACACTAGCAGCACTGCAGACCTGTGACAGGCCAGAGCAGTTGGTTAAAGTGTCTGACTGCACTCGTCTTCAGTGACCCAAGTAGTCCACATTCTGACAAGGTCATCGGCAGGAGAAATTCAATCAGATGGCACACAGACAAATCCCTAAATGGAGCCAAAATTAAAGTAGAAATCACTCCTCGGGCTTTCCTCATGTACCTTGTGTCTTTTGACAAGCTGCCCCCTTTACTCTTGTAAGTCCCCTTTTGCAGCACAGCACATAAAGTAGGATATGACACTACACCAGGAAGTGATGACTTGGCTTTTCTCTCCGTGTTTGGATTGCATTGGCATAACTGCACATGACTGCGTTGAGCTAAGGGTGACACTTGATCCCTAAAAAGCCGAACAGAGTGCCAACACTGATGAAATGTGGTGGTGTCTGTCAGAATGTACTGACACATTCTAACCCGCGATGCTGTTTACCCGTAACATGTTTACATGTCAATATATGTAGGTGATTTCACTCCGTGCCCTGCTTTTCCTGTCAGAGAGGACTTGGATGGGGGCAGCAGAGGTTGTGGTGGTGAAGGATTCAAAGTGGTTAATGTGGAGACCCATTCTAATTGAGTCAAAGCTCTCCTCAGGGTCCGTCTTAATTGGACTGAGCCTCAGAAATGAGAATGTATCATTACTCTGAGACGGTCTCTCTGCAGCCTACCCTTCTCAGCTCACTTTCATATGGACAGCTGCATGTACTTCCTGAAATAGTGGCCGGAGATGCACCTCTGCAAAGATTAACCTCTCCACTGATCCCCTATGAGAGATTGTTTTTTTTTTTTTTTTTTGCATATAAAAATTAATAAGAGACTCTTCCCTAGGGACAAATGATAATTATAATATAGTAAAAAAACACATTTAGAATTCCACATCTTTAAATACTCCAGCGTTTTCACATATTAATTCAAAATTCACTAACCATAATGTTTTTAAGGCATTTTAATGTGTAACTCGTAGTTGTTACTTGACAGGAAGGTTACTGGTTAATGAACTGAATCAACAAGAACTGTAAATGTGCCAAAGTTAGCCAACTGGCTAAAACAGAAATAAGCAGCATTAAAGTAAAGAGAGATTTAAAGAAAAAAAAAAAAGACTCCTCATACAAACAATTATCACATAAAGAAAGAGTTGGAGTAAAACATAATTGGAAATATTGTGTTCCGTATTACATATACAGCAATTTAAAACCTAATATATTCTTTTAAAAATGTATCTCTATTGCTGAAAGTCAGGGAAAAAGAAAATTCATTATTGCATGGTATGGTTTACAAAGTATTGAAAGGCAAAGTTATCATTTGTAAAATGATAAAAAATGGCAGATTCTTTTTAATTTAGAATGACTTAACTGTTTGTTATTTTTACTAGAATGACTAATCTGTAACAACGACTACTTATTAACCTTCTGCTGATTGACACCCACTGCCTTTTCGGTACTATTTTTTTTCTATCTGGGAAAACATATACAGTATTGTAAGAAACTGATAACGAAGATATGTTGCAAAAGCATATTGAAGGGTACACCCAGCCCCAGTATCACTATGCTGGAGGTTGCACACCCATAGATCTGAAAGATGATACTGTAGTTGAGCACTCATGCAGGCCTCTGCTGCTCTGTGTCCCTTCATTCTGTTTACCCAGCTGGTGGACTATTCGCAGATCCCAGATCAGTGTGGGACACTTTGAAACAGTCTCAGCTGTCGAAAGGCGACGACCCCACTGCAGTTACCCAGTCAGCACACAATGACAACCAGTCACAGTGTCAGCTGGAAGGGAAGACGCCTGTGTGACCAAAAGATAAAGCTCTGTTGAGGCTCTTTGTGTGTGTGTGTGTGTGTGTGTGTGTGTGTGTGTGTGTGTGTGTGTGTGTGTGTGTGTGTGTGACTTCAGGCCTGTTTCTGATAAGTGCTGTTTTGTAACGGGGTGGGTGAACATCAGGGGAGTCTGACCCTTGGACATAGTTTAAGTTTGTTCGGATTATGTGATGGAATTTGTGTCTGGGTTCCTCATTGTAGATCATGTGTCTTTGTTGACAGAGATATGTCATTATGACAAAGTGTTGACAAATGAGGAAAATAATAATGACAATAAAAGGAAATGAACATATGTCTGACTGTCTGTCACTTAAAAACATAACCTGGGGTATAATCAAGAGGCAACAGGGGTGTAACTATTATCTGAAACACTGCTTCCTGTCTCAGGAATATTAACTGACTCTCTGGGGGCATCTATGTGAGGCTGCGTCTCAAGAAAATTGCTCTTGAACATGTCTAGTATACAGTAGATCCAGCCTAGGATTTCCTCTCATTGGTGATACAGTGGAGCTACAACTTGCACTTGGAAGCAGAAAAAGTCTGATAACCACAGTGATGGTCTGTTGCTAGGCAGTAACTATGCAGCAGACTCCCTGTGCATTTTCTGCCTTTTCCTCACAACTGTTTTTTTTTTCTTTTTAACACGTCTGTCCCTCTCTTTTTAACCCACAATTTTCCCATACTCTTTTCACATTTGTGAAAGTGTTATTACATTACTTTTTTTTTTCTCCTCCTTTATCATCCTCCTCCCTTCTTGCTTGCACCCCTCCTTCTAACCCCCCACCTACATCCGCCCGCCCACCACTGTGTAGTTGAACTGGGCCAGTAATGTGCAGCTGTAGTATGTAGCATCTTGATCTGAGATAATGAGACCCGCTGGTGTGCACTTATCATCGATGGCGAGTCATACGAGTGAATGAGGTCGGCAGACGCCTGGAGCATTTGAACAGCTCTGATCCTGGCCCTTCATTGTTTTGTATATGTCCAACTATTAGCTCATACATTTATATGCACTTAACAGTAGACTACACACTGACCGCTGTCGTCTTGCACTCGCAAAGAAGCAACATGACACCAATAGAGAAACTGAGAGGAATAATGGGAGTCTGGCAGACAGGCTGTACTAATATGACACATGCTTTTTTTTTTTTCCTTTTTTGGGGGGGTATGTCTGCTGCTATGCTGCTGCCTGCATACATTTTTCCTCTTGTGCAAATAGCAATAAGTGTTCCCATTAGTGTGTGCATAAACTCATTTCTATGCAGTGCAAAATTAATTAATGTGTTAATAATAAATGCAAATTGACGGCTGCTTTTAAAATAACCCACCTAAATGTTACTTCCAATCAAACTGTACTATAGGCTCCCCATTTGCATTGACTCATGTAAGATGGCTAATATGTGTAGTATGTAACCTGGGAATGCTGATATGTTGGTATTTCACAGCCTTGTCTTCTTGTCGTGTGGCTGTGGGGTTCCACAGGTTTCAGCTCCGTGCAGTCACACCACACTGATACGTAGTCGGGCTGTAATCGCTCACTCCGAGATTCCTTCGCTGGTTTGTCACAATCCTAGAGAAGAGCTTGTTGGGTTTTTTTTTAAACACCCTTAGCTGTGCAATGATTGCACAACAGGAACTTGTTTGCCTCCCTCTGTCTTTTTCTCTGCTGACATCGATACTAAAACCATGAATGAGTGGCATGCATAGATCATGTGATGGCTGGGTGGCTCTGGGTAATCCTGGAGCGTTCCATTCTGAACAGGTCACCGTGGTAGAGGTTATGAGAGGTTAGAGCCCCTCAGAGAAAAATGTAAGAACAGACTAGGCTTTGTGTTGATGGGAGACGGTAGCACTGCTGCATGAAATAATCATGACAGCCTTTGAAATGTCATTTTATGTTCCTGTGCTGTTTATGTGATATTTTGATACGGCGGATTTGACATCAGTGTTGGTCATCTTCTAATGAGCTCTGCTATTGTTATACGCACCTGTCTGCTTCTGGACACTATCTGCAGACAGCTGAGATGTACCTGCTGCAAAAAAAAGACCCTCATTAGCCAAACCATTCCACATTGTTCAGCTCAGGATGCTTTAGCTTCTTCCCTGTTTTTTTTTTGTTTTTTTTTGTAATGTCAGGTAGTCCAAGTCAGCATGTCTTTCTGCAAGGAGGAGAGGACCATGAAGACAGGACATGTTGCCTGTATATACTGCACCATCTCCACACAAAATTAATGAGGCTTAAACAATATCAGGGAAAAGGCGAATGTTGCCCTGTGTGCAACTTTACTGACTGAATTGTGGGTATAAATAGAGGCAATATCATGTTATCAGTCGAATACATAGTGTTAGTTTTGCATAGATATGTCTATTAGGACAGTGAAAAACTTTACCTTGATACTGTGTGTTACATGTTTTGAACTGTGAAAATTCTTGATGTACTTTTCATTATTTTTGTATCTTTCTTTTGTTTTCTCTACTAATGTTGTGTTTGTTTGTCTCTACAGTGGAGTCTGGTATGTGACTCAGCATGGAAAGTCCACATTGCAAAGTTCTCGCTCTTGGTTGGTTCCATCTTTGGATACCTGGTGTTCGGTATCCTTGCTGACTGGTAAGATTTCGAACTTCTTGCACCTCCATTAACCAATAAAGACCCCAACATCCACTGATGACCGTAACTAGCCTACTGATGTAATACCTGTGGATCCATCCTATCAATAAATCTAAGTTATTGGTGTAAAATGCACTTTATTATCTATTCACGGTCATCAGCCATTTGTATGTTTAGAAGCTTTATAGTGAATGTGGAAACACTGTCATCTTCTACAACATTGTTTCACCAGTAAAACCCATGGAGTGTGAGTGACAGTGGATGGACACCCTTGGTTTATGATACATTTACTGAAAAAGTCATTTTTTTCATTATTTTTCTCTGTTTTTGATATAACTCTCAACTTTCATCTGCACTTCTGTGAATATTTACATGATCATTGAATAAAATATTGGAAAATTAAGCAAAAAAATCAGTTAAAAACACAAAATTCAGGGGATAATATGATAATAAATCATAATAAACTATGTAAAAAAAAAAAAAGAGAGAACTGCCAGAAAAGTAGCACCAGGTCTTTATGGACTAAATACTAATGGTCATGTATGTTGGATTTAAAGTGTTATTATCTTTATTTTTTGCTTCTTTGCTTCATATAGGTTTGGACGGCACCCGGTGCTGATTATATCAGTGCTGTTCATGCTGGTGTTTGGTCTTACTGTGGCCTTCTCTGTCAACGTCCCCATGTTCAGCACCCTGCGCTTCTTTGAAGGTTTCTGCCTGGCAGGGATCACCCTTTCCCTCTATGTTCTCAGTAAGTCTCTACCTTTCATCTAAAACTCATGCCAGCTGCAGGTTTTTACATTGGTGTTGTAGAATATCCTTAAATTCTTCGCTCATATACTTTATTTTTCTAGGTAATGTTTGATTCTTTATGCATTAGTTCTATCTTGGGTTAGATTGATCAAGAATCCTTTCTTTCCCTCAGAAGATTAAGCCATTACAGCCTACAATTATTTACAATAATGTAAAACCATAAAAATAAATAAATGTTTGTGTTGTTCCTGTCAAGCAAATACTAAATTAGGTGGAGATTGTTCATTTGAAGCTAGCACGTACAGTAGATACATATTATCCATAATTATAATATCATACTGACACCCAGGAGGTGAAAGATTGGGCTTTTTTACATTAAATAATTGTCCTGATTGGAAACGATATGATGTCCTGATTAGAAACGATATGATGATGATATGATATGACAGTTTTTTTTTAGCCCTATGAATTTCCATGAATGAATGAATTTCTGTTGCAGTTTTTTAAAGCTTTTCCACTCCAGAGAAGTATATGTAGCTATTAGTGCTGTCAAACAATTAGAATTTTAATCAGATAAATCATAGGGTTGCTGTGGATTAATGATTAATTTGATTAATTCCAATTAAATATCATTCATTTGCAATCATATTAATCGCTTTTCATTTTACATGAGCAAACAGACCCATGAAAGAAGGGAATGTAGAGACTATGCACTTAAATGTGTTTATTAAATACCAACAACTTGAAACAACTGTTCTTTTTTTTTTTTTTACTTATATTTCCGTCCAGAGGGCCAATGTGCTATTTAATATCTTCCATCTTTATTGTTTGGTTCTGCCCATTTGCGCACGTGGAACAATAAC
The DNA here is from genome assembly GCA_029822895.1 of Maxillicosta whitleyi. NCBI lineage: Eukaryota > Metazoa > Chordata > Actinopteri > Perciformes > Neosebastidae > Maxillicosta > Maxillicosta whitleyi. The sequence continues at coordinate 4,548,476 of JAPSES010000030.1, read as the reverse complement.
TCTACTTGGACACTCTGGACCAAATGTGTTTGCACAGACATGCAGAGTCATTCTACACTACAGATGGGTTAAATGCATTACAATGTTTAATCAGATAAATCATGATAATGAATTAATCCACGTTAATTTTGACAGACCTAGTATATATGTATCTTCAGAAATAGTGTCAAGCAGCACCTCATTACATGAACACTGAAATATTGAGGCAGATTTGCAACAATGGTCTATAAAGGGATAAGGAGATCAAACTGGTTTGTTTGGTGTTGCCTGCGTATCTAATAATAGAGAGCAGCTCCTGTTTCATTGAATATTCATTGTTGTTAAGAGTTTCCTTGCCGGGGCATAGTAAATACTTCAACATTATAAAATTACAATCAAAATACATCACAGATTGAGAGATCAAGCATTAAAGCATTTTAAGGACAGCCTAACCATTTAAATCAGTGTGATGAATACGGATATGAGTGTGCGTGCGTAGTAAATCACCAACATCAGTGTAATGGTGTGATAACTGCTGCAGTAATAATTTTATCAGTGCCACCCGCCAGTCCTCTCCCTCTGTTGCTGTTCTCAGTAACAATCAAACACACAATCAGAAAGCTATTTCACTTTAATTCCTGTCTCTAGCTGAGGCTAGCACTCGGCTGAAAGAAGAGTAATTGTGTTGCGGTGACCTCCTAACATTTATTTAACTGAATGTCATTGTGTGGATAAATTCTCATTATGGACCAACTACCAGCCCCCTTACCCTTGAAGGGAACTCTTTAATTTTAATTTAAGCGTACCTCCATGTGTCTTTTCCAGATATTCTAATCCTTGTTACTCATAATCGTAAATGCGATGATGACAAACAGTGTTGGGGATGGTGTGCTAACTTGCTTTTACTTACCCATCACTGAAATGTATAAACAATCCTCCATGACCTTTTCTTTGCACAGTAAAGGTTTGAATAATAACTGCAGTAGAAATGTTACTATTGAATCGGACAGAAGGGACTTTTGAGAACGTAACCAGCCTCGCTGTTTGATGCATTTCCTGATCTCATCTAAAAGCCTTTTTGACTGCAGTAATTGACCAATGCTGCTGGAGGTCGCAAAAATGGAGGGAAGAGGGAGGGTAACACGCGTAAGATGATGAAGGAAGGGGCCCTCAGTGTCCTTGTCATTTTAATTTAAGTCACACTGTATGCACTGAAAAGCTTGACTGCGTTCCCATAATAGAAGGACAGTTTAGTTGTGCCCGGGACAAAGGAGCAAGGGTGGGACAGAAGGAAGGGAAGGGGGTGGAGTTTTGTCTGTATAGTACTGTACCGTTCCGTGTGCTGTCTAATCATACTTGAATGGAGTTGACATCAGCATTCATTGTTTTCATATAAACCTGTAGTTTATGGCTCAGTAGACTGCTGCTTCTTAACCTGGGGCGATGAAATTTAAAAGAAGATAAAAGAGTATTAGATCATTAGATTCCTCTGCAAAATCAAATTGAATGGGCATATTTTATTTTTATTCTTCAGTTCTTTTTGGCTTTATTCTAAGACGGATTCAACCAGAAAACAGCGCTCACAGACAATGACAGCTCATAGTAGTGCTATGTAGCAGAACTGAATAAGTATGGATATAGGTATAGAATATAGGTAGATATGTATTGCAGATGCACATTTTAACATCTTGTGTGAATTTCAGTAAAATGCGTCTGAAAACTCTTCATATATTTGGAGTACAGTGTAATCTACAGCTTTAAAATGCTGTGAGACGTTCACTTACAACCTGCTGTAATATTATACTGTATATTGTTACCTTACTCTTCCTGTCACACAAAAGCAGTGACAGAACCGTCAACACCAGGATCATAAAGACTTGTTAGATAGGTGACGTTGATCCATGCCTAAATGCTTTGTAGTGAAAAGGGGGTTTCTATAGAGACTACCACTTCCTTATTTTTAGAGCAAAACTGAACAGTGTGTCACATAAACCCTGTCAGTGAAATCATTTCCCCTTGCTTATGGTGTTTCCATTTCAGATGGTTAGTTATTTATGAAATGATAATTAAACTCACCAGAGGTAGGCTGATTTTTATTTTTTATTTTTGCAATATCAGACATTGGCCTTCATTTATTTATTTATTTTTTTTTAAAGCCGATATTTGATCATTAGTAAAAATGTCAGAAGATATTTGATCAGGCACCTGTGTGGGTAGCAGGTGACGTTCAATATGAGTACTATGTGTACTATGTATGTGTATAAAGGGGTCATATTTTGCTAAACCCACTTTTCTTAGTCTTTAGTTCATTTATTTGTGTATTTGGGGACACTAATAGTTCAAAAAGTTTGAAATTGAACCCACCAGGTGCTGCAAAGCAATCATTATGTTTATTTTTTTGCCAAAAAATCAAATGGATTTCTACAACCCGTTTCAATTCCTGCTTAATTTATTATGTTTCATAAATAATTATCTCACAACATTTGCACATATAAAGTACTACCGAGTACACCATAACTGTTTATTAGCAGCAGTGGTTGTAGTAAAAACTGAAAATATGCCCAAAACTTGAAGCCGATTACTTAAAATGTTCAGTTATTGGTTGTATTCATGAACACAAGTGGCTGAACGGGACAGAAGACACAGCCAACAACCTGGAGGGGGCGGGGCATGAAGTGGCTCATGTGCATTTAAAGGGCCAGCGCTCAAAATGACCTTTCTAGTGCCATTACTGAGAAACAGGTTTGAAGATGAACCTGTGGAATTGAATTAAGGAAGAATTCAGACCCAAGCAGAGCATTTACAGTTTATGTAGAACACAGGGAAATGTTTTAAAATGTATAATTCCATTTAAAAAAGCTAAATATCACTCCTTTTAATAATTTCATTTATATTGCTGCATAAATATCTTCATTATCTGAGTGTTTCAGTTGTATTTTACAGTTAGTGTCGGTGTTGAAATTTCCTGTAGATATCGAGGATCGACTGACCAAATTCTTAAAAATGGGCATCGGCCCTAGAAAAACCAACTTTATGTCCGTTCATAAGCAGTTTCATTGTATTTAAATGTGTCTTTATGGCTCTTTATAATTCTAGTTGTGTCTGTGATTGCTGCTGCACTACATATAAACCTCACATGTAAAAAACTTGGTTAGACAGATGGCTGTTAGAGCTTTGCATTTTTCTATGGGTTTTGTGTTGCTATTCTGCTGCACTTATTTCTGATCATATGTAGCCCCAGTCACATGATATTTTCCCTGCAGCCAGTCTGTATTGACTAAACTCCACTTGTGCAGGCCCAGGAGAAGGAGCACAGTCGTTCAATAACACATTACTGGAGAGAATCAATTGTTTTATTTCAAGATATTCAGTTAAGGGATTGAATGCATTTGTATGAAAATTGGAGCTGGCTACATGCTGAGAATTTAGCTAATACCTAATAGTTGTTAATAGCAGTTTTCACACTTGATAGTCATGTGACATTTCTCCATGTAACCCTATCAACCACATGATCCTGGTTTGTGGCTTGCTTTGTTTGACTCTGCTCACACAGGCAAATCGGCATCAAATCCCAGCTTCACTTGTGTTTGGACTGGAGAAACGGCACTAATCCCCCCTCTCTCTCATTTGTCACACCTATAAGCCTGGATGATCAGGCCAAAAGATCAGAAGATGATCTTTTAGGATAGAATCACAGTTCGCCGTCCAAAAGTAGAGTTTTTCCTCATGTCTTTTTTAAAAACATAGACTTTATAAACTGTGTTATGCACATTTGAATAATAGCTTAAATAACCTCAAAACAAAATAGTTCAATGATTAAGTGAACACTAGTCATATTTGACAGGTACATTGTTTCCCATTAATTACTTATACAGTGGGGCTAATCGGTCCTGCTGCAGTTTTCATAATGAACCGGAAACATATTTACACGTAACTTTGTGTTTTGACCCATTAATACAGCAAAACAAGTGACTCTCTGCCCTTTAGAGTTCTGAAGCCAGGCCAATAGGTCATGGAGTTACTGTAATTTCTCTGAAATTGATAGCTGTCATTATTTTTGAAATAACATGTACACAAATCCTGAAGACTTGTAATTCAAACAGATTCTAAAGATTAGAAACAGACCTCAGTAAAGCATTATCATTAACACTAATGACATGAACTGTATAGAATAGAATAGAATAGAATGGAATAGAATAGAATAGAATAGAATACTTTATTTATCCCACCCTGGAAATTTCACAGTTACAGCAGTGTGATAATAAAGTGCAGAAATTCTATATAAATGACAGACAATAAGACAATGAGAAAAAGAAACATATTTACATTATTTACAATTACATTGCATTGTGTATTTAATATACAATATGTATTATAATAATATCAATAAATCAATTATTAGATGGTTGACCTTATCATTCAGTTAATGCTTAATTGACAAGTGGCGATTTTCCTCAGAACCTGAATTTCTCTTTCAATAGGATCTGTAAGGATAAAAGCTAAATATTGTTTATATACTTAATGAAAAAAGCATGTCATATTCCTTAATGACTGATTCATTGGATACAGTACAGACAATGACATTTATGGAGTACAACTAAATAAAGTGCAGAGAAATTCAATAAATTAAATGAATCTGAAGAGAGGCCGTTTAGAACAAATGGGTATTTCTGACTTTGCATCGTGGACTGTGGCTATTCTGAATTGAAGTGAAATGAATTGAATTGGTTCTCCCCATGTCTGGGTGGGTTTCCTCCCACCATCCAAAGACATGCACTGGTTAATCAGTTCATCTAAATTGCCCATAAGTGTGAATGTGAGAGTGATTGGTTGTTTGTCTCTATATGTCAGACCTAGGATGAACTGGTGACATGTCCAGGGTGTACCCCACCTTCGCCTTTTAAGTAGCTGGGATAGGCTCCAACAAACCCTGCAACCCTAGTGAGGATGAAGCGGGTTCAGAAAATGAATGAATTGAATTGTTTTATTATCAGTGTACAGTGAAGCACCATTTAATTTGGAAGCAACTCTCCGTAACAAAAAAAGACACAGATTATTTTAATATTACTTGGAAAAACAGTAACAAAATACCGTTATGCCTGAAGAGCTACTAAAACAAATGTGATATAAAGGCCATAACAAACTGTGGAAAAGTTGCTTTTTCACTGGCAGATGATCTGGAGCAGCAGGTCAGTTCAGTCTGGGAGGCAAATGCTGCAAACCAGCCTTAGCATTTTGTCACAATTCCCCTTCTATTCATCAGCTCTTACAGCAACAGCCAAGGTAGTGTGTTACTGAATGAAATACTACATCTAATGGGTGAACTTTTTGGGTTTTTTTTTTTTTTTCTAACTGACAAACTTAATGATAATAATGCACCATCTTTTAATGTGCATATAACAATCATGAATGGAAGTCTGCATAAATTAGTATTTTCTTGTGCTGGTCTTTATGAAAATTCAGAAGAAAATGTGTGATACATTTGGATGAAAACCCACACTATCACAGAGCCCAATGTCTCAGCTACTCCATGATGTGCCAGTCATACTTGACTGGCACACGATGCTAGCTGTTGAAGTGGATTCGGACAAGGAACTCAATGTGAACCAGTTAAATCATATGGAGGCTGAAATTTTTAGATTTGGGAGAGAGCAGGAAAGCAAGATTCTCCATCTGAAGTAGGTTAGCGGTAGAGTCTGCCTTTGTACAAGTTAAGGTTCAAACAACATATTTTCTTCATTACAATGACCTACACAGTGTAGGCTTCAAAATATCACAACAAAGCCGATAGCTATAGAAAGTCATCTGATGCAGTGCAGCTATTTATACCCATGTGCTCCATCAATGTGTGTGTGTGCAGGGCCTTTTTAGCATTGAAACGCTATGCAGGGCAGGGAGGGTTCATGGAGCCTCTAGCTCATAATGCTGTTCACTAATGTGGTTTTACAGTAAACAACCCCCCACCACCCCCCACCCCAACCCTCACCTCCAGCCCCTGTCACATACAGACACACAGTGCACATCAGCTAGCTGAGTCATGCTAGCTGGCTGTTCGGGGTGTTTGTGTGAGAGTTTTGTCATCATTTTGGGACGATGTGATTGTGTTCTGGGGCAGTGGGCCAGAGCATGCTTTTTGTTTACACATATTTTATCATGCACTCACATCAGGGGCTACAATCAGCTGCTTTTCTAGGACAGGTAAACAATGTTTCCCCTCAAGTGCAGCAGTACAGTAATGAAAGTCCACATAGCCTACTGTAAATATCTTTGTTAAAGGCCTGAGTGTCTTCTGAGTATCGAGATGGTGATGTGTGACTTAATCATGACTGAAAAATAATTACTAGATTAAATATGTGTGGATGGGTATACTTGCACTTGGGTTTTAATAATTAATTCCTTTTTTGACACTTCAGTTTCCTGAAAGCACCTCTTAAATCTAAGCACGTTGCATAAAATGAGGCACTTTTTTTGTTAAAGCTTTTTTAAATGGAATTATGCATTTTAAAACACTTTCCTGTGGTCTATGTAAACTGTAAATGCTCTGCCTGGGTCTGAATTCTTCATTAATTCAACTCCACAGGTCCATCTTCATCACTATTTCTGAGTAATGACACCAGAAAAGTCGTTTTGAGCGCTGGCCCTTTAAATGCAAATGAGTGACATTGTGCCCCACCCCCTCCAGGTTGTTAACCATGCTTTCTGTTCTGTTCAGCCACTTGTGATTGTTAATACAAACAACAACTGAACATTTTAGGTAATTGGCTTGAACTTTAGGCATGCAAATATATTGTACTCAGAGAAATATCCATCAGAAGTCTTGACTTTGTCTTATACGTGCAAATATCTTGATGTAACTAATTGTAAAATGTAACAAATTGAGCATGAATTGAAACGGCTTGTAGAAATCCTCTCAATTTTTACCAAAATAAAGATACCTTTACAGCAGCTGGAGGGTTCACATTCAAACCTTTTGAACTATTTGGGTCCAAATACACAAATAAATGAACCAAAGACTAATAAAAGTGTTAAGCATTAACTGTTAAGTCTTCATCATTTCCCCACAGTAAAAAGCAAGTGTCGCCAATGTATGTAACAGATTGCTTGCTCATTCTGTAGGTGTGACTCAGCGGGCAGCATGCTGATACATGCCATGGGTGTGTATGAAAAGAGCCTTGAAACAGTACAAACTTTCACATACAGAGAAACAGACAGCTGCAGACTGAGCATATGATTCAGTTGTCATGTATCATAAAAAAGCAAGTGTCTGGTCTGCGGTAACCTTTTATGCAAATACTCATGAATCCTGAGCTTAATGTTCTTTTCTGGTATTTTAAGTGACTGTAGCTGGGCTCTCCCTTTTCAACAGTAGCCTATCAGTTCTCGTAATGACCTTAACAGGCTGTATAAAATGAACTGCATCATTGTCTCATTCATTTTAATGTTTAAAATGCATCACCCCTGCGCCATATTGTTACACTCATAAGTTTACATACTCTGACAGAATGTGCATGAGATGGCCTTGGACGTTCCAACGCGACAGTGACCCAAAACACAAGGCCAGGTCCACCTGTCATCGGCTACCGCACAAAAAAGTGAAGGAGTGGCTGTCTCAGTCTCCTGACCTCAGTGTCATTGAGCCACTTTGGGGAGGTGTCAAACATGCAGTTCATGCACGAAAACCCAAAATCTTAAAGGAACTGAAGGTGTTTTGCCAAGGAAAATGTGCAGCTTTATCATGTGAGAAAATAAAAAAATTCATCCGCAAGAAAACAAAAGACTTGAAGCTGCCAGTGATGTTAAAGCGGCCAATACAGAGGATTAAGAACTAGGCTATATGAACTAACATAGACATAAACAAGACATTTGTTTGATAATAAATGGCTTCATCCAATCATTGGCCATGAGTGAAAGAAAAGGTTTTGGATTATCATTTGTATTGTCTGAAAAATAACCAAGAATCAAACCATCTTCTAGGGTGTGTAAACCTATGAGCACAGCTGTATATCCCTTTAGATAACCTCACTTGTTGCTACATGCCACAGAATACCAGTGATGCTACTAAAAAATAAAAGTCTCCCTGCGTTGGGTTTAGCTCCACTCGTGATGCTGCAGAACAAATGTGAGTAATCACTGCTGCTGTGCTCACATGGCCTCTGGCGTAATCTGAAGTGCACAATATTATATGAGAATAACCACAAATTGAAAGGAAAATTCGCATAGATTTAAATGCTAATGGCTGGGGAAAGGAATGGAGATATATTGCTGAGAACAGGAAGGAGAGAGCGTTAAGTGGTGATATATGCAAACAGAAGGGTCATCGTAAAATTTCTTTGCGTGGCCAAGTCAAGTGTAAATATATGACGATATCTTCAGCAGTCCCAGTGACATAAACACCTCGTTCTTTATTTTATCGTGCATATGAGAACAATATCACTGCATGTATGAAAACAATTAAAAATACAACTTTTTCCTCACCTAAGTGTTTGGGAATGTGAGCGCACATGCTAACCACTATTATCTGCTCGATTTGCATGTGTTTCCAAACTGTCCGACTGCACGCTGCCTCCCAGTTTGACAGTAAAGTAAAGCTCCTTTATTGAGACGGACTGATCAGTGATGTACGCTCCCTGCTGCAGTGTTATGCTGTGTTTTGACAGGTTATCCAGGCCAGGCCACTCTTGTCATCTTCACTCTTCTGTGTTGCCAGTAATGAGGTGCTTTTCACAGTGGTGCCCTCCTCTTACCACAGACATTAATCTTTCCGTACATAGATGAAACGTGATGTGTGTGTATCTGTGTAGAAGGTTTAATTTGTGCCACCGTCACAGCCTTGTTGTATTGGTTGAAAGGTGCCGTGCTTTGCCTGTCCCTCTATACGTGCTTTGTTATCTCTGCGTTAATGCTGTCAGTGCATTTGCCATTGGGATATTTAATCGAGTCATGCATTTCGGATATTTATCAGATCTGGAATTCAATGGCTTTTCATTTCCACCATAAGGTTTTGTCATCCTGATGCCAGCAGTCAGGCTGTTTTCACACCACTGCAGAGATATTTAACTTCTGTCAAAGAGACCTTACCTAGAAAACATTTTATTTATTCTGAATGTTAACAATGTTTTCAAAGGACAACCACCGATAAAATGAGCAGAGTACAAAATGTTTTTCGGCTAAACAGAAGCATTTTTCTTGACAAACTGGTTGAACCTTCCACATCCATCACCACAGTCCATCACTGTATCGTGATAAATGGGTTAAGGTGCAGTTTTTTTTTCTTCTTCCAATCAGGGTTAAAGTTCCTTTTTGTGCAGAGTTTGCATTTTCAGTCGCACGGCAGACTTCCTCCTTCAACACACTGGACACATTGCCCCCCTCCCCCACACGTATCTGTTTTTTCTGACCTTATTTTAGAAGTGCTCTTTCTTCTTTTAAAGCATACTGGATGACCTAACCCACTTTAAACTTGGGTTATTATGTGGGTGACATAACCTCAAGTTATCTCACAACACAAATTCCTGTGTGGAGTTTGGCCAAGCAGTGTAGACAACCTTTGCACTTTCCTTGATAAGGGTTTTTCAATGGTCAGGCTAATGGGTATCTTGGAAATTTTTTTTTTTTTTCAGATCAAAGTTTGTTCATCAGTGTATACACACATTGAGACAATAGTTTGTTTACTCTCATGTAGATGTTTTACTTGTAGTTTCATTGCTGACGTTTTTAGTACCTTTTTTATACCTTTTCCAGGCTGAAGCTAGTTGACATTCTTTGCACGTCCTGATAAGAGACTAATCAATGAGTTTGACCCTATTCTTTGTCAGTAGCCTCTTTACAGCACTTGAAAGAAGGGAAACACAGGAGACTAATACAAAACAGCAGAATACTTTTGGATCATGCTCTAGTTATTTTATTGCGAAATTTCAAAATGAAATGTTTTATTTTAACCAGTAGGAACCTTGAACACCAATAATCTTCAATGGTACTACTCCATTGTAACAACTCTTAAGGTAAATGCTAGGAGCAGAGCCTTAAACTGACCTGGAAGGCCTTTGACCTTGTCAGCAGAAGTCTTTTAATTCTCTGTCAGGGCACTGGCTGTCTGCCATAGCTTCTTGGATGATTATGTTCTATTAAAATGTGAAGGGCACCTTCGGAGCAATGTGCCCGATTCGGAGACTGAGACTTTCCCAATTAACTGGGCTGTGCACTCGCCCCCAACTGTCTGATATGTTCTGGCGTTTACTGACTGCTTTCATATGACCACTGTGTCCCACTGAGGATGAAAGCTGCAATCACACCAAAAGCCCTTCGATCTGTAGTAGCTCCAGGAGAAGACCATGGCTCATTGGGTCCTAATCAAGAAAATTCTGTTTGCTGACAAGGCTGCCCTGGTGTGTCACTCACGGAGAGGAGAGTGAGAGAGAGAGATGGGAGGGAGGAGGGGGGGGTGCTCATTAGGAGCTTTGCACATGCCTGAATTGTCTGACCATTTCCATAACCTCTCACTGTCACTATGTAGGTGAGAAGTTAACTTATCTTGATCCACTAAACTACCACTTGTCTATAAATGCTAAGCTCTAAAATGATATTAAGAGCGAATGCTATTTGGATTCCTCCCCAGGAAGGTTCCCTCACGCCAGCAATATGATAATATGATCATTAAAGGACATCTGGTGACAAACTGAGGAAAAGTCTGTGGGGTTCCATGTAGAGCAAAATAGGTTAATTGATGGTTTGATATGCATTAAAGAGTAATTTGTGTGCTTTGGTTTTCATATTTACTAGAACTCAGTAGTGTTGGAACATGTTTAATCCATCCAGTAAAACTATAAGCTTGTACATTCTGTGCTTATACGATTAATTAATTCATGCTAGTGACATTTTGCAGCCATTTCACTGCTTCTATGTTACACTAATGTTGCTAGTTATTTTTTTTTATAGTTGGAAAACGAATTTTCTATTTCTAATTCCATAGATGGTTGTAAAGCCTTTGTGAAACCGATGTAACAACTAATTGACAAGCTGAACAAACAGGTTAGTCTTGTTTACTCCAGGAGTGTAGGGTTTCTGCACACACATGGTCTCCAATGGTTCTTTTAGTTACTTTACAAATGAGACATAACCTTGAAGATGTGGACAGAGAGGAAAGAAACAACAAGGCAGCAGAGCGGATTTCGCAAGTTCATGAGACAAATAGGATTAATGTTATTATTACGTGTCACAATTAATATCTCCATCGCAAAGTTTCCGATGAAGACGTTTATTTACACTGAGGACAGGTTAATGCAAAAGAAAGTGTCCATTGCTTTCGTCTGGATCAGGCACTGAGTGAAATATTGGCGAGCCATAAAGGGCTCATGTGACCAGGAAAAAGGTCATGACATTAGCTTGTGGGTGCAGGGAGTGGTTGCACTAAGTGCCTACAGTGGTGAGCCAGTGTGTTTCACATGTGAAACAATGGGCCTTCTTGACTGAGGCTGACTGGACTAGTGTGCTACTGTTCCCAGTACTGTAGAGTGTGATTCACATACTTGTTTTCCCAAAGTCAGCGAAATAGCCAAAGCTTCTTTAGGGATTATCACCTTTCATTAATTGGCTATTGGTTCATTGTGTGATGATGTCATTCCTCATGTGGCACAAATCTCTAAACAAACATTTTTTTCCCCATTAACTCACTTTCATTGACCTAGCCTACTTATGAGGGATATCTTCATGTTATATGTTTGATGACTTTGTGTAGCGTGACATCAGATTTGTTAGTGGTAGATTTATGTCAGTGGGACAGAGGCTGTGGTAGGGCATTGTGGGAATGCTGATCTAGTGGGTTGTAAAGGATTAGGGTCAGCAGGAATAAGGAGCTCAGATCCCATTTCCACCCAACATTCTACAGCTCCATCTACTGAACATATACCCCGTTTGTCCGACTAATATATTAATGTTCATAATCATGTAATGTGCTGTGTACATGGCTATCTACTGTAGTGTAATGTGGATCTAATTGATTTTCTATAATCCACCATGGGAAATACTCTTCTGGTCATAACGGAGTTGCCTGTTCAGTGCACATGACATATTATACATAACTGAAGAATTCAAATCCTGTACAGTTCATAACCAGTGAACCGTCACTTTTCTCTGGGCTACACACACTGAACTGGACTTGAGGTTAGTTGGTTCAAACTCAGCAGGTCTTGCACTCATCGCCCTGCTCGCCGCTCATTGGCTTTGTCATTCCAGCTGTGATAGTGTCTGTGAACAGAGAGCATTATTCATGTCCTCAGAAGGGGGCAAGTCCTAATTGAAATTCTGGTCTTTTCCACTGGAATAAAGCAAGGCCGCTGACACCCACTGTATTATACTGGCCCTGTCACCTTGAAAGGCCCATATGGAGACTGTTCACATTCCAGGGCAGCAGAAAAGGCCTATTAGGAGGAAAAAAAACTAATGTGTACCAAAAGGGGATAATGAACCAGGACAAAGGATTTTGGCAGTGTGAGAATAGCAGCAATAGGGTACTGTTCACTTTCTATGGTTTGATGTGAACCCATCCTCTACACTGCAGTAACTAAAGGGCTGGACTGTCTGTGGTTGCTGGCTGCCAGTGTGGTGTGCATGCTAATGACTGGGTGAATGAATCAGTGCCATTCTGATAGAGGAGAAACGAGTACAAGGAACCTCTTTCTAGTTACTTTACTGTCACAGCAGCCCACTGTGCCGTCCGGTCTACTGTCTCAGAACAACAACTGTACACGGTGACCGCCGTCTTCATTCAATGTCATCAAATGTTCTAATGTTTTTACAGAGTTGACTCAAAGATACAATTAGGATTTACTTATTTTTCCCAATTTACAATCCCGCCGCAAATTAAATCTGTTTTAATCTCATCTGCAACTGCCGCAGCTGTGTTTTGAAGTAAGTGTAAAGTCCATCAAAGGGTTTTCATTAAGTTAAAAGGCACGAGTCATATGTTAGTCTCATTAGAACAATGTTGCCTGTTTATGTCACCACAAGGACAAATCTGATTAATGTTCATTTCCAAGTGTGAACTGTTCTATTTGTTTAAATGTTTCACGTGTCACATTGAAAATAAATTGCGTGGAGTTGTTGCCATGCATGCATTTGGTGTCTTTTGTTGCAGAAAGTCTGATGACGTTCTCTGTCTTTGTCCTTCTTCTTTTTTGTTTTTCTGCCAGGGATTGAGCTGTGCCTACCAGGGTGGCGCTTTTCCATGACCATGGTGGCCAATTTTGTAGTGTTGGGTGGTCAGCTGCTGATGCCCGGTGTAGCGTACCTCTGTCGTGACTGGCAGGTTCTCCAAGCGGTCATCATCTGCCCGTTGCTACTTATGCTGTCCTACATCTGGTAAGGAAAACCCTGTGCATCCTCTGCTTTGGCACAAACACATGCTGTGACTCCCCTGAGGTCTTAAAAGGCTTTTAATTCAGAAATATTTCGTGCTATCCACAATAAAACACTGCATAGGAAGTTTGAGCATTGGTCACTTTTTTTTTTATCATCCAAATAAAACCTTTAACCCTTTCATGCATGAATTATGAGAACCTTAATCAAGAATTTCTCTTTAGGCATGAAAAAAATAATGTGATTGACATTTTTTTGTAGTTGCAAAAAATGTCCAATCAGATGGCAATGCATTTGATTTTTTTTTTTTTTTTTAAGCAAAAAAACATGTATTTACCGATATACTGTTTGAAAACTATGAAATAAGAACATTTTTAATGCTGCTATGATGTTTTCTCATATTGTAACATACTCTAAAACTAGTTATTATTCACTTCATGGAGATAATATACAAAAAAACAAAAAAAAAAACCCAAACTGTTAATTACAGTCTAATAACAGTCACTCAAACATGTTACTGCAGATCAGGCTTATCAAGAACAACAAAGTTAAAGTAATGGTGTGTTTGTGGTGATGCAATGTTGATTCTTTGAGCCCATATGGAACTAAAACAACCAAATCCATGAATATACAAGAGAACAGCTTTGAATAGTCGTCCACTGTAGTGACAACTATGCATGAAAGGGTTAAGCAAAAGGTACTTTCTCAGATTTTCAAGTGTACTCAGTGATAAACAATGAATGGAGAAAGCCTTTCTCCCAAGGATATTTTCTAGCAGCTGAATTAAATTTCGTGTCATATCGTGAACTCATTTCTAGTAACCTTTTACTGAGACTGCGGTCTGTTTTACTAAAGCGCTGCCAGTAAATACTGTATTCCCCTCAGTTTATTCTACTGTGACACACTGTACTCTACTGCATATCTTTTACAAACTCAGCAAAAGACAAATCCAGGGGTATAGATTTAGCCGAGCAGTATCAAAGACCTTGGCTTTATTTCAAGGTGTATCAGAAGAATAAAGGGAGGGGGATTCCCTTCAGAAATTGCTATAGTACTCCAAAGCACTTATTGATTCCATGTAATTGATTAAGTGCCAATATTTGTGATCATGTACTTCAATCAGTGCAGGTCACAGGGAATACTATGAAAGAGGACTGATGGTTATTTCTATAGGAATCAGGGCCAGAAACTTCATTGCCATTATTAAACTGGATATTAATGGAATATCTTAACTGTGCCAATGTAAAGTGTCTTCTGTAAAGTCCACAATATGCAATCAGAACAATTTCAGTGCTGTAAATGGAGCTGTAAATAGAATCATATGACTCAGTTGTAATGAAATGCATCAGTGATGGTGATAATGCACTTAACACGTGACAAATACAGCCGGAGAAAAAATCATTAGACCATCAAAAGTAATGAAACAGTGGTTATGCAATCAAGTACTAAGTCCTGTGTGTGTCATGTGACTAAAACTGACACAAAAGAAAACATGGAATGTCTAAAAGCACTGTTTTTGTCAGTACAATGACATAGATATTGATGTAAGAGCTGAAGCGATTGTGGTTTTTATCAAGAAAATATGGAAAATGGATAGATATCAGCTCTGAAATTAAACTATTATGAGTTATTTTTGTTGTTATCGTTATGATATCGTTCAAACAAATGTACCTTTAGTTGGACGAGGCATTAAAATGAACAAGGAATTGAAGATGATAAAGGCGGTCTAATGATTTTTTTTCCGCGACTATATGTAAAATGTCGTTCTGTTGGTGAAAATGGCCCAGCTCTGCACTTCCTGTTTCAAAACCCTTTTGAGTTTCCCCACCTAATGTAGTTGTATTTTTAGTATTAGTTTAGACTACATCATGAAATTTTTATTAAAAAAAAAATCCCTGTTCAACGCACCTGTCTTCCACTCAGATTGTGCCAAAGCTCATTCATTCATTCTGCAGGTCAACCTAAACACAAAACACACAAACAACATTTCTGTACTGGCCGTTTTCCCTGCTGGGCTGGTGGGGGTTAACCGCTCCATGGATTCCTCTCCTCCACATTTCTCTGTGTCCTGCTATCTTCTTCTCCAACCCCATCACCCTCACATCGCAGGTCAACCTAAAGCTGTTTTTTTTCCTGCTCTATTCAGAACCACTGGACTCTGACGGGAGCAGTGTTTTTGCCATGTTAAACCATAGCCTCGATCTGTTAATATGTTTGTCAGTATGAATCTGAAATGACATTGTAAAACAACACTGGCCGCAGATTTACTCTTTTTACTGGATAGAGCACACCAGGGCTTCAGTTTTATGTGGCAAAGAACTGTACAATGGTGAGAAAAAATAGGGGGAAATGTTCTATACATAGCATGTATATATAAATTAATATTGATTTTAGGCAGGCCTTTATTAGGTGGTAAAATGTGTGTGAAATAACCACCTCTTCTATTGCAGTGATTGCATCTTATTCTATTTTATTCATTTTATTTTACTGTATTTTTCTATTTATTATGTTTATTGTTTTGGTTTTTTTTTTTAAACCAGTGCGACTGTGTGGCTTAGTGGTTTACACTGCAGACCTTGATGCGGAAGGTTGCCAGTTCAAATCCCAGGTGGGCCCTTTGGCAAGGCCCTTTACACTATACAGGCCTAGTAAGTCGCTTTGGATAAAAGTGTCAGCCAAATGTAATGTAATAATAATGTAATAAAAAAAAAAAGTTCTCATAGTGTTTTTTTTTTTTTTTTTTAATATAAGGCTTTATGTTATATATTGTCTGTATGTGTATACTTTTTTCTTTTTAGCTTCTTACAGAATTTTATGGTTCTGTGTTTTATTGGAACCTGGGAGGGACCGCACACAAGTACCTAGATGCGTTATGCACAAATGGCAATAAACTTCTTGAAAACCAATAGAAAAACTCAGTCTAAACCTTTCCGTGCCTCATATGGTTCTGCATAGGTGTTCCATGATTCTCTCATAAGGATGTCCCTGAACTGTTCACATTTGGACACTGATAAACATCATCTTAGCCAGTTTCCCACTTTATTACACTTTACAGAATGATGCAGTAAATGGAGGGTAAAGTCATATTTTAGTTGTTAAACAGTGTATTATTCATCTTCATTCACATCAAACCATTCAGTGATGTTCTCATCTGGGTTTTCCTCACCCTCCTCACTGTGTCTCCCTGTTTAGCAGAGTAAACCGGAACATAAAATTACACGGCACACAGAATAAACACACCAGATATTTTCACTTCCATATGTATAGATGTACCCATGTGGTTTTTTTTTTGTTTTTGATAAAACCGTACAGCTTGTACGGGCACAGAATGGACTAATCACTGACAAAGGGGCTGACTCTACAGATTTAGAAATATAGCTGATGGGGCTGGGAAGCTCAACACTGCATGTGATCTGAGTTTGCTGATTTGTAGAAACAACTTAAAAAACACAGCAGGGCAAGATCATAAAGAGTGCACTTTGACTCAGACATATGGTCTGATGAAATCCAAAACACAGAGGGATGTTTTTTGTAAGTAACTTTAAATCAACACATCTTTGTGAACAGACACATGCACATTAGGATTCACCCCTGCCCTTCCCACTTTATTTTTTGGTTAGTTGTTTATTATGTCTGTATGTTCAGGGTTGTTCTGTTGTGTCTCTTTTAGGGTTAAGTTTAGTTGAATTCTTACAGTTTAAGGTAAATGTGTGTCTGTAAAACATAAATTACCTCAAACTATTTAAGCAGTTATGGAGAAATTTAAGTAAATAATAAAATAGATAACCCTCTGCTAACCATCTGTATGTATTTTTCTCTTGTATGCTGTGATTAATTATCATTTACATTTGATTCAAAGATACATTTTGTCTGCTTCACAGGATCTTTCCTGAGTCACTGCGTTGGCTGCTGGCCACTCAGCAGTACTGCCGCTCCAAATGGATCATGGGACACATAGCAAAGAAGAACCGAGCGAACATGGAGCTCGACCCGGATAACATCCTCACAGGTAGCAAATGCATAGCACAGACGCAGACGTTTGCTAATTTCTTACTGTAGGCCACAACGTTGTAGAGTCCCCAGCTGTGCTTTCCTAAAGTAAGGTATACTGACAAGGTTATATCTATTTTCTGTCTGGTTACTATAGTAACAGACCACTCCAGATGTAGCAGCGGGCGCTGAACATCACATTATGACACTTTAGGACTTCAGCTGATTTTGTTATACCCTGGTTGGACATGAACTGCTTTGATAATGTTGACAGATGGACACAGATTAGCCACTTTGACCATTAGCTGTTAGTGACTTTAGGAGGAGCAAAATGGAAATGTTAGTTATGTTGCTAAAAGGAGTGGTATGTGGACTCAAAATAGGTGTTTTGTTTGAGGTGTGCTTCCGATTGGGACATGTATGCACTCAGGAAACAAGAAAGAATTAAAAGGTACTCTTTTAAAATATTAAAGGAGTGATATTTTGCATTTTCAAGTGGAATTATGCATTTTAAAACATTTCCGTGGTCTACATGAACTGTCCATTTTTAATCCTATTTCTTAGTAAGGACACAAGGTCGTTTTGAGTGTTGACCCTTTAAATTGGCCCCACCCCCTTCAGGTTGTTGGCCGTGCTGCTCTGTGCCGTTCAACCAACTGAAGATTTTAAGCCATCGTCTCGAACTTTGGACATATTTTCAGTTTTTACTACAACTACTGCTACTGTTTTATGCCATACTCAGAGAAATGTTCTTCAGAAGTCTTATATGTGCAAATGTCATGATGTAACTTGTTATAAACGTAACAAGCAGGAATTAAAACCAGTTGTAGACATTCTTTCTATATTTCTTTCCCACCCAAAATGAATATAAACATAGTTTTGTCTTACCTGGAGGGTTCAAATTCAGACTTTTTGAACTATTAGGGTCCAACTACACAAATAAATGAACCACAGACTAATAAAAGTCAGTTTAGTAAAATATGACCCTTTAAAATGCCAATATTGTCAAGTTAGAAAGTGCGTTAAAGTATTTTTTAAAGGGTCAGAACAAATTAGCTAACTAATTAGCTAATCAGTCTTCCACCAATGGCAAATAAGAAGCAAGAGGACAGACAGTGATCAAATATAATAAATGTGGTTTTTCCTCTGAACTTTGTGGTAAAGCCTCGAGGCTGAATTGATGAAGTTCTGTTGTTTTTTTTTTTTACGTCTAAGGATGCAGTGACATTAAAGGCATTTTAATATTTTTAGAAGAGTGCTCCTTGGAATTCTTGGTCGTTTCCTTAACTGGGCTGCTGTCAAAGGTTATAAGAGTTTGTTTCTATTCACTTTTAGCTGGGGAGTTTGCAGAAAAACCCAAAAAAATCACAGCTGGAAAAAGGCTCAAAGAGGAACTACTCATTGCAAAATCGACTGTGGTTTTCAAAACTCGGAGACTCTATGCTGATGCAGCATTGAGAAAATAACATTTCTACAAATATTAATTATCTTTGTTTGTTTTTTTCTTTAACAACTAACCGTCCACAACTCTTAAAATAATATTTAATACATTTTTAGACCTCAGCACTAAATACATACAGTATGCATCTGGGAGCTGAGTGTACAGTTTACTGCCACAAGCCGAGGACTCGATAAACTTCTTCAAGCAATGAGATATGACAAATGCATGTGTAAGCACTTACTGGGTCACCACTGGAAAAAACAGCAGATGATTTACATAGATGTTGTTAGCGATCTTACTCAAAGGTTTGTAGCACTGCCAAGTCTTGGGTGATACAGCCAGAGATAACCTTGGGGCACTGGTGAGGAATGCCTCCACATGCTTGAGTCAACATGAACGTACAGTACAGAGAAAGCAGAGGTGTGTTACTGTGGCAACCTGCAGCCCGACACCAAAACATCCACAATGTGTCATGTTGGATATCACAAGCTGCTTAGAGAGGGGTGTTGCTCCTGTCTGAAATGGCCTGTTTTTCCTGTGAGCATTGTCATCCCCATCAAACAAAACAATAGGAGATTAGTCACATGGGATCAAATGTGCTCATTAAAAATACAGATGGAATTTCTCCAGCTGCAATGGATCAGGGATGCCCTTTGTCTGACTTTAGAAGGAACTCATTTCACTGTTTTTTTTTTTGTTTTTTTTTTACAGCCAAGAGCTCAGTTGGGTATGAGGCCACAGAAATTACAACATAAACTGTATTTTCCAGATTGTAGCAACTGGGTAGCTCATTGGTTAACGCCACTGATTTTGGTGTGGAAGATGGTCGGTTCGAGACCCTGGTGATCCCTTGGTAAAAGGTTCTTTACGCTGTACATCCCAATGTGGCCACAAGGGGGCGCAAGCATCATTGTGCTTGCCCAAGCCCGATTGTGTCAGGAAGGGCATCCGATGTAAAAACAAACAAACAAACAAAAAAAGGTGATTCGATGTGCGACCCCGAAAGGGAAAAAGCCGAAATAAATCATCATCACCGTATTTTCTGGATTATAAGTCGCAGTTTTGTTTTCATAGTTTGGCCTGGGGTGCGACTTCTACTCTGGAGCAACTATGTGTGAAATTATTAACACATTATTGTATCATTTCACATGTTATTTTCACACTAAACCACTCTAGACCTGTAATTTCAACATTGGCGGTAACTGACATAAGCAACGTAGAAGAGGAAGCCCCACCTCTTCTACCTCCAGAGTGGGCTGAGTTGTTTAAAAGTGACGCCGAGGATGAAGATTTGATTGGATTTAGTGATTTGGAGTGACACTAATGGTTTGGTAAACGTGTTGGCATGTTCTTTATGCTATAGATATCTGAATAACTCTGAATATGTTACGTTAACATACCAGGCACGTTCTCAGTTGGTTTTTTATGTGTCATGTAATGTTAGCATACCGTACACTTATTCACCTTGTTGTTCTCTATTCTATTTTTATTTTAAATTGACTTTTAAAGATGCCATGTCTGTTCTTGGTGTTGGATTTTATCAAATAAATTTAGCCAAAAAATGCGACTTATACTCCAATGTGAATTGTATATGTGTTTTCCTCCCTCCTTTATAATGCATTTTATGGCTGGTGCGACTTATACTATGGAGTGACTTATAATCCGGAAAATACGGTAATTGGGAATAGTATAAAAGGATGTTCACTATGTCACTATTAGCCATTCGTAAGGCACTTATTGAAATATTCACCTTATTGTGTTATACTGGTCTACAAGTAAAATGCTTCCAATGAAGTTTTTACGACGTGTGAGTCACTGGTACAGAAAAATCAAGTCAAAAATGCTGGTTGGCTGAAGTATCAAAGATACAGTCTTGGCTCAAAATGTGAAATTTGAGAATTAACGAGAGACTGGGTTTTATTCAAAAGGAATGCATGTCACACAGCTTCATTCTTCAAAACACTGTCTGCACATGACAATACATTCACTTTACAGGAGTGTTTTCACCCTTGGGGTCAGGACCCTACGCGGGGTCCCCTGGAATTCAAATGTCCCTGAAGTTAATAGTAATTGATTAAAAAATAAAAACGTACTAATAAAAAACATATGGTGAGTTAAGAGCCTCAATCACATACATAAAAAGACAAACAGTGAAACTGAAGCGCTGTGGTTCTGTTTATCTGTCACATGTTCACTGTGGTTGGTTTCAGACGCTACAGCTCTTTCATAATTCATAGTTTAAGTTCTTGTTTGTTCAGTACACTGATGTATGAATGGTCGGTGGTGGTCGGAGGGGCCGTAGGCGCAAATTGGCCACGATTCCGTCAGCCTGCCCCTCTGACTACAAATGTGGTTTACCACCAACAGAGGGGGAATGTGAGAGTGAATGAATAAATGATCAATAATGTATAGCACTTTGGGTGACTTGAAAAGTGCTATAAAAATCTAAACTATTATTATTATTGTTGTTGTTGTTAGTGTTAGTAGTAGTAGTAGTAGTAGTAGTAGTAGTAGTAGTAGTAGTAAACTTCTCACTTTGTGCAGTAATCTGAACCTGGCTCTTCTGCTTTTGTCCATAATAATATAAATTATATAGACTAAATGTAAAATAATATTTTTTATTTTAAACATATTATACCAAACTATTTCTTTGTAAAAAACAAATTAATTTTTGAAAAAAAAAAAAAAAAAAAAAAAGTCTGTTTTCAATGTCTGGGTTCGTCAGTAATGTGTGATGTTAAAATGGGGCCAGGAGCCAAAAAAGGTTGGAAACCACTGGTTTACAGGTTCTATTTAGTAGAAAATTTCTAGAACTATTGTAGAAATGTACATAAACCAATATGTATGTTTAATAATGCTTTATCATATATATTTGAAACAGTAGCAAACCAGTGCTGTTGTCATTTCCCCCATTAATCTTATGAAGATAATTTCTAAAACAAAAAAACCCAAAAACAAAACTGTAGACCAGTGCAAGACTTAATTACTTTTTGAAATTAAAAAAAAAAAAAAAAAAAAAAAAAATGTTCTAGTTATGTAGAAATTCAAGGTTAATGATGTTAGGTTAATTTAGTTCTCTACCCATAAGTGGCAATAAAATATATAAAAAAAATCCAAGAGTTACACATTTAAAAAATGTAAGGTGCTAAGAATATGTATTTTAGAATATTAGAACATCAGTTATAGAACATTAGACCAACATGCGTCCTGATCCAGACATCTGTCCACATTCACCCTTTGAACATCATTCTTTACATTAGTACCATTACTTCATCATTACATTAGTACCATTACTTCATCATTACATTAGTACCATTACTTCATCATTTCTTATATTAGTACCATTACTTCATGGTACCTAACAAAGCAGGTCCACTCACTGTCCATACACAGGTGGACCTTACAGACCCTGTAGACCACATTGGACCCGCCTCACTGTAACTGTAACTGTTACTGTCACTGTCTTGTAATGCATGCAGAAATGACTGAAAATAGTCATTATTGATTATCCGCTAAAAGGTTAAAATACTTATTTGGTAAGAAAAGTTGCTGCCGTATATTATATTGTTGTTCACAGTGAGAATTATAACTTATATATTTTCATTAGATATTTCACATATTAGGAAGAGCTGATATAATGTTGATTTGCTTCTTTCCAGAACTACAGAGAGCCCTTCAGAAGAAACCCAAAAAGACGTGCATCGTAAAAATGGTTGGAACGAGGAACCTGTGGAAAAATATTGTTGTGCTTTGTGTCAACTCGTAAGTATTCTTCATAGTTTATCTACTTATTTATGGGAAGTAGTTAAGGGGTTTGTGTGTGACACGAGTATGAATACACAGTCGCGTTCTGGGGACACAAAAATTTATGGGGACAAAAAATGCATCCCCCCACAAAATCTTGGCACTGAAACGTGTCTAAAATGACTAGAACTATATCTGGTGTGAATTTCAGGGTATGGACCACATATGATGGTTTTTGCAATGTGTGTGTGTGTGTATAACTAGTGATGTTCATAAATTTTTATTATATATCTAATTTTTTTGGACCACAGGAAAGTGGTGTCCCCGTATCGTATGTAAGGAACTGGTGGTCCCCATTATGTTAGGTTTACAAGAGTGTGTGTGTGTGTGTGTGAGCAGAGACAGGGTAAATACAGTGTGAATGTGTGCATTTGCAGGGCGAGGTGGTGCCAGTCAGACACACCATTTTGTGCAGCCTAGACGCCACAGTTACCTCCGGTGTACGATCCACCATTGTTTACAGCTTTTGTTCATGCCGTCTTTTCCTTCCACATCTGTGCTGCTCACTCTTTTCATCTCCAGTGGGATCTCTCCTTTTCACTCCCATCTTAGACTGAGCTCTAGCTCCGCTTCAGCTCAGCGCATCCCTGACTCTCCTGTTCAACATAAATTTTGCATGAGCTGAGTCCTTATGAAACATTAGACAACCAGGAGAGGGTGTGTGTTTGTTTGAGATTGTGTGTGTGTGTGTTTATGGGTGTGTGCTTTTGTGCCAATATCTCATTGTTTACATATGTGCAGAAATCTTAAGACTAGATGACAGACTTATTCACTAATGCACATGTGGCATTTGGTGTTTTCAATATCATCACCTTCCTAAAATAATTATCAAAGTCATTTTTGTGTGTGTGTGTGTGTGTTTTTCAGGAAACACAAAAAACGTGACCAAAAATTGAGTATTTGATGATTTAGGTAAAAATTTAAAAGCTAAAAATTACTTCAATTATTTTAAGAAGGTGACGATATTGTCCCTTTATCCTCTGTACCTGGTCCTATATCGTCCTTTCAGTATCGGTACTATACACACAGTAGTATCCAATGAAACGCAATATAACAAGGTGTTGCATCAGACTCATATCGGTATCTCATGTGGTGTAAATGAATGACATTATTTTCAAGAGCGTACAAAACCTACTCTTTCAAAATACCCCTCCCTCCTCCAAAAGAGTCCACGAAATGTTGACAATATTATCTACTATTCAACCAGCGAGCCGCAGTGACGCAGCGGATACGTGGATGGCTAGAGATCCCCACTTTGCGGGTTTGATCCTACCCTTCGGCACAAATTTTTCCGACTTTATTTTTGTCTTGGGTATCGACATTTATTTGACAATTTGAAAGCGTACATCCCTCATTAACCCCCTCCCCCCAGGTGTACATTTTTTACGCTCTTGAACACAGCAGGTCTTTCACTACAGCCACAACTGCACCACTGGCATCATCTCAAGCACCATCATTAATATTTAACGTTCCCACGGGGTCTTAAAAAGTCTTAAAAGTCTTGTATTTACAAATCTCCATTTAATACCTTTTAAAAGTCTTTAAAAAGTATTCACTTTGATGTTGGGTCACAAACTTATTCACTGTATTGTGTTTTAATGTGGTTACGTCATTCATGGAAATGAGAATTGGCTCTCAATTAACTTACCTGGTTAAATTAAAGTTAAATAAATAATTAAATAAATGTGTCTGTTAGATGTTCAAGTTGCAAAAAAAGTAACGTGAGCCGACTCAGTTCCACCCATTCTAACTCCACAATTTATATTAAAATTAGGAGCTAAGTAATTATCACAAACTGTGCCCTGGTGAGAAATGACTTGGAGCAGTGGTGATCAAGTCATTGGAGTAAATTAATACATTTTCCTAAATACTAGGAGTCACAAATTTTTGCAAGTGACCTTCAAATCAGCATTATGTTCTCTTCTAAGTAGTCTTAAAAAAGTCTTTGAATAAGGCTTACATTTAGGAACCCTAAATACAGGTAGTCCTCGGGTTATGAATGAGTTCCGTTCCTACGCTGTCGACATAACCTGAATTTCCGCACAAGTCGGATTTAACCCTTTAGTACCCCTAAATACCCCCTAAATCTCTAAATAACTATCCAAATACATGTATTATACTTCATACTAATAAAATAAAGTAAAAAATAAGATGCTGTTCTTACTGTAAATACAGTATACAGTATGTACAGTAACAGCGGATGAAATTTCGCCGTTGTACAGTAATAGCGGACGAGACTCCGGCGTCGTAAAATCAAAATAACGTATGTCGGGTATGTCATAACCCGAAGACTACCTGTATTTACATTACAATAATGTTAATAAAATACATCCTACTCACTAAAAGTACTGTTTATTTTGCGACTTAAGTGAAAAAACTACAAAATTAAGAGAATTCAATACATTCAATACATTCTTCATGGAATCAAGTTCATCTTCATTTGTATAAAAATGGTGTAAATGTCGGTCGGTGATTCCAGCAGTATTAACCTTGCTACTCTGACATGTTTTCATGTTTTTAATCATACTTCACCATTTATTCTTTACTCAGGCTAACCGGCTATGGGATTCACCACTGCTTTGCCCGCAGCATGATGGACCCCGAAGCCCAGGAAACGACAATGTTTCATAATTTCTATGCAGACTATTACACCATGGCGGGCATCGCCGTGGCATCCTGCATGGCGCTGTGCCCGGCGGTTGGCCTGATGGGCCGTCGAGGTGGCCTTCTCATGTTCATGATTATCACAGCTTTGGCATCACTGCTGCAACTGGGCCTGCTCAACTGTGAGTACTTACATTTTTACATGATTTACTCTTGTTTGTTTATTAATTGATTAAATGAAAGTATCCCGCAGTTGTTGGAAAAGCATTTCAGAGCCGGAAACCCTGACTAATATGTTATATGTATTGGTCTTTGTGGGATTTATTGACAATATAATACTAATCTTATCCAGATTAACTGCTGAAGGGGCGCCTACAGTATGTGTTTGCACATATAATCACCATACCCAAAAATAAATCAAGTGATACCAGGCGCAACAAACCCCGCCCCCCTCACATATTTTGCTCATTATAAGTAAAATGTGAAGATTTTAAAAATTCATAAAAAAATTTCAACTTTGACCTGCTGTTCTCAAAATGTAATGACATCTATTCTGGGTCAGTGGCAATTTGGTCAAGTCAATTTGGTATGAATTTAGTTTTGCTGCTATTGACAAGTGAGATTTTGCCCATTATAAGTAAATGGGGAAATATAACAGATTTTAAAAAATCATTCAAATTCAAAGTTTGTTCCTTTGTTTCTCCCAAAATGTAATGACATCTGTTCTGGGTCACTGGTAATATACAGTTAGACCACCCCTTGTTTACTTCCATCCCTATACATATTTCACACTATAACAGCTTATTTTCACCAATAAAATAAAAAGAATATATATAATAACATAATAAAAACAATAAATAAAAAATCTCAATTTACTTATACATTGTAACTGAATATGTGTATGCACAGTTGTGGAAAAAATTATTAGACCACTCCTTATTTTCTTCAGATTCTTGTTCATTTTAATGCCTGGTACAACTGAATGTACATTTGTTTGGACAAATATAATGATAATAACAAAAATAGCTCATACCAGTTTAATTTCAGAGCTGATATCTATCTATTTTCCATGTTTTCTTGGTAATAACCAAAATTACTTCAGTTCTTACATCAATATCTATGTCATTTTTCCGAAAAAAAAAACAAAACAAAAGCGCTTTTTAGACATTCCATGTTTTCTTTTCTGACTGGTTTAGTCACATGATACACACAGGAGTTAGTACTGGAGTAGATAACCATTGTTTTTGATGACTTTTGATGGTCTAATCATTTTTTTTACGTGACTGTATTTATACTTTCCATCAATTTAAGCACAACAAATGATAAGCACTAGTGTTATAATGTGTTTTTGCCTGTTAAATAGACCTGTACTTTATTTAGAGTGAGCAGAATTCATTCCAAATGCTTTTATTTGCCTGTTAATAAGCTACTACTAAACACAATATATATATAATGAAAAAACAAACATACATATGTACTAACATTTTTTTCTGTGACTGTATAAACCAAATTTGGTATGAATTCAATGAATAGTTTTGCTTCTGGATCGTTAACAAACAGACAAACCGAACTAAAAACAATACCCCTTGCCTCACCTTTGGGGGCGGGGTAAAAGAAAAGAAAAATCTTACTGTTGTGTGTGTAAATCTTATATCAGTTTATGGCCACTAGCTCTAGCCAAGTGACGTAACAGAAACACAAACAGTGACCTAACAGAAACGCAAACAGTGGTGGCAACGGAGGCATCTTGTCTTTATTTCACAATGAAATGCTGAACTTTCCGGGTGTGTACTAAACAAGACCGTAAGATCCTGGTTGTACATGTACAGTAGAACAAGATCACGGTGGTACACGCTCTCCTATATCAGTCAAGGCTGTGTATCTTCATCTGCCGCTTTGTCACCATAACGATAACATCCTGTCGCCGGTCAAAATAGAGGGTATGTTTAGGATGTCTATGTAACTCCCAGGATAAGCCACAGTTATAATAATTAAAGTCAAACAACCACAGAAATGACAGGTTAACCCTTAGGGGTCCACGGTCACGGCCCCCTGACTGAATCACATGACATTTTCAAGACATTACAACATCAGAAGTCGGTCATGTAAACACTCTCCCACTTTTTATTTGATGTTTATAGAGCAAATACAACTGGAGATATGACATTTTGAACCCGGAGGTGGGCTATATTTCTGACCATATCTACGGCATTTTTTGTGCCTTTTTAAAATAGGAAAAAAAAACCTGTCTGAATCTGTAGATTTTAATCCAAAGACTGCATTAGCATTTCAGCTAAGGGTGAGAATGAACCCCACCTGTACGGATGTGGAACCCGGGAGGAGAAGGGGGGTGAGAAAAGTGGGGAATATAAATATATATATATATATATATATATATATGCTTTTATGTCAAATATTTGAGTACAGTTTTCATTTATTACAATTTAAATTTTACTTGCCTAATATTTGGAACCAATATTCACTTTTAAAGTCTTTGAAAAGGTTTGTTAAAGCATCTTTATGTTATTTATACAAAAAATTATATATATTTTTAAATCATATTTTATATTTTGTGTGTGTGTGTGTTTTATTTACTTATTTTTTTTGGCATTTTGTGTTGATATATCAGGTTAAAGTGAAAAAAATAAAAGGTAGATGAGATGGAATCAAATTGTCCTGAAAAAAAAAAAAAAAAAAGATACTAAACATGGTTATAGTAAACATTTTGTTAAAGTACTTAAAAATGTTCAAAATAGACTCAGACCCCAAAGGGTTAAATTACTGCTGTGTTCAATGCACCTTCATAAACTGTAGTAATGAGTAACATGGGTGCTAATATTTATCATCTATTAGAGAACATGAAGAACTAGTCACAGTTCTCATCCTGAATATGATCAACCAAGAACACAACACTGATGTCCATAAACGCACTCATTGTTCTGGATAAAGAGGATATTTACTTCTTTTTTTTTCTACTCTACTCTGATGGACAGAACCAGCCAATATCTAACCAGTTTAACAGTAGAATTAGTTAGTTTTTTTTTTTTTCTAGTCATATTGTGCCCATGCTTTGTGTTTGAGGAGTCTAGCATACACAAATTTAGAAAAGTTGTGGTTTTTTTGTGTGTGAGTACGAGTCACTAAAGGATTACACATCATAGGAAAAAAAAAAATGCATCTGATTGGATTATATTTTACCAAATGAACGTCCAGAGTCAAGGTGTGGCATCACAAAAAGTCAGAGGGGACAGTTTTCCAACAGCATATAATGGTCCTTAAAATTATCCAGAACCCTGTTATTTGTTTATTTGGCCCGGGAAAAGTGGACCAGAACCCCACAAGAGACATAAAAGAGCCTGTGGGCACTAGCAAGAACCATCATCCAAAACCAAGGCTACTTTATTGACTATTAAGAAAAGACATTGGCCTCAAAAAAGCCTAGGGTGTGAATAATTATGATGATGGTTTTTTTTTTGGAAATCCATGAATAAAATCTTCCTGAAATGATGTATTTCTTCAAGTATCATTCATTGTTATTCCCTCACTTATGTGTCACATATAAGTCACAAACAAACAACTAATCTCAGAAATTTCATAGTTAATCGCGATTAATCTTGATTTACTTTGCATGTATAAAATTTATATTTTGCAGTAAGACCGTTCGAATCTGAAGTTAAACCCACAATGCAAAGTATTTCTGACCATTGCGTCTTAAATCGGAATAAAATGAAGACAGAGACAAAGGCAGAATTTACCTTTTGGGCTTTTTTTTTGTCAAATTTGACTGGCTACTTTGAGAAATTGTAAATAAATGAACACAAGAAAGCTTCCGCTCGAGCTGCCTACGGATGAGTAGACGGCACAAAAGACTAGCAAACTCGAAGTAGCGCATTTAACCGACAATGAGTTTAATTAATACAACCAGAGGAGCTGCATGTGGATGGGAGATGTGCGGAAAATGCTGGCAAACTCTGATCGCGATTAAAAAAAAAAATATTCGCAATCACATTTTACATTAGTCTAATCGCGATTAATGCGTTAATATTCACAGCCCTAATTTCATCACAAAAACAATCACCAAAAATGGCATGAGTGTGAATAACTTTTGAGGATGACTGTATATTTAAACTCTGTTTGAACCTTTTGTGTTTTAAAAATGCTAAATAAAATCATAAGAGGATTTGCATAAATCTGCGTATTCAGGATCAGTGTGTGTAGATTTATTTACTTTTGTTCTACAGACTGAACAACTAATCCAATTGACCTATTTAATGTTATTAATAGGACATTTTATAAACTGTAAGTATCGGCTCTGATCATGGACGTCAGCTAATACTGGAATTACTGGTATTAATGAAAATAATAATAAAATCCCACCTGGAATGGACCTAGTAATGATGAAAAAGTCAAATTAAATGATGAAAATTTTTATATTTACACTTGCAAAGTGCTGTTACACAGGAACCATTCTGCACACGTGACCGTGATGTGACGCACCATGAGAACATACCTGAATGATACGTCACAGACTGAAACAGGACAATACCTGCGCTAACTCAGCCCTCTTATCATGATGGGATAATATTGTGACTCATTGACCCACTTTCATTTCCGTTGTCCTTTTAGTTTTGATACTTCCTTGTCTGTGTTTGTTGATGTTCTTCTTGTGATTTGCATTTTCATTTTATCGTTTGTTTGTTTTAAAAAATGTAAAATCTGTCACAAATAAAGTATAAAATAAAACCAGGAATGAGCTCAATCACTCCAGCATATGAAAAAGAAAATGTCTAAATTTATATTTACAAACTATCCTTTCACAAAAAAATGTGAATTATTTATATAAAAAAAAAAAACACCACCTGAAATTTCTTAAGACAAGTGGAATTTTAATAATATTACACTTACTCTTTATATTACAATTACTCTTATTAAATATTTGATGTATTAATAGATTCACTGTGACCTTTAATGCATGTGTACATGAGAAGCTGAGGCATAAAACTGTTAAAATTTCACTTGTACATTTTAAAGCATAATAATAATAATAATAAGTTAAGAATAAATTGTGCTATTATTTATTGGACCGGCCCACTTATGACCAAATTTGGCAGTATATGTGACCCCTGGACTAAACTGAGTGTGACACCCTGCCTTAGACTTAAAATGTCTTGACTTTTGAACGTAAACATCCTTTTTGTTGTAAAAGCTGATGTAGATTATCTTTTCTTTGACCTAATGAAGCAGCCGGATATACTTACAACCAACTGTTTGAGTCCGTATGTACCAAACAGATCACCTGGATGATCCAAACTGTACACAAGTCAGTTTATTTAGTTACAAATGAGCCAACCTTAATGTTTAACCCGAGTCAACACATCAAGGTTACACACTCATGTTTTCTCGTGCTACCCTTTGGTATTTATGTTGTAACAGTGTGTTGACAAGCTTTGCTCAACATGTGTCTGTTTTTTTTTTTTTCCCCTCCAATATTTCAGTATGATTTAATATGTCGTGCATGTTAATATGATGCTGTGTTTGTGCTAACTCATATATTCTGTTTATGTCTTTTATTCTCCTCTAGTGCTGGGGAAGTACAGTGTTCATCTGAATATAGGTAAGAACATCTATTAATGTTTCACTCACTGTTGGTAACATTTAATTTGAGTAGATAACTTCTCCATTATTATTATTGTTATCACCCATGGTTGCATTAAAATGTTTTTTTTTCTGTCATTTTCTTTAATCAACCTCGTTCTTTCACACAATGTTTTTTTTTTTTTTTATCGCATTACTTTGATTATTGTAGAGCCTTGATGAGGTTTTAGACGATGTTCTGCAATCACAGTATTTCATTAGGAATACACAAGCCCAGCGGAAAAAACACAATGGAGTCCAAGATGTAATTATGGTTAGCTTTTACTTATTTATCCCCCTTGAAGAGGGCAGAGTCTCTTTGTGATATAACTGCCAATTTCACAACTACCCTTGCTCCACTGGTCATCACTGTTTATCAGGCTTTACTCTTTCCTCACTTAATGCATTGTCTGAAGAGAGGAGCCGATCACATGTTTTTTTTGTTTTTTTTCCCCCAATCCTCATCTAACTCTTTAATGTGTCTTAATCACAAACAATATTAAATATGGTTGTGCAAGCAGTTCTATGATGGACAGCTAAATGTTAATATCAGTGTTTCTTAATGGGGTGGTGCCGAAGATTGTGACATTTTCAGGGGGTGTTTGGAATGAGAGAGCTGAGAGGGGGGGTCCTTAGGCACAAATGGGGGGCCTTAGTCACTGTTGTACATTACAACATTATACATCATTGCTGCTTCATAACTTCATAGTTTATAACAAACGTGTTTCAAATGAACAATTTCATCGTTATTCATTAAGAAAATCATCAATTTGAATAACAAAATAGTCC
This sequence comes from Maxillicosta whitleyi, assembly GCA_029822895.1. Lineage (NCBI taxonomy): Eukaryota > Metazoa > Chordata > Actinopteri > Perciformes > Neosebastidae > Maxillicosta > Maxillicosta whitleyi. Next base: position 4,516,882 of record JAPSES010000030.1, on the reverse strand, counting down.
TTCTTGACAAATAATAATCAAAGTCAATATTTTGCGTGTCCACCTTTGGCGTAGATAACAGTTTACATTCTTGCCTCCATTGTTTTTATGTAGTTTTGCACAGGAGTGAAAGATAATAACTGTAATTGTGTAACTGCATAAAAAAATTGTCATGTACTGCTGCATTTCCCTTTGTATTTTTGGAAAACATTAAACTTGAAAATTTATGGATAGCAACTATAGTTATATTTTAGTATTAAAGATATGGTTTTGA
>JAPSES010000030.1:4503066-4513574 GCA_029822895.1 Maxillicosta whitleyi | reverse complement strand
TACCCCGGCCGAAGTTTCCCCTCCACCCCTAACCCCCCCTCCGGCCATTGACTCAGCTCATACGCCGCCAACAGACTCCTCCACTTCCCCTGCCCCCCCAGCACCGTCTCCCACCATCCTCCCCGTCACAGACATTGTTGAACCTGCACCGGATTCAGCCACTTCCCTCGTTGTAGATTTAGCTCCGCCTCCCGTCACAGATTCTGGCGCTACAGAAGCAATTCCCCTTTTTGAAATGGACTGCACCGTCTCCTCCCCCATAGACTCTGGTGTCCTCTCAATCAGAGACAGTGCCAGCACAGAAAACAACACTGTCAACGGAGTGACGTCGTCTTGATCTAGAGTCGCAGCCAAAAAGAAGCTTTACGGTTGCACCAGGGAGCAGCCCACGCCACATAAATAATCAAAGGGGGAGGGGGGCATAAACTGTGCTGCTCAGACTTCAGGCACTTAATGAAGACTGTTTCCACATGGAGTTGAGTAGACATGTCTTACAGAGCTGCTGTAATTTCTCAATGTGCCCCTTCCTGCATACAGCCAATAATAAGACCACGCAAGTGAGAGTGCCAGAGGCTGGTTGGAGACAATGTGACAGTATCATCTTCTGTTTTTTTTTTTTTGTTTTTTTCTTAATGTTTTTTTTTTTTGTTTTTGTTTTTAAGTCACTGGAGATCACCAGCCTATAAACTACTTTGATGTAAATGAATGGAAATCTCTGTCATTTTAAAGACTCTTAATACAATACCCACAATCACAAGACGTGTCACCGGGTCTGGTGAGAAAAATACTATGATGCTAAAAACAAACAAACAAACAAACAAAAAAACAATAAAAAAAAAAAAAAAATCAAGTCAGTGGTACCTTTGCTCATATGAAGTGTCAGTCTATCTTGTTTGTATAGAAATATCGCCTTACCTTTATGGACAAAACAAATTCTGAATGTTACAGAGTATTTTTGCCGTTATAGAGGTAAACAATTGAAATTGGACTGATTTTCTGAATGCCAAAAATCATGCTGACCAAAATTGTAAATGTAGATATAGTGCCAAAAATTAGTATAAAAACAGTATTTGCCTGTTTTTTGAGGGGAAATACTGTTTAGTGCGTTCCCCTGCTACAGACCAGTATGTAGATGTTGGATGAAAATGAATCACAAAAAGCCCAAAATGTAGGAGTACTGGAGAAAATGAAAATTATTTCTCTAACCGATGAAACCCTTGAAAGTTGTGTCTTCATTTGATATATTAGAAGCGAAAAATCTGAATGAAATTTCAACATTGCTTTTTATCACCATGGGGTTCATTGTATGAACGACAATGTTAGAGAAAAGTACGACCCATATTTTGTCGGTCTGAAGAAACAGTTTTATTTTTCCAGCTGTTTCTGTCAATGAAATTTATGGTATGCAAATGCTTTTATTTGTAAATGTGGTATTGTAAGTAAATGCATAATTAGTTGTTGAGCTTGATTCAGTCTTTTTTAATTCAAAGTATTTTTTTGGAATAATCTCCTATGGTGTGCCCTTATTGTACAAAGTTATACTTCACTTTTACAGTATTTACGGCACCTCAGTGTGGTTGCACCTTATTCTTTGCAGTGGGGACAAAGCATGAAAATAATCGTGAACTTGTCAGCAAAACAAATTGGCAACCTTAAAATGACATAAAAGCTATTTTTGGATGACACAATGTTTGATGTGATTACCAACTGTCACAACACTGCAACCCTGCTGTGTGCTACTCAAATCATGTCCCGGCATAAACATCGATTTTGTTTGTCAACGTGCAAACATTCACCAAAACAACCATAAAAATGCAATATTTGACAAAATGACAATTTGAAGTACAGACGGAGTCCGTATAATATTTATATTAATCAAAACATTTGCATTATTAAATGGGACTCTTTCTTAAGGAATGCACTTTTCTTCCAAAGCGTGTGTCCGTTTTTGGACAGAATTATACTTGATGCAGATCTGCATGTAACTTGACAGTTGTAGTTACATATATCATGTGTGAAGGTTGAAATACTTGTCTGAGGAAAGTGTACGATTAGGGATGAGACCACTGTTTACAACAATTCTCAAACTATTAATGGTGAATAATAATAATAATGATGATGATGATGATAATAATAATAACTATACTGTACTGTAAATCCTTAGAGCCAACTGAATGATGTCTAGTCATTTCAATGTGATAAAACAGTATGTCATATTACAAGTCATTTTTCCAGGGAATATTTGTGATCTATTAAGGTCATTCAGGAGTCGAACATAACAGCGGATATAGTGGGAAACCAAACAGGTTCTTTGCTCTCTACCATTCATTCTGTTTAAAGTGAGCTGAGCACTGACTGATGCTACATATCTTTCAGTATATACAGTATACCTGGTTGTGGTTATTTTCCTCAAATGCAGCTTGACTCAAAAGTATGAAAGCTTTATTAGAACGATTCCGGATGATTCTTTTAATAGATCGTCAAATCCACAAACTTCCATTTAATGTTAATGTTTAATACATGAACGTCATGCTGCTAAGCCTCAAAGCACAATGCCCTGCAATCATGTGACCTAGGATGAGAGGGGTTTGGCTGTCTCGATAGTAAAAAGGGAAATGGAGAATCATTTTTGAATACAAAGGAGAAGATACTCAAACTTTTGCAGCAGATACACTTACAATACACATTTTGGAACAGGGTGCCGACACTGGATTTAATACGGAATTCTTGGCATCTGCAGAGGAGAGTGGGTTTCCTGCAGTGGTCAGTAGCTTCATATTACTTCAAATCCTTGTTGTCTGTGAGTTGATCGCCTTGTCTCAGTGTGCAAATTGAATTGTGTATCACCAAAAACCTCACGCAACACCAGTATATAGACAATGACACAGCACAATACAACTAGTGTCTGCTCTGGTATTGGTTGCTTCCACTTTCACAACAGCCATGCAGTAATATTTCATGGTGCTGGTGGGAACCATTACATCACTCTTAGTAAGCATGTGGTTTCACTTTGGAATTCAATATTTAAAAAAATAAATAAAAATTATAAAACGCAGTAAAAAGCAGTCGAGAGCAATGTTAACACCAGCGTTGACTAGCTACTATGATTCATGGGAAAAGACAAAATACACTGGTCATGACTTTGTAAATAATAGTGGTGAAACAATCTGCTTTGATAACATGAAAGATTGTAGACTATAATGAGGACTGGTGAATGGTTTTCAACTCTGCAAATAAAAGCCCCCAGTGCACACGTTTCAGGTTTTGCTTCTTTAAATCGTATGACTCCGAATCTCTTGACAGGAGATTTGAATGAATGTAAAAAATTATGGATTGTACCATTTATAATTCCCTATTAATTGGTTTCATTTTGTTTTTGTTTTAACATGCATAATGCACTTGTATATAAGCCATACCTGTTGTTAAAATAAACCACTATTTATTGATCAACCATGGTTTTCACTGAGTCATCAATTTTTACACAACCACAAGTGAGAGGATATCAAGTTATTGGAGGTTGAGTGATTTTATTAATCTGTTAAGTAACTAAAGGTAGTAAGTAAATACTGTCTGAACATGTGTAGAGTAATGTAGAATAGAATCTTTATTATGGGACAAAATACAAACTTCTTTAACCTATAAATACACAATGTTTTGTGGCAGTTATTTTTTTTTCTCTATTTTTAACTTATCTTAAATGATTTATCACCATTTATACTGATAATATGCTCATTATTTTGCATTCTTAATTGAAAATCCAGTATTTTCATACATTTAATTTATAGATTATGATTGATGTCCATTAAAGGTTAAATTAATGCTGAATGTTATATCAAAATGGTAGAAAAAAGTGACTTTTTCAGTCAAATTTATCATTAAATGAACATGAACCCATTGTCTCCATCCACTGTTATTGATCCAACTCCATGGGTTTTTCTGATGAATCAATGTTCTAGAAGATGACAATGTTTCCAAGGTTACCACGGAGCCTATGAACATCCAAATGGATCATATCTGATGACCATGAAAAGGTGACAAACTGTATTTTACACAAATTATTTACATGGATTGACAGGATTAGTGGATGAACAGACATTTAACTTTTTATATTAGTAAATTAATTTGGTTGCCAGTGGATATTTGGGTGTTTATGGGCTCAGGAGCAGCAGTACAGTTCGATAAAGTATACATATAAATAATTTAATAGTATTTATAGTTTAAGTAATACCCTGGGTATACTAAGATTATGGCATTATTTACATATTTACAGCAAATGTACAAGACAAGCCGTCTCTGACCTGTTGTCATTTTCTCAAGTTATATCATTGGATAACTGAACATAAATTCTTGTTTTTTCTTATGTAATTTCCAATATGTCTGCTGTGTGTTGTACTCTGATGAATACACCAGGGTACAAGTCCTTTCCATCATTATTATTGATGTTGGAAAGTGTGCAGTGAAGCCAAATTAAAATTATCAATATCTTCCGTCACATCAAATGAACTGGTTTTGTATGAGTAGAAAGCACATGTATTCAAAGTAAAACTAGTGTTAGAAAAATTAATACTACAGCACAGTTGTTATTTATTTTGTTTTGAGCAGAAGAAAAAAAAACAGTTTTTACTATTGTGTTTAAAATTTTTATTCAAGTTTGTGGGTAATACTGGAAAGTGTACATTTTCCTCTGGGATGAATAAAGTATCTATCCATATAGTAATATAGCAATTGCCATATAGACTTATAATAACAAAATAAAGTCAATATGTATTGCTTGAAAAGGAATGAATGACTAAGTAAACAGTAAACGCCCAAAAAGTGTATTTACAAGAACAATACTCCCACCCCTTTCAGTGCACTAATCCAGATCCAGTTTTACAATATTGTCAACCTATAGCATTTGCATGACTCAGAAATGTACAATCTGAGTTAACAGTGAGGTCCAAAGTGTAACATATGCGTGTGTGTGTGTGTGTGTGTGTGTGTGTGTGTGTGTGTGTGTGTGTGTGTGTGTGTAACAGGAGGTGGATCCTAACCCCTAACACAATACCACTCCTTATTGAATCAAACAAAGTAGAACTGCAACCAGTATCACACTAGATCTAATAGATCTAATAGAATTCACACACAAGGGAATTCATAATGCTCCACAGGGAAGCACAGATACATTAAAAAAAAAAAGGACATCAAGAAAATGTATGTAAAAGCACCAAGTAAAGCATAAATAAATATATAGTCCTAATAAACTCTGACATTTACTGGCATTAAAAGCAGTTGCCTGGACTTAATAGATCAACCCCAAACCAAAAAAAGGGGGAAAAAAGATAGATAGAAAAGGCCACGTTTTCCCTGGGACAGGGTGAGCTCATAGGGGATGATGCTGCATGTTTCTGTGCTCCACTGCATCAAACCGGACCCCTCCGATTGGCTAACGGAGATGCTGGGATGCTGCGCCGTGCGTGACGTCATCCGACCGACAGCACGTTTATCTATCTCCCCGGCTCGACACGCAGAATAGAAATGAGGCAAGTGCTGATTCTGAGAAAACACTGAGGCAAGAGACTGAAGACTGGACGCCGGTGAAGTCGACACAGGACGCTCCCGCATCCGTAGAACACCATGAGGGAAATCGTTCACATCCAGGCCGGACAATGTGGGAATCAGATTGGGGCGAAGGTAGAAATGTAATTTTATAGTTCAGCAAATTTTTTTAGAAGTGTTTCAGGATCATTCAAATGTGCTGATTTGTTTACTGTTTTAGGATGAGGAACTTGGTTATTGCTTCTCAAAAAAGTTTGCAGTCGGCTGTTGTGTCTAAATGTGCGGGGTGCGGTTCAGGCTTTGCTCCGTGGGGTTGGCTGCAGTGGCGTGGTCTCCCACTGCTGCGTGACATCTTGTCACCGACCAGATGCGCAATGATGGTGTAACAAAAAACAAAAACAAAAAACAAAACAAAAAATAAAAACAAAGGGGTGGCTCCAACTCCTCCTAGTCTTAAAGAATAATATGTAAAGACCACAGTCAGATATAAACACATTTTATCTATGCATGAATATCTTTGTCCCATCTTATAGTTCTGGGAGGTGATAAGTGACGAGCATGGCATTGATCCCACTGGCAGTTACCAAGGTGACAGTGACCTGCAGCTGGAGAGGATAAATGTCTATTACAATGAAGCATCAGGTAAATCCTTTGTTTTCTTATGTGACTTTAATTTGAGATGAGTCATCCAGTTTCCATCTGTCACCACACACACTTGTGTTTCCATTGCTCATATCCTTGCATGACCCAAAGCTGCACCGACTGTAGACCTCATTTACACGCTACAGGATACTCATGTCACTAATTTAGCCGCAAAGGAAAAGTAGGTCCTATCATCAGTGTGGGAAAAAAATAGGACAGTGAACCTGCTAAAATCGTTCTCTCTCACTCTGCCTTCCTCTCTCTCTCTCCCTCCCTCCCTCCCTCTGTCTCCCTCTTCTGTCTCTTTCTATAGGGAGCACAGGTATCTGCAGTCTCTGTATAGCTGACCTCCACCTCACTGCCCCTTGGTCTCATCTCAGTATCTGATTTTAATGGCGTGGCATGTTGAAGGTCATTCAAAACACATCCCGTGTTGCTCCACGCAGCCGCTGCTGTTCATTAACCTGCAAAACCGAACCCGCTGAATGAGGGTGCAGTCATTGCACTGTACATCTTGTGCTTTGCTTTTGGACAGAAGAGGATAAGCAAGTTGGTGCAGATCTGTATCTAGGAGTGAGATCATTGCCTATCCATTTTACCAAATAAGAGGCCAACACCTGCATAGGCTTGCATATTCACCACCCTTATTCTTGCCTAATACCAAGGATTATCAATTCTTTGTTCCATGTTGCATGCTGGGCTGGCAGTGTTCCCTAATAGATCAGGTTTGCATGTCTGATTGACTGATTTTAATTTCCACTAAAATCCCATTTTAGTGGGGATTGGCATTAACATTTAAGCAGATGTAATGTAGGAGAGATAAAAGGAGTTGAGTATGAGAGGATTGTATCTTTGATTGAATGGACTCTGCAGAGCTCAGCACTTTGAAAGACCCAAGGGTCTAAAATAAGCAGTGCAGCACAATGCACCAGTTTGCAGAAAAGGTTGGAAACAGAGGCAGAGTAAAGTTTATGAAACAAACAAACAAACATAAGGCACCATTAACCACACAAATTCATATACAAGTTCAAATACACTGCAGTATCTGTAAAAGGAGATGTCATGTTTATTTATAAGACCGCCCTAGCATCGCGCACCATGAAACTGATGCTACCTAAGTCCACTCTTCTATCCACCCATTATCATTCTATCCTTCTCTCTTCTATTATTTTTCATCCAAAGGCAGCAAATTTGTCCCTCGTGCCATTCTGGTGGACCTGGAGCCAGGAACCATGGATTCAGTCCGCTCTGGTCCATTTGGACAGTTATTCAGACCTGACAACTTTGTCTTCGGTAAGAGAGCAGTACACGTCTCATCTTAAACCAACCGTATAGAATATGTTTACGTCAGCAGCTGCTGTCACATCCTGTAAGGCAGTGGTCCGTTACAATTCAGAAGTCTGCATGGTATACAGCCGGAACAGCACAAAACTTCTGCAGCTCCTCAGAGATGCGCCAGTGATGCATTGTCCATGTGCAGCTGTGTCAGACTCAGGCAGCTCTCATGGTGACTCAGCGAAAAGAAATCTGCACTATAGGAGATGCTGCTGCAGTCCTGCTCACTACTGAAGATGCAGCAGCAAAAAGAACTCAACAGTGAACATTTTATTTATTTTTTTTTTTACAGCAAATATACAACCATAAACCATGACAGCATACTTTCTGTATTAATACTAACAAGTGCAGTTAATAGTTTTAAATAAGAGTAAAAAAGGCTTTAATAAAAAGATTTACAAGTTACAAGATGAAACAGTATTAACCCTGTAAGTGTTTTTTTTTTTTCTGAATATATTCAATTTTAATGTTAAGATATTAAAAAGCTGTAGCTTGGAAGTGGTTAGAGATAAAGTCATACTATAAATGAGAAAAATATTGGGTAGGACCCAAAGTTTATGATGAGAGTAACTTATTTACTTATTTACTCATCTAATTTGCATATTGTGTCATCGCAGTACAGCAGCCGTTTTGGATTGAGTAACTTCTAGTCAAATTAATTTTTTTCCATGGAAGTTTTCTTTGTGTTTGTGTTTTTTTTGTCATCGTATCCTCAAAAATAAATTAACTTAAACATTAGGAGAAAGTAAAATGCAATACGGTTTAGTAGCTTTTAAGCCTAGCAGAGAAAAGCAACACCTGTCCTGATTTATCAAAACTAAAACCAAATATACTTCACGTACTTGCTTGACCACTTCAGGACCACACCTTTAAAACTGGATTTTCTTCTTCATTTCAAGGCCCGTGTCCACCATTCATTGGTTGAAGGTGGTAATAAGATTTGACAACTCGATATGGAGTTATGGTCTGTTTCATTCAGTTATGACGATGTTTGGTGCTTAAAGGGTTTAATATACACACATTGTAAACTTGGCTAATAAACATTCAGAAACCATTAACAATAACTGCTTGAAAATGTTATGTTTTTAGAAAATGGTGCTGGTTTTATACAGTATAACCAGCATATTGTGATTGGTCTTTATATGCTTTCTGCAGGTCAAAGTGGAGCTGGAAATAACTGGGCCAAGGGTCACTACACTGAGGGAGCTGAGCTGGTGGACTCGGTTCTGGACGTGGTGAGAAAGGAGTCTGAGAACTGCGACTGCCTTCAGGGATTTCAACTCACGCATTCACTGGGTGGAGGCACCGGTTCTGGAATGGGCACCCTGCTCATCAGCAAGATCCGTGAGGAGTATCCTGACCGGATCATGAACACCTTCAGTGTCATGCCTTCCCCTAAAGTGTCCGACACCGTGGTGGAGCCCTACAACGCCACCCTCTCCGTCCATCAGTTGGTGGAAAACACAGATGAAACATTTAGCATTGACAACGAGGCCCTCTACGACATCTGCTTCCGCACCCTGAAGTTGACCACACCTACCTACGGAGACCTCAACCATCTGGTGTCTGCCACCATGAGCGGGGTAACCACCTGTCTCCGCTTCCCAGGCCAGCTCAACGCTGACCTCCGTAAACTGGCTGTCAACATGGTGCCGTTCCCTCGCTTGCATTTCTTCATGCCAGGCTTCGCGCCCCTCACAAGCCGGGGCAGTCAGCAGTACCGCGCCCTCTCTGTACCAGAGCTCACGCAGCAAATGTTCGACGCCAAGAACATGATGGCGGCCTGTGACCCCCGTCATGGACGCTACCTCACGGTGGCAGCCATCTTCCGTGGCCGTATGTCCATGAAAGAGGTGGATGAGCAGATGTTGAGCGTGCAGAACAAGAACAGCAGCTACTTTGTCGAATGGATCCCGAACAATGTCAAGACCGCTGTGTGCGACATCCCTCCCAGAGGCCTCAAGATGTCAGCGACCTTCATCGGCAACAGCACAGCCATCCAGGAGCTGTTCAGGAGGATCTCTGAGCAGTTCACCGCCATGTTCCGCCGCAAGGCCTTCCTCCACTGGTACACCGGAGAGGGAATGGATGAGATGGAGTTCACCGAGGCCGAGAGCAACATGAACGACCTGGTGTCTGAGTATCAGCAGTACCAGGACGCCACCGCTGATGAGATGGGCGAGTATGAAGAAGACGAAATAGAAGATGAGGAAGATGTCCGTCATGATGTTCGCCACTGATTCTAAAATAATGACGTACCTTTCTGAGTGACCCAGTCCCTTGAAGCTCTATTTGTTGCTGGACAGTGCAGTGAGATCCTAGAAAAATCAGCTGAGATACAAATGTTTCAAAAAGTTCAACTACACATCGCAGTGTGCCGATCATGATGAAATATATTTGTTTAGCAAAGATTATCCTGTATCTGAATATGGCTCATGCTGACAAACGTCACAAATGGTGGTAGATAATAAAGTATGCAAGTATTATAGCAACTGGTTTTCAAAGTCATGCTTTACCAGTGTCCAAAAACAAGTCTGGTCTTGATTACAGTTTTGTAACATTCACTTGAACATGCTTTAATTCTGTCAAATCTCAAATAAAAGTATCCGTAAAAGAGAGATAAAAATGACTTTGTGTCATTGTTTGTTACACAAGGGAATATTGTTTTCTGTTTTTCTTCAAAGGTACTGTATACTGGACCTATGACAGAACGTTACTTTCTTAGAATGTCAACTTTAAAGTGACACAAAAGGTAGTAAATTCAAAATGCCATAAATTTAAAAGCCTTCGTATCAATTTCTATAAAAGACTATTATCAATCTGATAATTTTCAACAGTTGAACCAACTTTTGGAGACGACAGTGCACTAAATTCATGGATCAGAGCTTCATGTGTTTGTTTTGATCGAGCACCTCACGAGTATTCATCGTGACCTAGTTTTCCAAGATGGCGGAACACGTGAGCGTGCAGAGCGCCAGTTCCATGGACTTTTC
>JAPSES010000030.1:4482641-4502966 GCA_029822895.1 Maxillicosta whitleyi | reverse complement strand
TTCTCTACACATTTCCTACACTCGGGCTGACTCGGAAATGAGGCCCAATGTCCAAAATTCCGGAGTATCACTTTAATGTCCTGATATCTGGTAGAAATCAGTAAACTTTACAGGAGGCTATCAGTTTTCTAAACCCTTTAACCCTTATACTAGTCTTGTTACAAGTTTTGACGTTAAACAGTAGTAAAAAATATCCTAAGTATCATGTTTTTATCCTGATATTTGATGATTTTTCCTAAGTTTTGCCAAAATACACAAAAATCAATTAAAGTGCTTCTTTGATTTAATGGTAAATAAGATGACTAAAATGATCAAAAATTATGTCAAACTGGTCAAACACTTAATTTCAGTGGGGGTTGAATAATTTCGTGCACAACTGTATAGAAATCATAATGTTTTTTATGTTTTTATGTGTAATGTAAAACAGGACATTAATCATGATACTGTGTGATAGTAGATATTTTTCTACAAAAATGAGTTTGTAAAACTGCTCTTCCTGCTCTCCTAAACATTATATTTATATATTATATATATTTATTAATGTGGGATAGTCTATTTAGACATTCTAAATAAATCTGTAGTTCAACATTTAATGAAGGCTTATGAAGGCTTAAGAAATGAACCGTTTGTAAGCGTTAACACAGCACACAATAACAAGGCTGTGTGTGCTCTGACCAGCCCTTATCTCATCTGTTGGAATGTATGACCAGTTTTTTCACGCCTCATAGTGGTTTAAGCCTGGGTGTCGGTATCTGCCTATATGTGATCTCACTACTGCAGTGTTTCTCAAACTGCGGGGCGTGCCTCCTGGGGGGTGGAATGGGATCACTACTGGGATTAATTAAATTATTTTTCTCCAGGTTAGAACAAGTGGCAGGTGGAACGAATGTTTTAGTGTTGGAGCATCCTCAACTCATTTTAGGATGCATGTCAAAAAATAACCAATCTATCGCCATGGTGATCTGTCACTAGAGTTTAGGTTTGGAGAGGATAGGACTGGAAAAGTCACAGCTACAGTTTAATATTCTGAAATGTGCAATGCCAAAATATCTGTAGTTTTACAGCACTTTACAAGTGTATGGTCTGGTCACAGTACAAGGAGGGGGCGGGGCTTAGTGTTAATCGCTGGGCCATTTTTTACCTTTGTTGGTATGTGCTTGTCTTTGTTTACCGTGTTTTTATGTGTCACTTCCATTTCCATTATTGGTATGTGATTATTGTTGTTTTTGTTTTTTTTGTGTGTGTCATTTAAGTTTTTATTGAATATATCATATTTTCAGGCATAATAAGGGAAAAACAAAGTGAGAAAAAAGAGAAAGACAAGAAGAAAATAAAAGAGATTTTTCATCCTCCAAAGGGGGGCCCAAAAGTAAAAGACCTATAGAACCACTATAGCCCTGTGATGAATGGGTGTACCCCGCCTTCACCCATAAATAACTGGGATACGCTCCAGTGACCCTAATGAGGATAAAGTGGGTTCAGATAATGAAAGAATGAATGAATGGATGGATGCACTACAGTAAGGTTACATAAACTACACGACTCATAAAGATCATTCAAAATTATTTATCAAATGGTTAAATCTAACCTTTAAATATGATTAATACACACAGTTTATCCTTTTTTACACAGGGAAGTGAACCAGTAATGATCCATAAGGGGAAAAAAAAAGATTTTCTTATTTGTTAGTTTGTTTTTTTTCCTGAAGAATGATCAAACTGTTTCTCATAAGCCACAAGAAAACGTGTTGTAACCTTCCTATGAGCGATTCAACATGTATGTGCAAAAGCTTAGAGCAAAATACTTCACATTTCAATCTTATTTAAAGTAACTGAATATACCAGAGGGCACCAGGACGTTGTCAAACTGTATGTCAAAGATTTTATCTGGGTGATTGTGGGGTTCTTTCATTAATTTTGACAAATTCACTGTTTATGATTTTAACACAATAAATGTATCAGGAAGATTAGCACAAAGATATGTTTAAAAAGAAAAAAGGTTGTATTACATATACATTATGTTGTGTCTTCATGATATACCAAAAAAACAAAAACAAAAAAACCAAACAGTTAATAGAAATGAAACTACAGCATAACAGTGCAGTTCAGAGCAGTAATAACTAACACAAAGCAAAACTACAACAAAACAAGCAGTGGGTGTCAAGACAATAGCATAACATACATAAATAAAACAAAAGTCTGAGGCTACCTCTAACTATATTGTTTTTCATGGTCAAAATCAGCTTATTTCTCATTCATTCAATCCTCTTTCTCTTTTCTTCAGACGTACGAGTAACAAGAAAATTCACCGAACGTGTGCACAACCTTAAAGCACATACAAAAAGCTGGTCCTAAAACATCAAGTCCCTATTTAGTCTGACTCCTGACCCCTTGACAAGAAGTAACGCAAATAATTACAAACATCCGTCATGTGTTAAATGAAATCATGTCTGGATATGAAAGAGTGATTTCATTATTTCAGTGGGAGGACCAGAGTACCCATACAGATGATTGATGACAAAAAGATTTAGCAACTTTTCAGAATACCCCAACAATAAATTTAACTACTTAGCAACCAAAGTCTCTATAGGCTCTAGAATTATCGTCTAATTACCAATTAAGAGCCTGGCTAATTATTTATATTTACAATATTAAATATATAATGGATATATAATAATCTTTTCTGCCATTTTCTTGCTAAATGCTATGTTACCATAACAACAGCTACCAATGTCAAAGTGCATTAGCTCGGATTATGGACAAAGTGGTCCTAGATGTCCTTCTGGATCCTGTGAAAGGCTGTAAAATGAAAGCTTCTCAAGTGCTCAAACTGTGCTTATCTCCCTCAAGTTGAGATCAAAAGGTGAAAATCGAATCAGCGCAGAGGTGTATCTACTTCGCAGTAACCTAGCAACAGTACAAATCCAAAACATTTGTAGCTGATGTTTTTTTAAAATGATTAATAAAATGGTTAATGATATAAAATGTGTTATAATGCACCAGTCTTCATCTGAAATGTTAATTAATTTTAATTTATTGTTTAAGGACAGTAATTAATTAATTAATTTATTATATCTTTTCTGTATTCATTTCCTTACTGGAGCCCAGCTAATTAAATGGTTAATGAAGAAATAATGAAATAATGAATCTAACACAGCATAAATATCCAGATAATTGATAAACTTTCTTAGATATATAAGGTTTTATGCCCAGTAAAATGGTCATTGTTTACTGTTACATTATTATATTTGATATTTTGGTTCATTTTACTGCTGCAGTTGTATGTTGCATTTTACTGCTGTGAGTTGAGCTCAGAAGTACCTCAAATACTATTGGGTTTAGTTGTTAGTTACCTTATGCGTATATAATCATCATGGTACATGCTTATTTGTTTGGCATTCAGGGTGGGATTCCCAAATAATTTAGGGACCCAATGATCCCTTCTTGCCTAGAGCCATGACAGTGTCAAGCAACGCCTCTGAATATAATACAGTCAATAACACATCATGTTTTAAATCCAGTTTTATTGTAACACAGGATGCAAACTTAAAAAAAAAGAAATGAAAAATAAAATGATTACAATGTCACATCAAATACTACTGCTCTATTATTTGATTGTTTAAAGCCAGTTAGTTAGCAGTTGAGCATTAAAACACATCATTACCACAAACCAAATCCACCAAATTCTTGTAGTGTGTGATAAGGCAGTCCTAATTAATCTTAATCATGTACACAAATATCCAAACAAATACAAATACTTATATACAAAAAACAACAAATGCAAACTCTACCTGGTAATTTAAAGAAATACAGCACTAAAACCCACAGAACTAATAAAAGAGTGCAACACAACTGGACAATACAAAAAAAAAACAAAACCCAAAAACCCAGCATATTTATACTTTTCTTTTTTTGCTTTAAAGTCAAATAAAAGAAAATATCATTCCCATTGTGCATTTCATTAGAAACATTCTTGATACCCTACATCAGACTGCCTTCATCAGTTATATTTTACAAGCAATAATTATCCATGTTCCAGACAGATGCTAGAGGCAGAACACACCCATTCAACAGTTCTGATTAGTCACATATAAGTAACAAACCCAGGGTTAACGGCTTGGTATGAATCTAGCATCTATATATTAACACCAGACCACCTATATAGTGGTACACTTCACCTAGAATATGAACACTGCATGCATAAAAACACAGCAAAACTAAATACAACTATCATCATCTGCATTAGTTGGTACATATAAGTGCATGTTTTCATACTGGGAGAAAATGTAATAACTCATACTAACCATTATTTTAGTTTAATTATTGCAAGTTATTAACACACTTCACTATTAATCTTTCTACGTCACTATATATAAACTATTGTTTGAGTGTAAATTCAAACACAGGTTTAACAGCTCCTTTTTCTATTCCATTTATTGCTTTTCCTTTTCTCTCCTGATGTTCTTACTAGGAGTAAAGAACCACAGTAGGGGTGCTTGGATTGCACTACAGATTCACTTTGAAGGGATTTGTACCTCCTGACCGGTTCTCAAATACAGTCTCTAGTGGATTAAGGCATGTTGTAACCAGACCAGTGGTTTCATTCCAACTCCAGGCTGGGAGGTGCACATTCTAAAATGATGTCGTTGACATGTGCAGATACTGAATGATGATAAGTACGAGGAGGAAGTCTGGTGTGTTTGCACTGCTCTGTTTGGCTACACAGGTAGGTCCAAAGTTCAAAATGGGTTTAACCCAGCTAACTATTTAATACTATGTTCTGCGTCAGACTGGTTTGTTCTGTTTTTTGGGTTTTTTTTACTTCCTAGGTCCGTCCTCTTTATGTGCCTCTGGCTGTCATTCTGTGTCTAACTGGTCATTATTGAGACCAAAGGGAGGACTTATCTTTAGCAAAGTTCTAACAACAGTTAGAGTTGTAACAACAGACTGGGCAGGGTAACCCATGATTTATTGCCTCTTTAACTGTGTTGCTGTGTTAGTTTTTACACATTGCACTAATGCCATGATATATACATTGTCAAATACAATTGGCCGTGCTTGTTTTGACAGACAGACTACATAAATAATGCACTTTTTGGTAATAAAAACATTAAAAACACTTTACTAAACAGTCTTTGAATGGAAATTCAATGTAATCCATTACCTTGAGAGTCATGTAGTCAATTAAATTGCACTAAACTGAATTTTCATTATAAAATCCAAACTGAAATTCCAGAGTAAATCATAGCAGGTGTGACATCTGCTGACATGGTGCGTATGTCTTGCTTTATGCTCTTGAACTAGATTCAACATTTCTTTCAGTGACAGAGACTTTCTTATGTTGCACAACTACTCTCTGGCTCCCTTGCATCTTGGGTGTGGCTCTCAGCGCAAAGTCCTCATTTGACCCCACAGAAGCAGCTGAACCCACTGAAAAGCTTTGATTTTTGATTTGTACACCATGACCTCTGACCTCCATGCCTTGTGCCACTGAGCCCTGTCCAGTCTGAATAAGACTGTGTTGGAGGTGTGCGCCCTGCTCTCTACCTGCAGACCCGTTCTCCACCATTATCACCTGTCTGGACCTGGAGGCCGCTCCTTGTGAAAGGCCCTGCACCACCTGCCCTGCTCCTGCTGCTGCTCCCATTTCTATTTGGTTATCTACAAGGACCACACCCTGAGAGCCTTGGAGGCCCCCAACCTGCATTACACCTTGACTTAGTCCGACTTGAGCCACTTGACCCACTGCTTGCTGGGCTCCTCCTGCTACAAGGACGACTTGGGGTTTGGGATCGACTACGTACATGGGTGCAGTAGTGTAGTACATAGGCTGTTGTATGAGCAGGGTCTGTGTGGGAATCACTACCTTGTCCTGGACATGTACCTTTGGAACGGCAGCTGACCTTTGGGACCTCTCTGTGATTCGCTCCTCCTGGACCACGGTGGATGATCCAGATGCTACATTAGACATGTTGACCATGTTGCTATTGACACAATCCCTATCTCGGAGTGTTTCTGTGTGAGTATGGATGTGAGTGTGGGTGGAGGTGGAAGGTTTGATAGGAGACACTGGTCTGGGACGAGCGATAGAAACCCCCATATTTACAGATTCTGTCTCTAAAGTGGACCCCTGACAAATGGCAGCAAGGGTTTTGAATTTAGGTCCCAGGTCATTAAGGAACGATAGGTCGTCGTCATTCTCCAGGAGACTGCAGCAACCCACAGAGCCCGCCAGTGACCCCTGACCTTCATAGTCATACACCAGGAAACCGTCCTTCTGCTGTGATTGCTGTGTAGCATGGTTGGATTTCTACAATAAAGCAAAACCATATACATGTGAGTTCAATGACATCATGTTATATCACGCTGTTTTCATTTGACCGTACAGGTAATACAATGAAAATTAAATATGTCTCACACTACAGCTGCTAAAACACACCTGTTCAAATTTTTAAGACCAGTTGAAAAATTGCAAAATGCAAAAAGAAGAAATTGGAGTGAGAAAAAAAAAAATCAGGTAGCCATTTTGTGAAAACAACAATTAAACTGAAATAGGTTGTCCATCAGCTGATCAAATGTTTAAGACCACAGCCTTTAAAAGCCAAAATCTGTACAAAAATGTGGATTCAATGTCATTTTCTGCCAGGTATTCACACTGTCATGATCTCCTGATGGCAAAGGCATAAACCTTTCCCTCTTTGAATGTGGTCAGATTGTCGACCTGCATAAGCAAGGCCATCGCTGCAGAGGTTGGACGCAGTATTCACTTTTGTTTTTTTCTACTTTGAACCTTTTTAAGATCCAAAAGGCCAAAATATTTATTCTTGCGATATATATATATATATTGGTCTTAAAATTTTGATCAGGTGTGTATTTGAATCTTTCTTAAATTTACAGTACGTCATTTGTACTGCTCTGGTTGACAGTTTCCTGTTATACTTTACTCACACTTGTGTAGTACTCCTCCAGGAACTGATCAGACAGAGCCATGCCATCAAAGACCCCAGCACTCTTCTGGGAGTAATAGTGGTTTTGTCCTGTCATGGTTCCTCCGTGCATGTACCCCATGTTCCCCTGCCCGCCGTAGTGAGAATATCGATTGTACTGCTCCATGTTCTCAGCCCAGGTGGAAGTGTTATGGCCACCACCGAAGGCTCCTCCTCCAAGGGCGATCCCTCCAAATTCAGCCAGCCCCTGGAAACCCCTCCCTGTGACAGTGTTGACGTCTTTGGTTATCATTGTGCCGCCATCGACTTCAGCTGCATTTAGAAGAGGAAGCTCCTGTGAAACAGATTGAAACCCCACATGTAAATAACAGCTGTGAATGTATTTAGTTGACTTTGAAAAAAATCTAGGCTGTTCTCAGTAAAGTACCTTGTCCTCTCCTTGCCCCTCAGTGTGATATGAGATTAGCTGTTGTTTAGCATCAAATGGGATGGACTTGAAATCTCCCAAAGCTGCTGCACCTCCACACAGGCAGAACATCAGGAGAAGAGGAATCACTGTCGAAAACACATTGGTAAAATTCTATTAAAAATCATTTTGCTCATATTAAATAATGTCAGGTAATGTAGTTCCTGCATTCACACACATATAGACATGTAGATATTGAGGAAAGAAATATTTCCTTAACCCATAAAGACCCAGTGTTATGTTTATGTCAGCTCTCAAACCAGTTTTTCTCTCTATTTAACCTTTCTTAAGTGATTTATTATGACATTATCATCTGTATTTTGCATTTTTCACTGTAAACCATGTATTTTCATACTTAATTTGTTGTATTTTATTAGGTATTCATATACACTTCATTCATAAGGTGACTTTTTCATCAAATATATCAATAAGTAAATGCAAAACCAAGTGTGACCATCCATTGTCATTTATCAAACTCCATGGGTTTTAAAGGTGAATCAATGTTTCAGAAGATGACGGCGTTTCTATGGTAACTATGGAGTTTCTAAACATCCAAATGGGTCATATCTGATGACAATGAAAAGACGACAAAGTGCATTTTACACTAATTATTGACAATGTACTTATAGGATTAGTGGATCATCAGGTATTAAAGAGTTTATATCAGTGGATGCTGTTAGTCACCAGTGGCTGTTTTGGGTCTTTATGCGTTAATGCTAAACCTTTAATAAACTGCTCCCATGCAACAACATGTCAGTGAGGCATAATGATTCCCTTTGAAACAACCAGGAAGACTGGAAGAAAAAAAAGTAATCTTATATTATCTACTTACACAGCAGCAGCAGCAGTCCTAGGAGCAGTAGCAGGACCCCCCAGGCTCCTAACCCCGCAGTCTTTGTCCTTCGGGATGAGCATGTTTTAGTGTTTTCATCACAGGTACACACAGTCACAACCATGACCTGATCAGCTGTGCAGATCTTTCCCTGCTGGTCCATGATCTCCAGTGTCACTTTGTGAATACCCGGCCACAAGTTGGCATGGTCTCGCAAAATAACTGTAGTTTCTGATGAATAATACAACAAAAAAAAATAATAATATACATATATATTTAAATTTGTAACACCACCTGGAAAAACATTTTACTTCTATATGCCAATATCTCATGATAACATCAAATTTTTTATAAACTATAGAACAAATCAAGTCATTATAATGTCATAGCAGGAAATGTGCAGGTGTAAATGAAGCTGTTTCATGTGGATGTATTTATAAATGATCATAAACAATAAACAATAAACTCCAATGCAACACAGTCTAACAAACCTATAACATATAGAAATGCAATCAGAGCTATAATTTTTGTCAACTTCCATTATATATGTAACTCTATGTCAACACATGTAGAGGTATCTTCTCATCGTAAAGTTACCAGAAAACCAGTAGAATCATTATTTTCACAAGTAATCCAGTACATAAAGTTACCACAACACCCAAATGTGCTGTCATCACATGTTTGCTTCAAATAAATAAGACTTAACCTGTTTGTTTGTTGAGGGCAGTTCCATAATTACTGTATAAACATGAATATAACATATACATCATACATTAAACATCAACCTTGTCTAAGTCTAATTAAAGTGAGGAAGATGTCTCAAGACTGGCCTTACCATTCAGATTCTCTACTTTCCATTTTCCATGGCTTTTTTCTTCAATCACCGTGAAGTGAAATGGTGCGGAATTAGGGAATTCATCCTTATCCACAGCCGTGGCATAGATCACCTGATCTTCCAAACACATTGTCTGAGATGTTGCTACCAGTTCTGGGCAGTGGTCATTAAAGTCCTCCACCTGAATGGCTATGGTCCCTGTGGCAGTTTTTGATGGTGTCTCTGAAAACCCCCAACAAATAAATAAAATGCATTTATATTATATCCAGTGATGCTAAGCTGTTTAAAAAAAAACAACCAAAAAAAGTCTTTACAATACTCACCATTTGAGATGCATAGAATTTTAGCATAATACGTTCCATTGATCAAAAACTTTGACTCCCGGTCCGGTAGTTTATTCAGTCTGATATCTGCTGTCTTTTCATCGATAATCAACCAGTTGTCATCATCACGGAATTTAACATACCTAAACAAATGAAAATTCATATATGTGAAGATAAGTGATGAGTTTACCTTAATAATATCCATTCAGAAAAATAAATATCCAGGTGCTTTTACTAAAATCTTCCAGTATTCATACCTAACGTTTGTGGCGGTTTCCAGCGTATCACTGTCAATAGCAGCGTATGTAGTGATGACTTTGTTTAAAGAGATGGTGCTCTGGTCCTCAGAGACCGTCACCACTTTCACAGTTGGTTGAAAACGAGGGCCCTCCTTCTGGTTGATTACATTGATCTTTATGGGGTAGGATTTTGACCCAGTGGCTCCTGTGATGCTTCCACTGCCAAAGTTGTACTCTGCTTTATTGTGAACAGCCAATTCCAAGTTCAGCACTTTGAGTTGTTCATAGTCAAGGGGCTGCAGATTTAAGAATAACACATAAGATATGGAGTCAATGGAGGTTATAGTGTTTAGAATTCATTGACTCTTAGTTTTTATTATTATTTTTTTTTACCTTGTTTATCATGATTATTCCTTCGTTTGTCTTAGAGTCAGTAGTGATGGTGAAGTATCCGGCTTCATTCCCTGAAACTATTTCGTACACAGCCAACCAATTGTCAGTGTGAATCAGATCCATGTCAATGGCTTTAACCCTGAGCACCTCCATATTGACAGTGTTCTCCTCCACACTTCCTTCGTACTACAAAACAAAATACACATCAATGGTTGCATTATAACAAAAACAGAACAAATAAGAGGAGATAAATATAGGTAATGTCAAACCTACCGATTCTTTTTCCAGAGTGGGTATGTTATCATTTATATCCTGAAGTTTAATCACAATTTCTCCACTTCCTGTGAGTCCTCCACTTTGGCCATTCAAGTCAAAGGCTTTAATCATTAGCTTGTATGTATCTTGTCTCTAAAACAGAAAAGTAGATATAATTTCAACAATCTACGTCTAAAATCAAATCAATTCATTTAAAAATAACTAATAAAATTTCTCACCTCCCTATCCAGTGTGTTCCTTTGGACCATGACTTCTCCGGTGTGAGAGTTTATAAAGAACATTCCTCCATGGTTACTCTCCTCCACAATGGTGTAGTAGATCATAGAGTACAAAGTGCCTTCCGCATCAGCATCAGTAGCGTTCACTCTCATGACAACAGTGCCTTGAAATCATACGAGTAAATAAGTCAGTTGTGACCATATATTAAAAGGTGTTGTGTGTCTGATCTGTCTCATAAATACAATCCAGATGTCTGTAACATACCTACTGCGCTGCCTTCACTGACACTTCCAACTTGCCCTACTTTAATGACTGGTGGGCAGTCATTCTCATCCACAACAGTGATTTTAAGGTCAATATCATTCTCTGCGCAGGTTCCGTTGGTGAATTTTGCAATACCTTTTAACTATAAAAATAGACAGTTATTACTACTTTAGAACACAAGTGTATATACCTATGAATACAAACATATCATTGTAGTGCACTTACATTATAGAAGGGGATTTCCTCTCTGTCAAGTCTACCATAGATTTTCACGTAACCATTATTAGGATTGATGCCAAATAAACCGATTGGTGGCAGGTCAACACCAGGCCCACTTAGTGAGTATAAAACCTTTGTATAATTCTCCTTATCAGAGCGGATCTGAAACAAAATAAACACATTTTAGCTTCCTGTGTATTACCTATAAATCAAAAGCGTGCTTCGCTGCTAATGGTTTTAGTATACAAGGCATATATGAGGTCGGCTATGAACACAAGGTATGTTTTGACTTGTTAGATCTGATAAGAACAACTTTCTATCACTGTATCATATTCAATTAAGTGTTTCAGCAAAACCCACATCTTAAAACATGACACTATGAAACACAGGTGTGTCTGCCTGATGTATGAACAATAATGTATTCACGATGATGTGTCTGGGACATTTGCCAGTGTCTGACAAACTCACATAAATTTTAATCTAGAGTGAAACTCACACAAACTTCACCTGGAGGTCAAACAAAGTTCGGTAGTTTAACTGATGATGATATTATTTATTTTAAGAAATAAATGTGCCAAAACCTGTATTAAATACACTGGTCTACATCTGAGTAAAAATGTCCAGAATACAGGTAGTGGACCTTTAATTTTGAAAAGTGCTGGTCGGATGTAGTTTCCAAGATAACCTTTTGTCAAAATGACATTCTTAGAATAATTGAGAGAATGGGTTTTACTCATATATATTAATTTTCCAGGTTCTTTCTAGTGGATGATATACACATCTATTGTGTAAATGTACCTATATAATAACACTAAACATCAGCTAACCAGCACTTTTGTCATTTGTTTTCCAATTCATCAGCTACAAAAATGCACATTAATCTACGCTACAATACAAGATGAAAATGACATCTGAGTGAAATTAGTAAAATACAACATACTCTTGCAATATACTCATAACCAGTGTAGTCGCGGTTCTCGTGCAGCAATCTGGGAGCAATGACCCATTCCCTTTTGTGTCTCTTGAGTCCCGAATCATTTCCTTTTGCTCTAGCAGGAACGACCTACAGGTAGAGAGAGAGAAAAAAAAGGAAAAGTATGCTTATTGGACTTGACTATAAACCATCATGAAACAACGAAACATGAGGCGTTAAAGCGTCGTAGTAAACATAGACACATCCGTATATTTTGTTTTTGTTTTTTTCTTTTTCGTTTAGCTTTGTGAGTCGAATCCCCCTGTCGAGCCTCGTCCGCTACCAGAAGAAAACCACACCTGTTAGAGATCCCGTTAGTCTATGATCCCGATTTTGATCCACGTTCAGGACTTACCATAATGAAGAACGCCAACAGCACCAGAACGCTACATTTCACTAGACGCGCCATCGATAGATTATGGGAAAAAGAAAAAAAAAAGAGTTGAAATCTTATCCTGTCGAAGCGAAATCCCGTTGGTTTTCCTCTGTTCTGGGCTCTGTTGTCGGCTTCGTTGAGACTTTGCCCTTTTTTCAGACTAGGTAGAAGTTTTTCAGCGATAGGCGGTTCCTCTCTCCGTTTGATTCCTGATAATAGGCAGAGAGAAAGGAGGGTGTCTGTCCACTCATTGCATTGCTGTAATGTTTCTGTGACGCCTTTGTCTGTCACCACAACTAAAACAAAAACAAACAAAAAAAAAAAAAAAAAAGAAAAAAGAAAAAGAAAGAAAACGAAACAGGTAGACAGAGAGCACTTTCATTGTCTTCTAAAAAAAAAAAAAAACCCCAAAAAACCCCTAAACAAACCAGAAAGACATGCATTTATGGAGGAAAACCTGCAGAGAAAGAGTATTCACTTAAGTTTTAAGAGGAAAGAAATCAAGAGACAGGGTTAAATGTGCTTTTTTTTTTGGGGGGGGGGGGGTAACATTTTGATAACTGAAAGTATTACAGTCCCTACACCAACAGTTTTCTCACTTGTCTGTGGAACTTCATTGGAGTCTGTGAAATTCCTAAGACTTACATGTCTGTTTCTGTGTTAACACGCTGCTGCACAATGCACCCAGTATGAACCTGTAGGCCCGGGACTGTTTGTTTTACACAGAGAAATAAAAAACCAAGGAGAGATAAAGACAAAAAAGGTGTGCACTGGCTTAAGGAGGGTTGGTGTTGCCTGAATACATGAAAGTCACAATCCTTATGATCATAAGTGTGACAGACTGACTCGATGTCTTATGTTGCGAAAGGCATTAAGAGGAGTTTATGACTGTACAATTTACAGAAATACTGCATTTTAGTCTGAGTAACTCCAGTTCTGATGTAGTGAAGTGCTTTCCAAATCAGTTTTCAGAAGAAGTTCAAAGGTTTCAGGGTGGTTTCGTCACGTCCGTATGAATCATGACAAATACTGATAAAATTCTGATAAAAAAAAACAAAAAAAAACAATGATCCCACTTAAAATTGAGATGCCTGAGCCTAAAGCAACTGCTATAGTTGAATATGGGCTCGGAGTAATTAGTCTGGCTGATAATTACAATGGCAATGAAATAATTATATGAAACCAACATTAAAAGAATGTGAAATGTCACTTTAAATTGTGCTCAGATATGCAGTGCGGCGAGTCATGACAGACTCTAATCTGGGTGTGTCGAGTTGTGTCTGTCCAGTATTGCAAGGTGAGCAGTTTTTGTCAACATGTGGGTGTCCTGAGAAACACATCAGCCTCAGCCTTAATATAGACACTGCAAATACAAAGGTTCATTTACTCACTGTTTTATTCGACTAAAAAACAAAAAACAAAGATTTGCTGCAAAAAAAGGCCAAATTAAAGCTTAAAATATTGTACTTGTTTGAGGTATGTGCAAATCCCATTACACGAAGATACACTGTCACCCATAAAGATTAAATTCAATGTTTTTACGTCTTCTCATGAAATGATTGTGACAATATGATTTATCCTTGATAGATACAGTGTAAAGTGTCATTGCACCAGGTCAAACATGATTACTGATATATACACATATGTATTATAAATAAATAGAAATAAAAAGAGGAAGACAAAATTATTCCAACTTTAGGGGATATATGGTTTACATTGCATGGTAGTTTAAAGAGCCAAACATCTACTGATCTAAAATATTTAATACCTGTTCATCCACTAATCCTATCAATACATGTAAATAATTGGTGTAAAATACAGTTTGTCATCTTTTCATGGTCATCATACATGATCCTTTTGGACGTTCAGAGGCTCCATAATTACAATCCATCCATCATCTTCTACAACATTGATTTACTAGTAAAACTTATGGAATTGGATCAATGATAGAGGTTCAGTGATGATGTTCAGTTAATGATATATTTGTTGAAAAAGTCACTTTTTCCTCAGTTTTGTCTGTTTTGGATATAAAAACCCTCAGCTTTAATTTGAGCTTTTATGAATATCTACATGGTGAATAAATTAAATATACAGGAAAATACCTAATTTTCTCAGAGCTTTCTTGAGCATCCAAATTAATTATAGGAAATACATGGTTTACAGTGAAAAATGCAAAATACAGAGGGTGATGTAATAAATGATGACTTCAGTAATGATTAAATAGAGAGAAAAAATAATTTGGGAACTGACACAAAAGTAGCGCTGAGTCTTTATGGGTTAACACTGTAGCAGTGCAATATAGAGTTTTTATGTTAAAAGTGTAATTTTAACATCATATTTTAAAAAGATTTTATTCCCTGATATTGTGTGGTGATGTACTATTTGTTTATGTGTTTTGTAACATTCTAACATTCTAACACCCTGCATCTAAAATACAATATTAGTAACAATACAAAGTAGAAAAAAGCTTATTCTGATCATTATGAGAGTTTTCTTGAATCATCGTCATGAAGAACTGAATTATTAAATATTTATGAGCAATTTATTACAGACATAATTCTTTTAACTACTTGTCGTCTTGTTATTTTATTATGTCTGATTAATGTGTGATTCACTGTGACCTACGTTACAACATAAAAAGAAAATAAAACAAACAGAGGTAGCCGTTATTCATGCGACTTTCTGGAAAACAGTCGGTTAACAGGTTTTCATCTCTTCGTCACCCAAACACTGACGTGACGGCCACACCCTGCCTCCTGCAGGAGCTCAGCCAAAGGGCGTGGCCCGGGATGGAGAAGCACATTCTGAAAAACTTTCTAACCTCAGGCAAACACTGTAGATGATACAGTCATAAATCTGTTTTGAATCTGTCATTATCCCTTCAGGATGTTCTGGCCGTGTACATTTTGTATAGTGGGTGTGATGAAATCCAATTGCTGCCTGCGATTACACAACATACACCTGAATTATGAATTAGAAAGTGGTGAAACACAGAAGAATGTATTCTAAGAAAATAAGCAACATTGAGGTTCCATAAAATCACAACAAAATGAAAACTTTGAAGTTCACCGTGACTTACATGATTCAGAAAATAGTTGACTGACTGAAACGTAGAATAGAATAGAATAGAATAGAATAGAATAGGAATAGGATAGAACAGAACAGAACAGAACAGAATAGAATAGAATAGAATACAATAGGATAGAATATAATATAATAGGAACAAAATAGAATAGAATGGAATAGAATAGAATGGAAATAGAATAGAATAGAATAGAACAGAACAGAACAGAATAGAATAGAATAGAATAGAATAGAATAGAACAGAATAGAATAGAATAGGAATAGAATACAATATAATGGGAATGCAATAGAATGGGAATAGAATAGAATAAAATAGAATATAAATGAATTGGAATAGAATAGAATAGGAATAGAATAGCCTTTATTATCACTGTGTGTACAATGAAATTTGTAACTCCAGTCACATTAACAAAACACCAGTACTTTAGAAAATAAAAATAAAGCATATATAAAATTACAAAAAATAAGAAAATACAATATAAATTTTACAATTTCAAAGAGTAACATAAGCATATAGCTAAGTAGAATAAAAAATAAAATTGTAAAAAATATGAATAGATGCAAATTTACAGTAGGTGACAGTATGTATAAGTATAGTATTAATAGTATGTATTACCCATGAATAACACTATGTCTATTTATGAGACAGTATATCTATTAACAGTATTACCAGTATGTATTGCCTATAAAAACAGTACATATTTCTGTGTAAAACCTATGTATAACCTAGAAACCGAGGTGTTTGCCTGGAAATTTGCAAAGATTACTTGTTTTAGTATCACAGGATGAAAAACACAGAAGGTTTAATTTTAAACAGCAAAGGGTCAGAACTAATGTAAAGCAAATGTGGGTGTCAGAATGTGGAATTTTTTTGGCAATGGAAGAGAAGAGCTTTGCAAATATTTTCAGTTTAAGAGGTTGTACAAGGAAAGAATAGAGGAGCTTTATCAAACCATGTAATGAGACAATTTTATGGATTTTGGATTTGATTATTTTCATTGACTGCCATGTAAACTGTTTACTGTAATAACTTATATCAGATCTTTTAAGAAAGGGGCAGGTATTCTACGTTTTCTTTATCTTGCTCTTTTCAAAATCACTTACATTGGAATGAATTAAAGAAAGTATGTAAAAATAGTGCATCAATTTTGATTATTGCACGACAGAAGATCATTGCATGACTTATTGCACATAATTCACATTTATAGGATTAAAAAACAACACTTTATCCCTTTGTGTCTCTAACTGTTTGCTCTGTACACGTTGTAATCTGCCTTTTCCTTCATTTTCATTTCAGCTGCGTAGACACACAGGAGGGTATTTCTGCTGAGTCTGTTTTGAGTTTGTTGTTAAGACACCAAACCCTCTCATTATGTCCACGCCCATGACTCACTGCGACGCAGTCTTCCTGACATTTTTCTCACCTTTCCTGTTGAAGCCACTCACAGAACCGGCCATTAAACAACATCTACTCTCTCGTGGCACATTGAAAAGGGCCAATCGTTTAATAAGCAGCCACATACTATTGCTTTGCTGTAAACCACTGAGGCATTCATTATCAGTTTATAGCGATAGTGTGAGGCTCGCTGTGGGAAGAGCCCCCCCCCCACACATACAAACACACACCAG
Organism: Maxillicosta whitleyi; assembly: GCA_029822895.1. Taxonomy (NCBI): domain Eukaryota; kingdom Metazoa; phylum Chordata; class Actinopteri; order Perciformes; family Neosebastidae; genus Maxillicosta; species Maxillicosta whitleyi. The sequence continues at coordinate 4,485,892 of JAPSES010000030.1, read as the reverse complement.
GCCTGGTTCAGTTCACATTCCTGTGGGGTTAAGTGAAGAGCACTGTTCTGTTCCTCCTACTAGAATGCTTCAGCGGAAAAAGGAGGAGTGTACAGGGGTCAAGCTCTGTGTGGACCTGGGAACGGTTTCAGACACCAGCAAAACACAAGCACATAAAAGAGACAATGCACGTCATGACTTTATTTTAATAACTTTTTTTTCCCTGTTCTGTTTACTGCTTGGTCTCACAGTACCTGTAAAAGTTCGTACAATATATATTTTTATACAAACATTTATTCTATAACATGTCAGAGCTACGTTTAAGGTTCAATTCCTGGTTTGTGAGTAGAAATTTGGACAAAAAAGTTGATTCTGAATTACATGTCTATAGTTTTATAGAGTTTTATTTTGTATTTTATGGAGTTTTATTTGATTTAGTTATTTAACCTACCACTGCTTATTCTTGCATATGCTCTTTTTCCTTTATAATTTATTAAAAATGTTTGTATATCAGAGTGTTTTTTTCTTTATTATTTTAGCGTTTTGTTTTTTTTTAGGTAGAGAGCTTGAAACTTCTATCTATCTATCTATCTATCTATCTATCTATCTATCTATCTATCTATCTATCTATACAAAAAAATATTAGACCACTCCTTGTTTTCTTCAGTTTATTGTTTATTTTATTGCGTGGTACAACAAAATGTACATTTGTTCGGATAAATATAATGATAACAGCAACAATAGCTCATGATACTTTAAGTTCAGAGTTGATATCTATCTATTTTCCATGTTTTTCTCTACAATAACCAGTTTTCAGTTCTTACATCAATATATATGTCATTTTACTGTCAAAACAGTGCTTTTAGACATTCCATGTCTTCTTTTCTGTCTTTTTTTTTTTGGTCACATAATACACACAAAAGTTAGTACTGCATTTCAAAACCAGTGTTTTAATAACTATTGACAGTCTGATACAGTTTTCCACCTCTGGAAGGTAGAATAGTTATCAGTTGAAACTCACAAAAGCAATATATGTTGTCATTATTTCCACATTGTTAAACCGGAAGTATATTTATGGTCAATTAAAGAGACGATTTTCCATCATAAAGGTAATTATTTTTAAATTACACTTTAATACATTACCTGGTTGAGGACTCGGGGGTCAGTGTGTCCCCCTGTTGGCCGGAAAGAGAAGCATTTACGTGACTTTCCTTTCCTTTTTTTTCTTCGTAAAGGCAGGGGGGCAGAGGTACTTTACAGTCAGTCTGTCTGTCAGTCTGGGTGGGGCAGCAGGTGTGTTCAACCCTGAGTCATAGCCAGTAGCGACAGAATAAGCTTAAGGTCTGTCTACTCTCACTTTGAGCTTCACTTGTGAGAACAGATCTGTTTTTTTTCCCTCTCATTTTTCCTGTGGAAGACGAAACTCACCCCTCAGCTCATCTGTCGTCTGTCAGCGTCCGCTCGTTTTCGATTCACAGCCCGTGCGTAATTTTGTGTCGTCTTTTACGCACGGACAAAGTTCACAAGAAGTCACGAAAAATGGCCTGTGTTTTGATTTTTAACATTTGCCTTTTATTGGTAAGTCTGCTACTTCCTTTTCTGCGTTTAGATCTATACTGTTTTCAGTTTGTTTGTCTTAAGAAATCGTATTCTGTGACTTATCGGAATGTCGGATAAAGACGCGTGTTTTTTGTTTGTTTGTTTGTCATTTCTACTTTTTCGCTACAAAACACCTCATTGTGTGGATTTTCCCTTCAGTTCCTGTCTCGAGTGGAGTCATGTTCGATCCCACAGCCTCTGTACGTATCTGTTCCGAAACAAATCCCCGTAGGAAGGACGATCGCAATAGGTACCGTATGTTTTCTTCATTATTTACTCCATAAAGTTGCATTAAAAGCGGATTCTCTCGTTTGATTTCGATTTTTCTTTCTTTTTTCGTCTCTTTGGTCTTCAGTTCCAGTTGCCAACTGTGACCTGCACCTTTCTGTTTCCGACCCGAGCTTCGCAATAGCAGCCAATGGAGAAATAGTGTCTGTAAGTCCGGTGTCAGTGCCATTCCCAAGGATATTATACGTAGGGGCCTATAGTAAATCTGGACGGGAGAAGGACATGGAAGTCCACCTCATCCCCATTTCTGCACGTAAAAAGGTGGGTCTATTTTTATGGTTGTTTTACAGAGTACAATGGAGACATATTCTGACCTATCTCTTGTTACAGGGATCAGACCAAGGCCTCCTAAAACGCATCAAAAGACGCTGGAGCCCCCCACCATTCAACATCATAGAGAATTTTGAAGGACCTTTCCCAAAAGATATTGAAAAGGTATGATAACATTTGAAATTTCACCAAGTTTGAGTGACTAATAAAAGAAACAAACACTAAATCAAAAATGCACCAAAAAGATACTTGGATCAAAATGTGAAATTCTGAGACTTAATGACAAAATGTGTTTGACTCAAAAGGAATGTTTGCCTCAGAGCCATGAGATGTACTGTAAAACATGTTAGAATACATTCACTTGTCAGATTTTTTTCTTCTAGAGGAAGAGTTATAAATCTATTATATAACCTAAAAGTACATGTTAAACCAGTATGTAATCATTTACTTTGAAATCATCAGCTAACCAGCACTTTTGTCATATGTTTTCCATTTCATCTTATTAAAATATGTCAGATTTAGCACATTTATTCTCTGAGACACATAATAATAATAATAAAAAAAACCAGACCAGTTTAATCAATATATTCTAATCAAATGAATGGGCTGTAGTGACTTTAATGAACTGCACAGTTTCCTGTCCAAAACAAACCCCTATGCTGCTTTGTTTTTATTTTTTCTCACACAGATGATCCAACTTTTACACCCAGACACACCTATTCACATTCTTTAGACTTTTCCCTGTGATTTATTCTGCTGGCGACTTCATGCTTTCATCACCCTATTATCACATTCACATGTTTCTACACGAGCCATAAGAGTTGGGAAATGATCACATTACAGAATTCTTATTAACTGTGTTCAATATTATTATATTTACTTTATTATAACACTACAATACTAGATTTACCTACAGGCACTCTGGGTGCCCCCCCCCTTTGAAAATGTGCTTCAACCAGAAATTGAACCCCACTTTCCACATCACAGTCTGAAGTGTTATATTGTTATATTTTGAGCTAAATTCCAGATGTTCTGTAGTCATATTTACCTTAGGATTGTCTTGGTACTTTTCAGCATGTTGTGACATTTACAGTACATCTATGCCTCAGCCCCTC
>JAPSES010000030.1:4467614-4482624 GCA_029822895.1 Maxillicosta whitleyi | reverse complement strand
GGAGGCACCTATCACCCCCCCATCCCCACCCCCTTTCTTTTTCTCTGGAACTGCCACTGTACTATATACAAAAATGTGCCTTGGGCTTGTGCCTGTACTGACAAACACAAAACTAATTAAAAGACATTCAACATACAAGAAGACAGCATTAGCAACACAAATTACCAAAAACATGACAAAGTTACGATGCTTAACAAAATTATTAAACCACGTGTCATGAAAACAACAAAAAATTAATAACTTCATAGTTTATGAAAAACTTGTTTCAAATTAACTGTTTCATTGTTTTTCATTATGAACAAAATAGTCCTTGTTGACAAATAATAACCAAAAAAAAGTCGATCTTTTGTGTGACCACCTTCAGTGCATATAAAAGTTTACATTCTTGTTCCATTGTTTTTATGTAGTTTTACACAGGAATGAAAGATAATAACTGTAATTGTGCAACTTCACAAAAAAATAGTAATTTGCTGCTGCTTTACCCTTTGCATTTTTGGAAAACACTAAATTTGAAAACTTATGGATAGCAACAATTGTTATATTTTAGCATTAAAGATATGATTTTGATAAAAAACATCTTATATATATATATACTGGTGGATTAACCTTTATAGAAACATAAAAAGATATTTTGCTAAACATTCAGATCAGCAGACACTTTCTGACACTAGCAGCAGTTCAGACTCCAAATATTTGAGATATTTCTCATGTTTTGCCCCTAAATAATCTTTCATCTTTTTTCTTCAACTGTCACTATGGAACAAAAATCAGCCTTTAAATGTTTTACCATAAATCACGTTTGTGCTGCGTTAACATGTGGGTCTGATCACGTGGGAACACGTGAACATATTTGGTGTTCAACCGTCTGTGATGTAAGCAGAGTAACGTCTATGCATGTATTATACATATTTGAGTAGGGATTTATTAGCACTATTATATTATATTATATTATATTATATTTATAACAAAATTTGGGGTGATACATTTTTTAGGTGAAAAATGTCAAATTACTGCTCAATAACATGTGGACTTCAAACAGACGTCGCTTTTTTAAGCTTTACTCAAACACTCAAAACATGCGGTTTACTGCAGAAACTGATATCAAATAGGACAAAAACATTTAGATATTGTGTTCTACTATGCTGAAAATAAATTTGGAGCAAAATACTGTATTGACTGTTTTATTGACCTGAGAATGTGGTAACACATTGACAGGTTGCCATAGTAACACATGGACAACTCTTTACCATTGTATGCATTACCTGTAATGTATAAAAAAAACATCATTACTGCCTGAATTATAAGTAATTAGAATATTTTAAATTGGTATTTTTGTGGCAACATGTGGACAGGAGTTTTTCAAACTCCTAAACATCAATAATATTCATAAAATAATAAAAATTGAATACTTAATTACTTACTTACTTACTTACTTAACCATCTATATAATCAACAGACTGAGTAAATTTTGTGATTTTTTTGGTATCAAATTCGATCTATGGTTAAGGTGTAAAAAGTGAAATCGATACAATCAGTTGTAACTTTTTTTTCTATAACTTCTTAAAATAGAGATCTTTAGCTAAACGATGAGCCCTCTAGATAAATGATGTGTGCAAACGTACTTTTTCATGGTGATGTTTACTTTTGCTTGATTGGACCCTGTGTTTAAATTTCAGATTGTGTCAGATTCCGAAGTAAAGTATGACGTGTACTACACCATGAGCGGACCTGGTATTGATCAGTATCCGACGGGAGTGTTCTCTCTGGACCGTTCTACTGGGATGTTGAGAATGCACAAATCTATTGACCGTGAAGAATTTCCAGAGTTTGTAGTAAGTATTTCATTCATTCATTCATTCATTCATTCATTCATTCGTTTGTTTTGAGCAGAAACATTTTTTTTGTATACAAGGACTTAATATCTGAGTAAATACATTAATAAATAAAGGTGATCAAAACACAATTAAAACGCTAGTAATCAAACAAATTCAATATGTACTGCTCAAAAAGGAGTGGGAGCAAGAAAACATATTAAATCCCACCCAAATTTCATATTTATACACCATTACACGTTACTTTTTCTTCTTTAATGATCGGGATGTGGCTAATAATAATATATATATATTTTTTTTGGATAACATTTAAGCCATAAAATCATCAGTTGAATATCCTAAATATACCGTATACAGTGATTTCTGCATTTTTACTTCAAATAAAGCTGCTTGGGATGAAAACCATTAATCTGTTTTTTTGTATTTCTGTCTGTATTTATCTTGTACAATGTTTTTTTTTTTTTTTTTCTGTGCAGATGACAGCCAGAGTATTTGACAAAAAAACACAACAGCAGACAGATTTACCTCTGCCCGTCACAGTGTCTATTGATGATGTGAATGACAACGCACCCACATTCCTAGGCTCGCTGCAGTTCACTGTTACAGAGCAGAGCAAAGGTACGGAATATGAAACAACTGTAATCCTGTGGCGTTTCACTGTTACCGCAGGCGCTGAATTGAACCCCGCTTTCCTTAACAGGCACTGTGGTCGGCAAGGTGAACGCTACAGATAGAGACAAAGCAGGCACCACCCATGTGAAGATCAAGTATTCTCTGGTGTCTGAATCAAAACTGTTTGCCATTGACTCAGCCACAGGTGTCATCACCACGTTAACCAACACCCTGGACAGAGAGGTGAGCATTTGCAATTGCTTAGAACTATGACAGAAGATTAAATTTATTAGCTAATACGACCACTTCAATGGGATATGTGATAAAAAAAACCAGTGTCAAAATTGAGCTTATATTTGAAAACCCCTATTACTTCCTCTTTCTGACTCTTTCACCCTTTCATGCATGAATTATGACAGCATTAATTAAGATTTTTATTCCTCTGGGTATTAAAAAACAATGCGATTGACGTGTTTTTATGAATCTATTTTTTATGGAATTGCAAAAATATCCATTCAGCTGGACACCGATGTTTCATTTTTGAAGCAAAGATACATATTTACTGATATACTGTGTGAAAAGTATGAAATAAAAACATTTTTAATGCAGCTACTCTGATGTTTTCTGACATTTTAACATACACTAATACTAGTCATTACTTATTTCATGGAGATAATATGCAAAAAAATACACGTTTTTGATTAAGAAAATATTAATTACAATCTAATAACAATAAAAAGCAACTGATTTAGACTCAAACATGTTAGTGCAGATCAGGTTTATAACGAACAGTAAAACAAACTAACAGTATCGGTATGAATTGCAGTGTATGGGATGATGCATGTGTCAGCTGATATGGAACTAAAACAACTAAATCCATGATTATACAAGAGAACAGCTGTAGGATAGATGTCCACTGTAGTGACCTGTATGCATGAAAGGGTTACATTTTGGACATAATTTTACACATTGTATTTTTTAGGTCCAAGACATGCACACGGTACAGGTAAAAATCAAAGACCAGGATGGTGCAGATAATGGTCTTTCTAATACAGGAACCGCCACTATTACACTGAGCGACATCAACGACAACCCGCCAACTTTCACCAAAACATCTGTAAGTCATTATTTTATGCTTTACATTTGCATTTTGGTAATGAAATTATACATTTTGGGTAACGCTTTTTCAATTTTGGGTGTTTTAGTACGCAGCTAGCGTCAACGAGAATGAAAGTGAGAAACTCATTCTGCGAATTCCCGTCGAAGACAAGGATAAAATAAACACGCCAAATTGGATTTCTAAATTTGTCATCACCAAAGGAAATGAAAACGGACACTTCAGGATTGACACAGACCCCAAAACCAATGAAGGACTTCTGTACGTGGCAAAGGTGATTATTTAAAGAGTTGTTTTTCTATTAATTGCAAAAATAAAGAAGTCATGTATAATTGTAGTGTGTTGATATCATATATTAATAATATGCTTTTTTTTCAGCCACTGGATCACGAGAAGAACCCCAACCTAAAGCTTGAAGTCATGGCTCGCAACGAGGCCGACCTAATTGGCACCACATCCCAGTGGCAGTCGATCCCTGTGGATGTTGCCGTTGGTGATGTTGACGAAGGCCCAGAATTCACTGCTCCGACCATTCGCTTTGTGGTCAAAGAGAACACACCAAACGGCACAATCATAGGAACATACACAGCTGTGGATCCGGAAACCAAGAGCAGTAACGGCATCAAGTAATCATATTTTATTAATTCATTTTATAAAATACCCAAGACTCTAACATAGGGGTGTCAAACATAAGGCCTGCAGGACAAAACTGGTCTGTCAAATGGTCCAATCAGGCCCGTGGGATGAATATGCAAAAATTACACTGAAAATATGAACAGTTATGGGTGTTCAGGGGCCACAAACAGCTCAAAGTGATATCTAGTAAAAATAATATCATAATAATCTATAAATAATAGACTAAACTGCAACATTTCGTCTTGGTTTAATATGAAAAAAATTAAATCACAAACTATCCTGTCATAATAAAATATCAATAACCTGAACATATGTAAACAATCTAACATTTCTTAAACAAATTTAACACTATACTTCTCTTTTTTTCTATATATTCCACTGTCATCTGTAACCTGTGTTAATAAACTGAGACATAATATTGTTAAAATTCCCCTTATTTTTTTATTATTAAAGATATTTCGGGGCGTACATGGTTGTTCAGGTTAATTACATTTTCATAATGTTTAGTTTAGTTTATGTCGAATATGCAACAAAACAAAGTGATCCTACTTAGTCTTTACAAATGAAACAGATTATAGGAAAATAAACAAAACCTTTACATATACATGAAAACAAAGGAGTGGGAGGAAGTCTAACTTATTTAATCCCACCCCTTCTCCACAAAACAGTCCATTGTTTAGCTTCCTCTACAATGTAATTTGACTGTCACACTAAAACAAAGAGGAAAATTTGGATTATTATTTATAGGTTATTATGCTCATCATTTTACTAGTCCGGCCCACTTCAGATCAAACTGGGCTGAATGTGGTCCCTGAACTAAACAACACCCCTGCAACATTACCTCTGTTGGACACTGGAGGGCAGGCTTTCTCCACTAAACTAAAGGGTTATTGTTTCCTGTCTCTCTTCAGGTATTACAAAATCTCGGATCCAGCGTCTTGGATCAACGTTGACAAAAACACAGGAGAGCTGAGGGTTGCGAACACAATCGACATGGAATCACATTTTGTTCAGGATGGAATTTACAACATCACCATGAAGGCTGTTGATGCTAGTAGGTTCCTTAAATACATCCATTTAACTGAACATGGGTTTAAAGCAGCAAATTGATCGATTAATTTTTTTTTCATCAATTTATTTTAAGCAATATCAAGTGACAAAAAATTTTATGCACAATATTTTACAATATTTATATTAAGTCATCATGATGTGGGGGAAGGGGTTGGGGGTTAGGATGTAGGCTATAACGAAACATAATGTATGACTGATAGTACAGGTAGTACAGATCAATATGATATATAATATAATATAGATAAATATTAATTAACTGAAAGTAAGTGAGAAAGAAATGTGAAAGACACAGAAAAAAGTTATATATACACTATAGTATATACACACACACACACACACAGTCACAGAAAAAACACATTAGACCATCAAAAGTCATCAAAAACAATGGTTATACAATCAAGTGCTAACTCCTGTGTGTATCATGTGACTAAAACAGACAGAAAAGAAAACATAGAATGTCTAAAAGCACTGTTTTTATCAGTATAATGACATAGATATAGATGTAAGAACTGAAGTGATTTTGGTTATTAAGAAAACATGGAAAATGGATACATATCAGCTCTGCAATAAAACTGTTATGAGCTGTTTTTGTTGCTATCAGTATGTTTATCCAAACAAATGTATCTTTAGTTGTACCAATTATTAAAATGAACAAGAAATTGAATAAAACAAGGGATAATCTAACATTTTTTTCCACGACTGTGCATATACCCATACACATATGCAGTTAAAATGTATAAATGAATCGAAACTTTTTATTTATTGTCATTATTATGTTGTCATATATAAATATATTTTTAAATTTATTTTATTTTATTGGTGAAAATATGTCGTTACAGTGTGAAATATGTATAGGGATTTGAGTATCGATAGTGCATTAAAAACACACTGATTCATAATGGAGCTGAGAATATTCCCACTGTGTTGTAAATGCCACTGTTGCACAATTCCATGTCCACATTTGTTTGACTTGTTGGATAAAATGTTGCGGTTTGGCATATACCCATCCAGATAGAACACTGTTATGTAAGACTGCATAATTTGCACGTTGCGTTACCAAAGGTGGAGTGTCCGTAAAAAAAAACAAACAAAAAAAACAGATCAGAAAAGGTACAAACCACACCCTTGTCAGTTTCTGTCTGAATAGCCTCACCTTGGTGATGCGTCACACATGAAAACACATGTTGACAAGGTGTGATGTGGTTAGTCATTCATAGTGACAGTTTTTAATGATGCAGTGGTAAAACCCAAATAAATATTCATATGGTTGATTTTAATTTAATCTGGATTAGTTTAGTCATTAATACAAAACATGTTTTTATGTATTTCAGGTGCGAAGACTGGCACAGGTACCGTCATTATTCAAGTGGAGGATGTCAACGACAACATTCCCACGCTCCCGACCGGTGAACTGGTGTTATGTGAGAAAGAAGAAGGCTTCGGGTCTGTGCTGGTCGTGGCTGAAGACAAAGACAATTCTCCATTTTCTGCGCCCTTCAGCTTTAGTTTGCCGGAAAATGATGGCAAATGGTCTGTGACCATATTTAATGGTATGTGGTAGATTCCCATATGCTGTACCTCTGAAAAAGAAAATCTGATGAAAGGATATTAATCCAATCCGACCCACTTTATTTCTATAGCACATTTAAAAAACTACAAGAATGTTTCCAAAGTGCTGCACATCATAAAAACAATTAAGACAAAAAGTAAAAACAATCAATAAATATGCAAAACTACAACGATGCTCTAAATAAAACAATAAAATCAAATAGTTAAAAGTACTGGAATCAATAATGCTTTTCCGCAGTTTTCTCAGTTTTTGATCTAATAACTAAATTTTAATCTGAACTTTAATTAACATTTTTATAATTATTAAATTAAATACAGGAAAATACCAGATTTATACTGATAAACACAAAGTACAGAGGGTAATATTATAACAAATAGTGATAAATCAATGAAGGTTAGATACATAGAGAAGTGACATAAAAGCAGCGCTGGGTCTTTATGGGTAAATAATAATTTATGGGTATAAAATAATATTAAACCTTTGCACAAAACAATGAGAACACATGATAATTTTTTTTTTTTTTTTTTCAATGGGACAGTTCGTATTAATGAACATTTACATGTAAATATGATAGATCATAGCCATATGTGTTCATATGTGCAGGTAAAAAAAAAAAAAGTTTAAGGCTCGCAACCATTTATTTGCCATCTTAAGAAGAGGATTTAAGTTAAAGCTATAAAAAAATAACAAAAAGTGTTAGAAATACATGGAAATATTGACAAAAAGTGTGGAATCTAATGTGTCAGAATTCATTCATGTCTTTATACTTCAACTTACACTTCGGTGTATTCTTCCCATCTCCTCCTCAGCCACTACTGCTACATTGCAGCAGATGAAAGCGCTTCATAGAGGGATACATAATGTTCTCGTGGAGACTCGTGATCTGCAGGGCTTTGGTGAAATCCAGACGGTGAAAGTCAGGATTTGCCAGTGTAGGAATGGAGTCTGCCCAATGAAGTCGAGCTCTGTGTCATTAGGGCCACTGGGTATACTGGCACTGCTGTTGCCTCTGGCCCTCCTCCTACTCCTCTGTAAGTCCCCCTCTACCTTCTCTTGCCAGAAGAATTTTGTAAGCTGAAATTTGTTGCTCATGCATGTGTAAATGAGCAGGAAAGTTTTGTCACTGAATCATACACTGGATTACAGAGCTTGTGCACTCACCTGTCTTATACATTGTTATTGCAGTTTTACTACTTGCCCTGTTCTGTATGACAAAGAATGAGAAAATGCACATCGATGATTACGGAGATAGCGGTGGAATCCTGCTCAAATCTAACACCGAGGCCCCGGGGGATGAAGTGGTAAGAACATGAAATTGAAAGCATTGTCTGGACTCCCAGCTTTCTAAAAACAACCGCAGCGTCTTCCTATAATTGTTACTTGATTGCTTGTTTTCGTTGGGCTCTGCAGGACTCAAGCCTCCTCACGGTGCCCGCTCCTGGGGTGGATTCAGTGGTGAAGGGTTCAGTTAAAGGCTCGATGGTGAACGCGGGATGGGTAGGCAACAAGAGCTCCAGCACCATCGGAGCCGTCGACAGCGGAGTGTTCAAATCCAATGTTATTACAAGCGAATCGCAGTACTATGACAACCAATACGGTACACAACAGTATGATGAAAGCTATCTTCTTGGAAACGGTATGGGCTTTGACAGCAGATACCTCGTCCAGGATTCAGCACTTCTACACACCTGGCAAACAAACGGACGCTATTTAGACCAGGTAAAAACCACAACATAAGAGCACTACTGGAAAAACTGTGGAAATTATCACAGAGCGGGGGATGTAGCAGAACGAAATGTGATCAAATGGGTACACCTTTTATTCTCTGAGGTTTAATAACTTCTTTGTTATCTTAGGCAGGAGCTTATGTAACTCTCATGTGTAATATAATCTTCCACTCTAAGCCAAGACAGTGTCTTCCGTAAACTTTAATATTTCTCAACATCCTGAAATGTTATTACTTTAACTTATTGTGAGTTGTTTATTAGTTGTGTAACGTGTGAGTGACAGTCATATGCTGCGCAGATTCTTACCATGACTTGATGCAGCGTGAGATAATAACATGTTGTTTTTTTCCTCCCTTTTTTTTTGTAGAAGCTTCATTATATGGAAGCAGAAGGTGACGGACGGTACTCAGATGACATCATCCACACCTATGGTTTTGAGGGGGTGGGCTCCGCAGCTGGCTCTGTGGGATGCTGCAGCGACTTCGGCGACGATAACCTTGACTTCCTAAACACACTCGGACCAAAGTTCAAAACTCTCGCAGATATTTGCACAAAGAAATGAACAATGAGTCTGAAATGAATGGTGTTTACTTTACAGCATACAGGCTGTGCTGGACAGTCTGAATGCTTAGTGCTGCCATTGAACATGAAAGAACATGCAGACAGGGTGTGTGCACACAACCCCGTGTTTGATTTTTTTTGTGTGCATGTGTGTGTGTGTGTGTGTGTTTTAGGGTTCTTTGCTTATTTTTGGTAAAATATTTTGCACTGAAAAGTATTTAGATGCAGTAAGTTGGATGAAAGTTGTGTGTTTTTTATGTAGTTTTTGTATGATAAAACTTAGAACAACCTTGGGTTTGATGGGTATTACTAATGTACATTCATAATGGATAGAATAATTGTGCATTTATGTGTTTGACTTCAAAATGTTCCTCCAATCCTTTTTTTTTTTTTTTTTTTTTACCTAATACTGATTAGGCTTGGTTGTTTCCAGTATCGCAGTATGCAGTATTTGTCTCCAAACACATTCCAACATAGCTCTGAACTGTGGAAAGGGGCGTAGTCACAGCACTCTGTCACTGTGGGTTATTGCAACATTCTGACAGAGATCCTGTGAAAGTCAGCATAAGGACGTGAATGGGAGGAGTGCGGTGTTACTGACAATGCCTGCAACTGTCAATGATATAAATACCAAAGTGACCAAATCCAGCAGACACTAAAGCATTCAGACAAATGACGGAACCAGAGTAAATGATAATCAATCATGTGTTCCCCCCCCCATCTGTATATACAGAATGTCACAAGTATGTGTACATTTGTGAATTTCTACTCCAGTAGATGAAGATGTACACAGGTCTATGCAGTTTTATTTAATAGAAATATGATTTCTTGTAAGATTTATGACATGAGATTGTAATTGAAGAGGTTGTAAGAATTTAAACTGTAACTTCATGCACTAAAGGCTTCGCTTCTAGCTTGGATTCTGTGTTACAGTGTATTTTTGTAAACATTAACTTGTAAAATTAAAGGTTTTCTCGTGCCCTTTTGACTCTGTACTTTGGTGGGAAGATAAAACAGAAACACTAGCTTATTATTCTCGGTCTGTGTGTGCACTCCATGGTGAATGATTTACCGGGTGTGGCACACAGCGTCACACCTACTGACCAACTCTTCATTTTCTAGCTAATATTTACCCCCAGCCTTCTGCTGATCATGTCAGTGTGCAAATGCCTCTTCATAGCTCATCTAATCCTCTTCGTGCCGTCATATACTCCTACTCACCTTATGGATAATAAATACCTACATACACTATGTATTGCACTTTTTAAAATAAAACAGCTTTATGCAACGCTATCTTTAGAGCTAAATTTTTCAGCAAAGCGTAATGCACTTACTTTCCATAAGCATCACTTTTGATTCATTATTAATAACATGCTTAAAATGGTTCAATTCTTTAGATAACATGCTGAGCTACATTATGCACAGATTTCCATAAATAAGTAATATAATACAACAAATGTATAGCAGCTTGATATGGAATCCCAAATGAAAGCTTCACATTACACAAGCAATTCTCCAACTTTTGTTTAGATGACAAGAACATCATGAATCTATGTTGCAAATTATAATTTCAGGCTGGAACTATAATTAAAGGGTCTGGAAAGGACCATCTGTCATGTGATTGTGGTGAGGAGTATCGAAGATGACATGAAAGAGCAAAAAAAAAAAAAAAGAAAGAAAAAGGGAAATTAATTCTTGGAATGAAACTAGTCTCATGCTATGATCAAACCCTCCAATCTTGTTAAAATAGAACAATATTATGTGCACAGATTACAACAATACTGTCACAATTATGGGAGGATGTGAACGAGATGTGAACATCAAGGGGTTTTTGCTCCAAATCCCAACGGGGCCAATTAGAAAAATCCTGAAAAGTCACTTAATACAAAAATAATGAAATAAGCAGTTAACGTAAATATCTTAAGAAGGCACTCCAAGTTCAGACAGAAGCTCTATTAGATCATTTATAATTCTAATATTTTTTCTTTTTTTTTTTTTTTTGTGGCTGAAAAACCGTCTTTTTTTCCCCCCATTCAGTTACTATTTCTTGCTATAACCATTCAAAAATGATTCACATTTCTATTTATTTTTTGACTAATTCACATAAATATTTGTGATATTTACAATGTCACATATTTCATTTGTCTCTGTACATGGGACTGAATGCTCCATGTTGCTCATTTAACATTAAGATCTACAAACGAGTGCTCCTTAATCAACAAAAATGATTTAACCACCAAGTTTATTTATAGACCGTTACAATTCAGTGTGTGAAATGTATCACCTAAGTTTAAAACGAAAACCATGGAGAGAAGCAGTTGACGTGATGCGAGGCCACGCCGGGTTCTCCATCTCCCACTTTCACTGCACTGACTTGCATTTTCATACATTTTATTGAAGAACATACACTGAAAAAGCAACATTTCTGTTAATGTATGAGACCTGCTGCACAAAACAACATGTTCAGCTGTCCCCACATATGGTCTGTGCCAGGGGAGTTGCAGGATAAAAATACCTTACTAGTAATTAAAATGACAGCAAATGACAATTTTAGATACATTTTTTTTTCAAGTATTATCAAGTGCATCCCTATGTCAAACCAATGGTCCCGATAAGCACATAATTCAATAGCCCACTTTATGTGTCCACTCTTATCAGAGCTGCTTGAGCCATCACTTCCAGTCACTTCTGTAAAGATGCAATTAATTCTAAAGCAGTAGCGTGAAATTAATTTATTGCTTGTAATTAGTTTTCGGCATACTGTGAAAACAATCTCTCCTGATAGGATGTTTTCACCCTCTGTTAGAGACTCTGAGGACACTTGGCTCCATCTTAGTTCAATATGGAATGGAACCTCCATCTGCCAAGAACGTGGAGAATGGAGACTTCTTAACCCCCTGTTGACTTCCACCACTTCGACCCCACAATCTGTGTCTTTAAAATGCATGTGCACAGTATTCCAGTCGCTATCAATGCACATGACAAAGTAATTTCTCCATGGAGTGTCTTGGGAAGCACAAACCAGGTCATGTATATATGGAATTTAGGTTGGATTGTGAATAGTTTAATCACTGAGAGTGTGTGTTACTGCATGCAACAGACCATATTCAAATTATTTTGATGTATGCGTGAAAGAAACCGCAATTATGTGTGGTTTCAAATGATTCATGTGTTCCCAATCATATGCTTTATTTGTCATCCTCATGAAAGACTGTTTACCACTGGGGCTGACACTAGGTGTCACACTTACCTCTCATCTGAGTTTAACCAGTGACTGGGAGGGAATATTTATAGAAAGTGGCTGATTTCGACGAGCGCACTTTGTCTGTCTGTCACATGTTTCACAAAACACCTTCACTTCAATTAAGCCATGACACGTTGGCAGAAAACTTAAAGTGAAGTGATATGACAAGCTGTGTCAGAAGACTCATCTTGGTTTCATGCGGCCCGTACAAGCCGGCGCAGATATCACACACTGTGCATAACCTTCAGTGATATTCTGAGCTACTTATTTATCATTAGGTTTATGTGTGCTTCACCACCATCTTCAGTGTAAGTGAGTCGTGTTATGACCTCACCAGAATGCTCTGCAAATGCATTAGCATGTCTAAAGGACATATCCAGCTGTGGAAAAAATTATTAGACCGCCCCTTTGTTTTCTTCAATTTCTTGTTCATTTTAATGCCTGGTACAACTAAAGGTACATTTATTTGGACAAATATAATGATAACAACAAAAATACCTCATAAGAGTTTAATTTCAGAGCTTATATCTATCTATCTTTTATGTTTTCTTGATAATATCACTTCAGTTATGCATTGTACTGAAAAAACAGTGCTTTTAGACATTCTATGTTTTCTTTTCTGTCTGTTTTAGTCACATGATACACACAGACGTTAGTACTGGATTGCATAACCATTGTTTTAGATGACTTTTGACGGTCTAATAAAAATTTTTTTTACGTGACTGTATTTATTTAAGCACAACAAATGGTAAGCACTAGTGTTATAATGTGTTTTTGCCTGTTAAATAGACCTGTACTGTATTTACAGTGAGCAGAATTCATTCCACATGCTTTTATTTGCCTGTTAATAAGCTACTACTAAACACATTATACACAATATATATATAATGAAAAAACAAACAGACATATGTACAGCGACAATTAACATAACACTTTCACTACCTTTAGGCAATTTAAATACTGAGACTGCTTGTGTGTGAACCACACGCACACTTTAATTACTTCTTAAAGTGTCGGGCATATTTTACTTCCTCCTGGAGTTGCTTATATCATTTACACTCAGTTGAAATGTGCTGCTCATACATTAATTAGATAAAACTGGTGAGAAGCAGAAAGCCTTGATGACACATCTGAGTCTTAATTAGTCAAAAGAACTTAAGTGATAAGCAGTTTAGAAATTCTAAATTAATTCATTAAATGCCCGATTGTTAAGAGCAAAATCTAAATACAGCTTCCTTGTTAATTTTCGCACATCTTTAACATTTGATGTGTGTGGTGCAGTTTTTAGTACACCAGCGGAACCATATGTAGTTTATAGTCAGATGTTCTGAATTTACTCTGGATAATGGTGACAGATCGTGGCTCTTATACACTTTCTGGCCACTCTAATAGGTACACATTGTTAGCAATGGGTGTACCTAATAAAGTGGCCAGTGAGTGCAACATTAGATGTGTTGTGTGATCATAGATGCCCAGTGACCAAAAGTATGTACTGATCTGCAATATTTAATAATTTTTAATTCACTAATCCTATAATAATAATAATAATAATAATAATAATAGAATCCTATATATAAGTAAATGCAGTTTCTTAGCTTTTGAGAATCATCACACATGACCCATTTGAACACACGGACTCAGCAGTGAACATGGAAACATCATCTTCTGCGACACTGGTTCACCAATGAAACCAATATAAACACATATTTTTACATAAATTCTGCTTGAAAAGTCACTTGTGCTTATGAATTCTCTATTTTGATATGATAACCTTCATATTTATTCTATAATTTGTTAAACTAATTATAAGAGAAAAAACACTAAATGAGAAAAAACAAAATTCAGAGGTTAACATTAGAATGAAGTAGTGGTGAGGCGTCACTTGGGAAAGGTTAGAGAAACATTTATTTGAAAGTTGATATAAAAATGGTTTAAGTGAGTGATATTTTACTTTAAAAACAAACAAACAATGGAATTCTTCATTTTCAAAGCATTCCCCTGTGCTCTACATAAACTGTAAATGTTCTGCTTGGGTCTGAATTCTTCATTAATTCAACTCCACTGGTCCATCTTCATTCCTATTTCTGAGTAATGACAGAGGAAAGGTCGTTTTGAGTGCTGGCCCTTTAAATGCAAATGAGCCACTTCATGCCCCACCCCTTCCTGGTTATTAACTGTGCTGCTCTGTCTGTTCAACCACTTGTGTTTGTTAATACAACCATCAACTGAACAATCAGCTCGAAATCTGGGCATATTTTCAGTTTGGACAACAACTGCTGCTGCTGATAAACAATTATGTCGTATTCAGAGAAATGTTTGTTGGAAGTCTTGATTTTATAACCAGGAATTAAAATGGAGTGTAGAAAGCCACTCAATTTTTTTTTTTTTTTTTGCCAAAATGAATATAAAGTTGCTTTGCAGCTCGGAAGGTTCAAATTAAAATTTTCTGAACTATAAGGTCCAAATACACAAATAAACAAACCAAAGACTAATAAAAGTTAGTTTAGATCAGTGCTTCTCAATTATTTTCTGTTACGCCCCCCCCTAGCAAGAAGAAAACAATTTGTTATAAGTACACCTCTGCATTACATTGTATCATTATTAACATTAAAGAAAACAAAAAAGAAAGAAATGTAGTTC
>JAPSES010000030.1:4451829-4464297 GCA_029822895.1 Maxillicosta whitleyi | reverse complement strand
GCTCCACAGCACCTGCCTAAAGCCAGAGGCTCCCATCTATGGCTCTAACTTCTCAATATTGACATGAAAAGATCGAACTAAAAAATCACCAATCAATAACAGTACTGAAATGACTACCAACCACACAAACTACACATATGACACCTACAGTGACGTCTCAACATCTACATTCATATTGTAGATAATAGACTGACCAACGCAGGGCATCGATGACAGAAGCTGCACTGTTCCAAGAATTTCACACTATCACACTGTTGCCTTAATGTGTCATTTCTAACAGCTGCTCGCAAACATACCTTGTTCAGCAAACAGGCGACCTTGACCTATTTGCTTAACATGCAGCATCACCTGGTCCCCTGCTGTTGCACAACGCAGCACACTTCTACCTCCTTTAAATAACCATGCAGCTCCTTTGATTCCAGATCTTCTACCTCCAGAAATCACCACTTCTTCTTCTTCTTCGTCTCTCATTGATTGTAGCTTTGACATCCCACAATCACTCAGTTTATTGTGAGTGGCAGGTAAAGGAATGACGGTGGAGGAGAAATCGATGCAAGTACATTTGGCAGTCATACCTCTCCTCTAACCTTTCATCCTCTTCACTGTGGGGTCAAATCAAAACCCTGTCATCAGCGATTCCTCTGCTGCGGAATGAATCCTGTTCAGTTCCACACTGTGTATGAAATGTATCTAAACCTCTAGAGCCACTGTCTTGAGCTGGATACCGAGTACGCAAAAGCATTTTTAGCAATACTTAAATGTTACATGGTTAAATCATAATCACTGAGCCATGAATAGAAATAAGATGTATTTAAGACACTTAGATTGTTTGTGCAGTTACTTGTCTGGGCATTGATTAGGTACACACATTAAAATGAAATCTCAGCAGTCACTCATTTAACATGTGCATAATGATTAACAGGTATTGACTAGAGGAGCTCAGTATACACAGTACTGGAGTTGTAAAAAAACAAAAAAATCAAGGAGGGGGGGGGGGGTGATTTTATCATATGGGGGCAGATAATTTGTGCTGATGACAGCGCAGAGGGTGGGAGACTCGAGTAATATTACCTATTTTGCTGAGCAGAATGGTCTCATATTTAGACCCCCTCCCCCCTGCAGCTGTATAAGGTGGGGTGATGAAAAGGTTAGGGCCAGTTAGCCAATCACAATGCAGAATGTGAGGCAAATGACCGATGAGCTTTCCTTCCCCATTCAAGGGGTCTGTGCGTGACCTGTCAATCTGTTTTTGCCTCAGTACACCCAAACAGGAAAACAGATTTCCTGAAATCTTCACTTTGCCTGGATTTTTCAGAAACCTTTGCTTTTGACGGGCGTGGCCATCGGTCTTGTGTACAAACACAGAGAAATATCTGTTGTGCCATTTAAGCAGCTACATGTAAACCGCCCCTAAATGTCAAGCCTAACCTAATGTTATAGCTACTGAAGTTGTTAGCTAGCTAATGCTATTAACAATACAGAAAATGTAAGCTCCAAATGTAAATGTTATCCGTGTTGTTATATCACAAGATTCTACCTTTGGCGACTGTCGTGGGCTAATAAAAGTGATTCTTTCGGCTTTTCCC
Organism: Maxillicosta whitleyi; assembly: GCA_029822895.1. NCBI lineage: Eukaryota > Metazoa > Chordata > Actinopteri > Perciformes > Neosebastidae > Maxillicosta > Maxillicosta whitleyi. The sequence continues at coordinate 4,462,711 of JAPSES010000030.1, read as the reverse complement.
CTTCAGGGTCGCCACAGCGAATCACATTCGCATGTTGATTTGGCGCAGGTTTTTACGTCACATGCCCTTCCTGACACAACCGGGCTTGGAACTGGCACAGTGAGGCTTGCGCCCCCTTGTGGCTATTAGGATGTATATCGTGAAGAACCTGTCCCAAGGGATCACCTGGGTCTCGTACCAGCCATTTTCCACACCAAAGTCAGTGGCATTAACCACTGAACTACCCAGTCACTATTTGTGGGCTAATAAAAGTAATAACGTGGATTCTTTACTCTTGACTTATCTTAAATGTTATTCTTTGAGTTTTTTGAAAACCAGAAGTCCCTTAGAGAGCTTTGTCCTCCTGATTGCTTGGTCATGGTGTTGACTTTCCACCTGCACGTGCCGGTATGGCATTTATTTCAATCAAAGAATAATTATAATGAAATTTGAAATCACGTGTGCATGTCCTTCCAGTGTTTTTATCATTATGCGTAAAACACCATAGTTGAAATAGAAGTAAAACCACAGTCACTGATAAAATGACAAAAGGGATGGAAAGGAGGGATGACAGTTGTAGAAGGGGGATGATTCTGACCGTTCATATTTTAAGGGGGATCCTACTTCATCGCCCGCAACTCGAGTGGTGGGTGTACATCCTGCAAATACAGGCCTCAAAAACCACCCAACACCTGGGGAGTTTGACCTTTCAAAGGTCACTGTCCTGTGTTGTGAATTCCATCTAAGACCGGAAGAATGCATTACTGGTTGCCTGTGATTAATTACGAACACGGCCTACAGCAAAGTGCTGCCACAGATGACAGTTTGTGTGATAACATTTCTTATCAGTGACCTCCATCACCCCTTCTATACTGCACACAGATCCTACAGCTCAGATACAGACCCACCCTCGTTCAAGGCATTAATAGAACTATTGTTGCTTAATGAATAAAGGAAGCTAAAATAATTCACAATTATCCTCTATTATTATTTTTTTTTTTTTACATGTTGCAAAATGTAAGAGCACTTGTTAGACAAATGAGCAGTGATTTAAGGCACTGCTATTTAAGTGTGTTCCTTTTAATAAATGTCACACACTGCTCACTAAGCATCGTACTAAACTGGATGACCAAGCAGGAAGTCTCAGATGTTACACACCTTTGTGTGGCACTTCAGATCAGATTCTTTGCTATCTCAGATAACTGAGGGATGTAAAGAAAGGATGATTTTTTTTGGGAACGTGCACAGAGTTCATCTATGTAGAACTAATTTAGAGTGGCAGAGATACGGAAGATAAAGTAAAGTAATCCAGTAAATTATGGGATTATACTGCCGATTTGTGCATGGATAGGATTTTGGAAAGGGGAGTCTGACAAAAACATGGTAAATCCATATGTTTTTAGTCAATAAGAAAATGTACAGTCTTGAAGATAAGTTAAAACATTACAGAAAAAAAAAAATACTGGTATAAAGGGACCTCAGGGGTTAGATTCTATAAGAAATATTACATTTACGCCCACTTGTGAATGTATTTATGTGCTACATATTCCATTACTAACGCAGAGACTAATGGTGAGGTTGCCTCTAGATGCCAGGTAAAGCCTTTTAATGCTCGACAGCTTGAATTATGCTTTTAAATGTTTTAAATAATACTCTCACTTTTACACTAATTGTAATATATTATAGCTAATACAGTGTTACAGTGGACTTGCACATGCACAAGCAAAGTCTCTTGGCAGTTGGGTTTGTGTTTCCAAAAAAAAAAAAAAAAAAGTCTGTAATGTAACAAAGTAAAAGAAGCCTTTTATTGTTTCTCTGTGTAATTATAACTTCTGATAAAATGAAATGAAGATACCCTTAAGATTTCTTATTAAAAAAAACAAAAAACAAAAACAAAAAACAAAAACAAGAAGTGCTAAATTTAAATTGTAACCAGCATGGCAGCTTAAATGCATGTCTCCGGACCTTTATAGATGAAATTTGAGTTTCTGCAGAATTATAAGTGAAATGATTAAACATATTCCCATGGCGACGGCAGAAACACAAAGTGGCTTAGTCCATAGGCAACGAGTAGCCCTAACAATAGAGAATAGGGCAGATGAAGGTTGCATGTAATTACACCTACCCTCAGGCTTAATTAGGTCACCCTTAAGTGAAAATTGCATGATAGTGTGCATGTGTGTATATTCGTTGCTGACTGTATGTGTTTGTGTCAGTGAACACTATCTCCCCACAGACCAGAGGGTCAGGGCCCAGAGTCAAAAGCTCAGGCTGAATGCTGTATATGAGCGTCTGAAGAGCGCCTCTTTTCCAGCTGAGAGCAAGTTCTGTCAACACGACTATGTAACATGTGTGTCCTCATGCACACGCACTCTGTTATGACTGAGGCTACGTTCAGACTGCAAATCCCACTTTTTCTCCCATATGTAGCCTATATCCGATCTATTAAAGACAGTTTGAGCAGCGCGGATCTGACCCAGGCCACTTTCATATGTGGTTCTAAATCTTAAATATTTCACATTTATCTGAACGTTGTATCACTGAAATGCCATAAACGTCACAATTCTGCCTCCAAGGGGTGTTATTTATTTAATTTTTATTTTTTTTACAGGCTGTTTATTTATAGTTATAAGGAGAATATAACACAAAAGGAACAAAAGAACGACAAGGGGAGAACATACATAGAAAGCTCAAACAACAAATAAATAAAATAGAAAATAAAAAAGTAAAATTGAAATAATGATGATTTCTTTCGGCTTTTTTCCTATCTGGGGTCGCCACAGCGAATCACCTTCGCATGTTGATTTGGCAGAGGTTTTTATGTGGGATGCCCTTCCTGACACAACCAGGCTTGGAACCGACACAATGAGGCTTGCGCCCCCTTGTGGCTATTGGGATGTATAGCATAAAGAACCTTTCCCACGGGATCACCTGGGTCTCGAACCGATCATCTTCCGCACTAGTCAGTGGCGTTAATCACTGAGCTACCCAGATTAAAATAAAAAGCAAAAAAATATATACTCTGTATGTATACATATATAGATACAATGGACAGATCATTTTAAAAACACTTTCTACATGTATTAAAAGCTTTCCGGTTCAAGCTCTGCAAAGCGCGCGCACACACACACACACACACAAAATCTGATTTCACCAAAAAATCCAAATTATGCATTAAGACCTTCTGTCTGAACGTAGCCTGAATGTCGGGCATTTAATATTTTGTGTACATTAATATTACTGAAAATGTGTCACTGTTCTCTAAACAGACTTATTGGCTACATGTTGAATCAGCCATTAAAATAAACAACAACAACAACATTCAACATTAATGCTGGAAAAGCAGACAGATGAATAAAACAAGCGTCAGGCTTTGAAAGAACCTCGGGGAAACCCTAAACATAAGAGACAAAATTACAGTATGAGAGATAGTAAAACACTTAAGGATTATAATATAAAATGACATGTACTGTAATTAAGTAAAACTGAATGCAGACTTATTTATGCCCTTTTATTACTTTGCTGCTTTCGGTGTTCTAGGTAATGAATAGGAACACAACAAAAATAAACCTTCAGCTTATTCCTTTTTTTAACTGAAAAAAAAAAGCCTAACAATAATAAGTAATTATCTTCATTTGTATGTAACTAAACCAAACTTTTCATTCATTCAGAATACAGTTTTAATATTTGAAGAGATCATTTGTGAAATTGCAATATTTTGAGATAAAAATCACAATATTATGAGAAGGTTTTATTATTTTGAGAAAATCCCATAATTATACGTGATTTAGTTTTCATCACAGCCTTTTCTCTCCTTTTTTTTAAATAGCTTAATAAATATATCAATAGCATTTTGGGAGAAAATATTGTGTATCTGAAGCCAACTGCCACAGTCTCCCCCTGGTGGCTGAAAGCAGTACAGACCATATACATTAGTGTTAAAAAACTGACTTTATTAACCCCAAGATGAGACATTATTAAATGCAGAATACACAGAACAAAGAGAAGTGCTAAACCATAGCCATATATACAATAATGTAATGCAATGACTCCAAATGAATAAATTAAGTTTTAATAAAGTGCAGAGACATATTGGGGAGATTACGGTTCTTCTATTAAGTCCAGAAATGTCTGGAGAGTCGTTTTCTGCACACAGGAGAAGAGTTAACAGTCATATTGCTCCAATCCTTCTTCTCTCTAAATATATTTAAGCAATACTAAAAGTCAAGTCCAAATCCAACGTCCTATACATTTTTCCCCAAATTTAATTTTAAATGTTTCAGGTACATATCAACAGATAGATTAACTCATAAAGACCCAAATACAATTATTCACTGATATAAAAAAAAATTGAATCCCTGTTGATTCTAATGACAAATTGACTAATCTTATCAATATATGTAAATAATTGATGTAAAATGCAATTTGTTATCTTTTCATGGTCATTAGATATGACCCATTTGGACGTTCAGAAGCTCCGTAGTTACTATAGAACAGGGGTCTTCTACCATCACACCTGAAAGTCATTACATCGTTATCAGGCTTCTGCAGAGCTGATGATGAGCTGATTGTTAGTTGAATTAGGTGTGCTGGAAGTGGGAAAGATCTAAAACATGGAGGACACCGGCCCTCAAGGACTGGATTTGCCCACCCTTGCTAGAAACACCGTCATCTTCTACAACATTGATTCACCGGTAAAACTCATGGAGTCGGATCAATGACAGTGGATGGACAGTTATGTTCTGTTACACGCAGGACACTGACCCTCGAGGATCAGAGTTTAACACCTGGGAACATGATATTTAATTTTCACTTACGCATACAAAATACAAAGCATAATATAAGAACAAATGTTGATAAATCACTTGAGAAAGGTTAAAAATACAGAAAAAAAATCATTTGGAAATTGCCATAAAAGTAGCATTGGGTGTTTATGGGTTAAATTAAAATTGAGTTGGAACCAGCTGATGAGTGCGTCATGTAAACAACACAGTGAGTCAAGTAAATACTAGATTAAAAAACAACAACAAATATTTAGTTCTTTTTACTGGGGTTTTTCCAAATTCGAGCACATTTTAAACAAAGTACAATGAGAAACAAATGTATATACTATAAATTCCCAAAAAGGGAAATGGAAGATAAGTGAATAAATAAATACACACATAACATATGCACCAAACCAAGCAAAATGACCCATTTATGATGGGTTATTTTTAATATAATAGTCAATGAATGGTTGCCATGTTGGATAAATACTGTGTCCTGCAGGGAGTATCATATTTTTTTGAGCTGCTAGTGCCCCATAACATAATTGAGTAAAGCTTGATGAGCTGGAGGGTTTTTATGTTTCCAGTTGAGCAAGTTGAACCCTCTTGCCAACAGTGTCACAAAGCATATTAAGTTCTTATGGTTTCTTGAGAGAACAAGCTCATGTGCTGCAGATTTGGGGTCATTTTAACAGCAAGGAGGAAACAACATTGTAACATCCATCATTATATACAAGTTTAAAGGTTAATATTCAGTGACTGCCATTAGTACACACACACACACACACACATGCACGCACATACATAACTAGTTTGTATTGTGGTCATTACATGTTTGACTGTACAGGCATGTTCTCTTTGCATCCTCAACCTCCCGCAGACTCCTTTACTGATTACATTATCTCAACAGCAGAACATGGAACCACTTTAGTTTTCCGGCTGCCAATACACCATTGCCTTGTGATGCCGTGATTCGACTTATTCATCTTTAGAAACAGGAGATAAAAGCATATCATCACATTGATAAGCTTTTCATCATTTAAAACCTTATCAACATGAGTTTTTCCTGACTAACCCCTCTGTACTCTGTGTTCTACAGTATATGCAGATAACAGTACTGTAATCAGATATAAGCATGAAAGAAAAATAACATTTACATGAAACAACGCTCACTTGCCGGGCCCTGCAAACTAAAATAGCATACATGTGCAAACAATGGCTGCACAGCATGTACGCCATTGTTTTTATTTTATGAATATCTTGTCTTGTCATGTTTGAGGGTTAAAACTTTGTAGTCTTGTCTTCCATGTTGAGGGTAGGGGTGGGGGTGGGGGAGTTAAAACTTCATACCCACCTACTTGGAATTCAGTTGTATTGACTGTTTTCAGATACTGTCATAACAGAGGAATAGCTGGAGCTACTCATTTAATCATACTGAAATTATTCCAAGGTGACATTACTGCCTGCATTCCACATGTTATGCTGTTTTTTTTCCTTCCACTGCTTCCATTTTTCATTGTCATTTTAAACTGTCAACCTTTTGTCCTGCACTCTCTCTCTCTCTCTTGCTGTGTCCTTGATATAAGTACCCACTGCTTCTGTCTGAGAACACCATTATTACCATGCATGGCTGTTTGTCGGAAAAAAAAAAAAAAAAAAAGAGAGAGAGAGAGAGAGAGAGAAAAGCTAATGATGTTGGCTTCAGCTCTGAGCTAATTAAAATTCTATAAATATGGTTGAGCTAGGTGGTGTGATGGATGTAGTGTGTCAGAAGTCCTGTGAGCAGGGAGGTGCGTGGAGATGCCCGGACGATCAATACTGGCACGCTGAATGCATGACACTGCATATGCATTTAATGAACCAACACTTTTATCTGTTAATTACACGCCAGGACACACCTTAGCATTCCTCACACTGTGCTAAACCTTCCTGGCTGTCCAGATAATGGGCAGCTATTTCACACAACAAACTCTCAAATGGTGGGCACATTCCTCTATTTTTACCTGCTCACTTTATCTCTACCCCTCCTGCCTATGCTTTCATTTGTTGCAGGTAATTCTCCATGCAACACACTCTACACTATATTGGTAAATGTAATGCATTTCATTTTTTTTGTTCCTTGACCGCCTAGTTTAGAGTAGCATTGGCATTCATTCTGCAGACATTGTGCCTTTGAAAAGACCAGGAACTTCTCAATGTGCTGGAAAAAATCGTGCAGGCGCCCATAGAGGTGCAGGTTAATTGGCTTAAACTTGAAATGTTGGTAAATCAAGAAATAAAAGCGTGATATTAAAGCCAAGCCTGAAAGCACAATGTTTCCCAAGACACAATTTTACTGTTGACTGTCTCAGCTCTGCAGAAAATACTATGTAAAACAAAAGTAAAACAATGTTTCAGCGGCCTCAGTGAGAATCCACAAGGTAATGAAAAGGTAAAATATCTATATCTATCAATGCTAATAGTAAAACATGGTGATTCTTTTTAGTGAATGTTGTACCGTTTGAGCTAATGGCTTTAAACCCTATGGAGTCAGATGTTTACTACCTTATTATGCTGGAGTAATAGTGGTGCAGACAAGAATTATGTTGAGGATTAAGCTTGAAATCTCGCAAAGTTTGCTGTCGGGTGAAGAGTCAATACTGGAAGCAGAGAGATGAGATGAAGAGAGATAACTTATAGAAAAAAAATATGAATAATGAATACAGAGGAAGGGCAGATAATACAAATCATTGACCTGTGCTCTGGATGCTTCATTAACTGATATTCATGGTTAAACCTTGACTGTTTCATGTCATCTGTTCTGCGAAGTTGCCATTTCTATTTTTATATCAGTAACAGTAAGTTGCAGCAGCTTTTTTCTCTAATTACTCACACATTTACTGCAGTGTCTTCCACAAGCATAAGAAAAGTTTGAGTTATCACTTTACTCCAGCACAATGAAATAAAATGAATGTAATTTCATTTCAAGGTTTTGCTTTGAACAAGAAGAAAGAAAGAAAAAAAAAGAAAGAAAAATTGGTTAAAAAGGGAAACACAAATATACAGCTTAACATCATATAATATATTTGTATATTCAGAAAGGATTGACAGGAAGTAAATATGTATATAATTCTAAATAAATCATAAATTATTGCTAATTATACACCATATATAAACTATTGATAAATGTGTGCACCAGTGAAGAGTGTTTTATGATCTTGATCCTGCTTTGCTTAATACTGTGATGCTTCCTAATACTTAGGAATATAAATATTTCATATGTGGTATCTAATTTTTCTAAACTGATGTCATCCGGTTACTGACATAAATCATTACCAACATGAACTATATTATCACCAAAAAGACTCTAAAAGATGTTTCTTATTCATTCTCATCCCATTTTGTCACGTACGGACACTTTAATGATAAACCCTGTGGCATTAGTTTTCCTCACCCTGGCAAACCAACAGTGGTGCATTGTGGGTAACTGTAGTCATATAGTAAACCATATATACAAATGTTACAGATCCATGGTACAGCCAGAACAGCACAAATAACAACAACAACAATAATAATAATAATAATGATGATAATAATAACGATGATGATAATAATGATAATAATACTACTACTAATAATAATAATAATGATAAAGCACTTGTAAATAAAGGCTATGTTCAGACTGCAGGTAAATGTGGCCCAAATCCCATTATTTTTCCCATATGTGACCTATATCTGATCTGTTAAAGATAGTTTGAACAGCACAAATCTGACCCAGGTCACTTTTATATGTGGGCCTAAATTTGATACATATCTAATAATGTGCAAAGCAACTTCAGTCTTAACAGCTAGGTCACATTTATCCAACCTTTACGTCACTGAAATGTGACATATGTTACAATCCTGCGTCCCAAGAGGAGAAGCGGTAGGAAAAACCTATTTACTTCTGTAAACACATTCAGTGTTCCATATGCCTGCGTGGTCACATATTACGTCAGGACCTTTTTTTTAATGCATGTGGGTCACTTCAGGGTCGCATTCAGTTCATACACAAAACTGAAAGAAGTTACATTTAATGTGTAATATGAACAAGTGCACAAAAATTCCGATTTCACCAAAAAAGTGAAATGTGCATTAAGACCTGCTATCTGAACGTATCCTAAGTCCATACATCTGTCTTTTCTGCCAAAGCGTTCAATAACATTCTCATGTCCTTTCTACTTGAGTTGATCCAGTGATCCATTCTCAATAGAAAGAGACATCTTCATTGGCTTTTTATTGGTTTGAGAGCTGAAAATGACAAGTCCACAGAGGCCGAAGACACTAGGATCAAATTTGTGAGTGCATAAAGTTCTGTCATACCGTCTGCAAAACCTGTCGTTCATCAGTTGTTCTTTTACTGTGAAACTTTGTTATATTTGACTTAACTGAGCTTTGAGTCTGTTCAGGTCCAACTGTGAGCCATAACATTCCATCAGACCCTGGAGTTCTAGCTCTGGAAAGGTCTGTTGGTGTTTTTTAAACTGCTCCGAATTCAACAATCCATCAAACATCAGTCTTTTGTGATCTTCAGATCTGTTCCTAATTTGTGTGAGTTTGTTGTCTATCAGAGCTATGTGAGTCTCTCTGTAGTGGGTGTGTGTTGGCCTTTCTACCTGGTGCACTCGGCTGTCCCACCGCCCGCACAGTCTTGTCAGAGATACCACTGATTTTAGCTCACTCCGTTTTATCCACTCTGAAAAAGCTCTGAAATTCTGGCCAGACTAAACTGCTCATCTAAGGCTTTGCTTTCTTAAATCCCAAAGAGCACATCAACAATGTCGAAAATGCCAGTAAAGGAAAAGAGAAGAAAACAAAAGTCGAAACTTTTTAACTATTCCTGGTGCCCAGATGCAGTTTCCTGGTGTAAATCTTCAGCATAGTGTTGGAAAAGATGGTGTAAACTACCCTGCTAAAAAGAATGAGTAATGAATGAGTGTGTGTCTGTGAATGGTATGAGTAAAAAAATGCAGATACTCCAGATTTGCAAAAAGAATCTGCCTGGGACATATGTTCCATGCAACAATGCATGAACAAAACTAGGAGAACTTAGCCTTTTACACAAGCCTGTTCTCCATTTAACCCTGATGCCATTACAGCCCTATCGTAGCAAAGGGACACTCATTTTGATTGGCAGTTGTATCTCTCCAGCAGATCCAGAAACAAATCTGCAACATTCTAGACTGTATCATTCTCAGATTTTAAGAATGTGTTTAAAAATGTGAAAACGTTTTCAAATGCACCATTGACACCATTTTTGCACTAAGAGCCTTGCGCTTAAGAACTGATTTGATTGATATGTTCAAACTGCAGAAGCCAGAATCATTCCATGTCCCTTTATTTATTAAAACATACACAAACTCACATCACTCAAAACACAGATATCTGTTCACACTGAACATCAGGAAGCACAGACGACTACCTTCATGCTGTGTGGCTTTGCCGACCAGTGCACACTCTGTGGATAAAACTCACTGAATCACTGTCCTGAATTCCAGAATCCCAGCATCAGCACCACTTTGTCTTCTTGGCCATATATCCTATGTGCACTGCCCATCCAGATTCAAAAATCCATTACTCATTTCTCTAGCTGTCGCAAAGAAAGTAATCGTCCAAAAGTGGAAATCCAAGAAGTCATGTCACATCACTCACTGGACCAAACTCATCACAGAATATATTTCAATGGAACAGAATAATACCGTCCAGAAGAAGCATATATCAGCCTTTGAGAACATTCATAACTTTTTAAAACTTAACCAAACGTAGCCTAAAACCAAGTATATTTCACCAGAACAGAACAGACACATATCCTTGCCCCGTCCACTAGTGTAATTAAGAATAAAGTTGGCCTCCAAAGGGGGGTGGTAGTGGGTTAAAGAGCTCCTTCCTCTAAAAACCACTTTGATTATCTCTATTTACAACATGGTGGGTCACAACAAGCAGTATATGTACGCAGCACCCCAAGATGTGAAATTGGACCCACATGGGTTTATTTGTCATTGGAAGGTTAACCTACAGACAAACGAGTGGATCAGAGCAGGGCAAACTTATCTATGTCACAATGTCATAAGCCCCGCCCAGAGCCGTGTATGGTACACCCACGGGCTCATCCCAGAGGA
>JAPSES010000030.1:4410711-4424482 GCA_029822895.1 Maxillicosta whitleyi | reverse complement strand
AATTAAAGAATGTCATTTCAACCCTGAATTGAACCTAAATCTTCCACAGAGCAGTCTGATACATCACCAAGTATTTATCATTACCAAGTGAGCTAAATGGTAAATGGACTGCACTTATATAGTTCTATATCTACACTTTGGTACTCAAAGCACTTTACATAGTCTCACATTCACCCATTCACACACACTCTCATACACCAGTAGACGGCTACTATGCTAATGTACCATGCAAGGCACTGCCACGCCAGACCCAATTGGGAGCATTTTTTTTTTTTAGGGTTCAGTGTCTTGCTCAGGGACACTTCGACATGTGGACAGTGGGAGCCAGGATTTGAACCACCAACACTTTGGTCATTGGACAATCTGCTCTGTCCACTGTGTCTCTGGTTGACCTTTTCCTTATATGGTTGACTTGGTACTATTTCAGGACATAAGTGACCAGTCCGGACATGATACAACAAGGGCACTGATTGGCTCTGTGGTAATAGACAAAATAATATTTTGTGCCACAGTACTGTGTCAATAGCCACTTCATTATAATTTTACTAAATCAACAAACCTAATGTTGGTCTGAGAATTTTGCACAGGACTATATATTCACAGGGCACTGTATCATGAATAGAATATTTGCCTCCTTACATGCAAACATTTCTCCACATGCATCATCATATAAAGATTAAATCTGCAGGATGCGCGGTTTCACACTCCAGTGATGAGAAGCAATATTATTGTTTTGCTTATGATGGTGCAAAGGCCCTCTCTTTATAATTTATATATATTTTTAAGAGCCGTTGCAAAAAAAAAGTAAGTCACAGAAAGCTGGTAAAGCGTGATATCGCTGGTTGCATGCAGCTTATTTTGATGCAGAGGAACACAAATGTGGTAAGAAAGGTGTCACTTCCATCTCAGTGGCTGCCTTGAACAGACTTTACTGCTATTGTCAACCAGGAAGATGCAATCCAGCGACCCAATCAACATCTAACAATCGCAGTGCGGGAGAACATTTTCTGCTACAATAAATGTGTTTTTACACTTTGCTGAAATGATATTGATTGTAAGTGTGAAATAATTTCGCTTAAAACTGACATAATTGGCTGAAAATAAGGAAAGCCAATTAAATGACTTATGTGAGTCTTAACCAAGAAGACTGCTGACCCTGGTGACAGAGCTGAATGCATTAGTGCTGGCTGCTTTCTGGTGGTTTTCGTTCACTTTCTCTATATTTCCTTCAGTTTCCTCATGAGAATGTCAAATATCATCAAGGCTACAACTGAATTTATTAAAAAACAACAAAAAAAAAAGAACATTTATCAGCCCTCCCTATCTGCCATTGTGTGCATTTCTTAATAATGACAATTCTAGGGTAGTTGGAGTAGAGTAGATAATTTAAGGTAAGTTGTTCCGTTTCTGACAGGTGCTCCTAACAGGGATTGCCTCGAGAGAAACCATCTGTCCTGGCCGTCTCTGACTTCCCCAATAATTATTAAAACACGGTGCGCCTAGCACAGCATGGGAACGCTACACTTCGCTCTATGATTCATATCACACACAGCTAGTGTCTCTCATTAATGATGCTACCTCAGCCATTGATGTTGGGCTGACCAGGATTACCTATGGGCAAGTGCCTGGCTGCTTACTGCGGGGGGTCAACAAACAGTTGAATCTCAAGTACTCTTTCCATCCACTGACACACTGATAGAAATAAATGAAAGTCACTTTAATGTCTGGCTTGCCAGGCTCTAGGAGGAAGGTAGGCGATTACTATACAGCCTGCAATAAGGTGGTGTTTTGCCTCTTTGCATACATTGACAAATCCAGGATAATGTGTGAAAAACTGCACTAGATAGAGGATAGGCTTATCGCTCTGTGTAACTGATCTTGCAAGGCTGACAGTCTGTGTCCACAGAGCGTGAACTGTTGTGGTAGAGAAGGCACGGCAGCTGCTCGACGCTAATTGTGGGCCTCAGGTGAGTTGACAGCTGACGCTTCCTCAGACACCTGAACAACACAAGTCGGAGTAAAGTCATCATCAGAGGATCGGAATCCAACTTACCAGCTCTGAATGCAAATGTTGGTCTACAGCAGAGTAGAAAAATTATCTTATTAATTCTTTTTCTTATGTGAGCAACATACGATCTCAACCCAGATGAAGATGTCGGAAAAAGCAGAACTTTATTTAAGATGAGTGTGTAACCATGGTTACACCTGTTGTTTCAATGTTGCAGAAATGTGCATTTTGACAGCTCATTTATTCTGCTGTTGAGTATGTAGTGTTAATCAAAATGCCAGTGCATGATATAAGTTTATTTACTTGTACCAAAGATATTTTTCCTCAGTTAAAACATTACAAAATAACTTGGGATTAGTGTCATCGGATCATCTCCATCTCTCCATCAGGTCTGAATGTTTTCATCAGTATCTTGAGCTGACAGAGACACTGTGCTGTAATTAATTAAGTCAGGGAACTGAGGTAATTTTAGCAGAGCTACGTACACCTCAGCCTTTTTCCAGCCAAGAGTGGACATCCTGGATGTGATGAAACTCTAATGACATTTTACAATTAGATCTTAAAAAACACAGCAGGCAAAGCAAGTGAAACAGCAGATTATAGCATAACATTAGCCAAACTCTGCAGTGAATAGCATCTGCTCTATGGGAGTTTTATAGAGGTACTAGTGCGTTGACCTTTGGGGATCCATGGATGTGGTCGTTTTTATTAAGGATGCACCAATACCACTTTTTTCCAAGCAGAGTACAAGTACAGGTACTTATATTTGAGGACTTGCCAATACCGAGAACCAATATTAGTACTTAATAATCCCATTTCAGTACTTCGTTTTGAAAATGTGCTTTATTGTCCTTGTCATTAATCTGACTGGAACGAAGTGCTGCTACTGACATTTAATGTGTTGGAATGAGGGTTTCTCAATTAATCCATGAGGGTGCATTGCTCTTAATTAACCATATTGGACAAATACCATAGGAGGAAAAATAATGTTTTATAACAATAAGAAGAAAGTCTGTAATAACAAACATGGAGACAACAGAGGCAACAATAATGTGGATACTAATGTTGCAGTCAAAACACTGCAACATTAGAGAAATTAGTTTTAAGTTTCATTTTCACTTCTGTGGGTAGTGGTCTGCACCGCTCTACCCCCCACCCCCCCGTAGTATTATAAGTAGGACATAAACCAGCCCAGCCCTGGGTATTTGTCATTAAATATGTCACACAGTCGCTTTTTGATCAGATATTCTACCTCCACAGTTCTGCGCCACACAGAGGATGGACAGAACGCACTGTCTGTATCCGTCTGTGTCTTTAACGTAACCTCCAGTCAGTGTTACTTTTGTCACTGTCATTTATTTTGAAAAATCTCCACACTGCTGACATACCTGTTGTGCTTAACTGTGACTCATGCTGTCCTAAGTGATATTGGTGCATTTGTATCAGATTACTTCTACAAGTACGAGTACAAGTACACTCACTCAGTATCAGACCAATACCTGATACTGTTATCGGCATCAGTGCATCCCTAGTTTTACGATGTTGTGTTTCATTGCATGCTGTACTGCATTTGTCCAGCACTCACTGCCAAAGTGTTCTGGGTATAGCAAGGTGAGTATAAGGCTATTGTACTCCAAAATGACTAATATCTCCCAAAATATTGGTCCTGTCAATTTGCTGTTTTCGGTTCCTTAACCAAAAATACATGCCAAACTGGAGCAGTCAGTTCTTGGCGGATTTTGTGTGAATCCCAAGACACACACACACACACACACACATGCACGCACACAGAGGCCACTTGGCTTTTATAATATAAATGTTTATGAATAGGGAACATAATATATGATTGCTTATTTAGTTTTTAATTTCAAATACATTACCGTCTAAGCAATGATGATGATTTCTTTCAGCTTTTTCCCTTTCGGGGTCGCCAGGTTTTTACGTTGGATGCCCTTCCTGACACAACCGGGCTTGGAACCGGAATAATGGGACTTGTGCCCCCTTGTGGCCACATTGGGATATATAGCATAAATAACTTTTCCCTAGGGATCACCTGGGTCTTGAACAGGCTATCTTCTGCACCAAAGTCAATGGCGTTAACCACTGAGCTTCTAAGCAATATAATATGATAATTCAGTATGAACCTTTTCTGTTTGTTTTTTTTTTTTCTGTTAAAACGGTACAAGAATAAAGACTGGGGAGGAAGGAGTAATACTGTTTAGTATCCTTTACCCTGTTGCCCTGTGGCAATGACATGGTCTGTAGGAGTTCCTCCATTAGTACGTGCTGACCTAATGTAATAAACATCCAAGGCTGATTCCTCCCAGACCACGGGTACTTTATCACAGATGATAAACCCTGTTCTGGTAAGGCTTTTGGTGGAGGAGAGAATGGGGATAGAAGCAGGGGGGGAGTAGAGGGATGCTTAAAGGGTGAGCACATCCATTACAAAGGGCAGAGACGGACTGTCATGCTTTTGCGTCAGCCTCAAACCCCTTTTCTCTCCCTCTCTCTGTCTGCATTCTGCTTCAGTTGTCAGGAAAATTGGCAAGCGGAGGGAATGAAAAAAGTGGATCAAGTTGAGCAAGCTCCCAACTCAGAGGCCATGCTCAGGCATCGAAAAAAAAAAGAGAGAGGGAGAAGGTCCTCCCACTTGACAAAACAAGTGGAGAAAGAAAAAGGAGAAACAGATGGGTTATTTTTAGACCAGCCGTTACAGCTGTGAACCTTTTTTTTTTTTTTTAACAGCAACAGAAAGTTTGCAGTTTGGGCTCTTTACTGGGATCTGAACAATCATGACCATATTTGGAAGCAGAGCAGAGCTGTGAAAATAATAGTTCCTGTGGTGTAAAACTTAAACTGCCATGTTAATCTCCCTACATTTCCAGTTCAGATTCTGCAAAGCTGTGGCCAGGCCTGGGTGGTTTTACTCTGAAGTGAGCTGTCCCATACAGGAATGCCAAATGAAGCTGCTAAACGTTATCACACTCCACATCTCTCCTTAATAGCTCTCACTTCAGGAGAGGGAGACCCATAATGTGTGGTATCTGTCCGAAAAAGAAGTGTTTATATTAAAGATTTTTCTTCCCAGGGAAAAAAAACAGGTTAGAAAAACTCAATATTGAGGCACATAAACAGAAACGGTCACCCATATGCCTACATTCTTTGAAAAATGTATCATTAAAAAACATCTTTGTGTGACAAAAAGCTGACCCTTGGTATTATAAAAACTATCCAGGTGGGCTCAGTACAAAAGCAAAGGAGGATTTTGCGTCTCAGTGTTGCTACAGCAACACTGAGCTTTAGTCATTACTATACCTCCCACAGTGAGCTCTCGTTCATCAGCCAGCCACTGAGAACCGTGGGAACCTCTGCAATTTGGTCAAGCACTGGAGTCCTAGGTGTATCTTTTTTTTAAACTAAGCTTAACTCCCCTCTAAAGTCATTGATGATTATATTAGTTTTACACTTTACAGTGAAGTGTTGTACAAAGATTATCTTCCTTCTTTCTAGTTCTTGACACAAGTTTCAAGACTAAATTACTTCTGTTATTCTCATATTATTGTATAAAAAATAATGCACTTAAACCATGTCTTCTATTCCAGTTCTATCCTAATTGCTACTAATAATAAAATGTGTATTGATGTAATATAAGTATGTAACGCGTTTAGAAATGAAACCCAGGAAAATGCAAAACAACATTTCGATCGGTCTATTTCTTGGTTAAAGGTTCTCAGATCTGGAATATTTTGCCACCAGCATTTTTTTTTTTTTTTAAAGATAATAAATTAAAATTATTTCAATGTTATGGCAAAACTGTGGCTAAATTGTGACAAATTAGTATTGATCTGGACTCATCAGCACTTTATTTATTATGATGAATTATTTATTATATTAACTGCATATTTGTGCTTTCTTAGCACTAGCACTATCATTTGATTTGTTGATGCTGTATGTTGCAAAATGTATGGTTTACATTGATTTTAGGTTTTTTTTTTTTGTTTGTTTGTTTCAGCGTTGCTTCTTTAAGGGCTCATATTTAGCTAAACCCACTTTTATCAGCCTTTGGTTCATTTATTTGTGTATTTGGATCCTAATAGTTTATACAGTCTGAATTTGAACCCTCCACATGCTGCAAAGCTATTATTAATATTCATTTTGGCAAAAACCTGTTTTAATTCCTGCTTAATTTGTTACATTTTATAACTAGTTTCGTCTCAATATTTGTACATATAAGGCTTCATACGAACATATCAGAGTATGACACTGTTTATCAGCAGCAGCAGTTGTAGTTCATACTAAAAATATGTCCAAACTTTTAGCCAATTACCTAAAATGTTCAGTTGTTGGTTGAATTAACGAACACAAGTGGCTGAACGGGACAGAAAACACAACAACCTAAAGGGGGCGGGGCCAAAGCCACCTTTCTTGTGTCATTACTCAGAAATAGGGTTGAAGATGGACCTGTGGAGTTGAATTAATGAAGAATTCAGACCCAGAGCATTTACAGTTTATTCAGACCACAGGGAAATGTTTGAAAATGTGTAATTCCATTTATAAAAGCTAAATATCACTCCTTAAAAAGCCAAATTAGCAATAAGTCCTACATACATTTCATTGGTTGCGTTCTTCCTTAATATAAAACAATGACAAAATATAGATTACATATATATGCATTGCCCCTGTAAAACAACAGTAACAATAATAATAATAATAATAATGATGATGATGGAAAATAAATCACATTTCCTTTTGTATTATTCTCTATATGATGAACTGAGAACCTCTTAGTTTAATGACATGTTTATCTGAAATCTTGATGTTCTGCAGCCCTGATGATGACAAGATGGAATGGTTGTTTTGTTCAAATGTATATAAATTAACACTTTTTTTATAAAGTCTGGGAAAAGTGTCAGTTTAAATAAGTCAGTACATTGTCTTGTTTTTTTCTATTGTGCTTATTGTCTAGTATTTGGTTTGTGTTTTTGGTGTCTTATAAGTCCATGTAAGGGCTGGGTATATTCTTATATATTCTTAGGACACAATAATAAAAATTCATTCATTCATTCATAACAATAATAATGGAGAAATGAAAGTGTGTATGTAATTAAAGTAAGGAAAGTTATTCAACATTCTTGCTTTGCACAGTGAATTTGCACTGAAGTAGAAAAGAAAAAGTACTTGCTGGAGGTCAGTTTGGCAGCGATCCAGCTGACATCCACTGCCAAGGAGACCGCAGTTGACAGTGAACTTCCACACATTAAACACACTTACTGATGCCACTTTACAGCATCTGATAAAAAAAAAAAAAAAAAAAAAAAAAAACACCCCCATTTGAAGCCATCCAACAGAAACTGGGGTGTTTTGAATCGGTGAATACAGGATATAAGATGGTGCCAGGTAATATACGGTGGCAAATCCATTAGAAGCCATTGGAAACTAATTGTCTGACAGGGCAGTGACCCAGAGGAGTTCACTCCTAATTGGATTGGCTTTGCCGTACAGCGTAGTGGCCAGAGATCCAAATGAAACACAGACATGTTGAAAGAAGGAGCAGAAACAGACACCATGTTCTTGAAATATCACTGCAGATCTGTCATAGTAGTCTACATTTGTCTACACCAGCGATTTTCAACCTCGGGGTCGGGACCATACATGGGATTGCCTCGAATTCAAATGGGCTCGCCTGAAATTTCTAGTAATTGATAAAAAAAAAAATAATAATAATAATAATGATAAATGTATGGTGAGTTGTTGAGACAATCACAATGAATAAAAGACAAACTGTGAAGCTGAAACTGAAACACTGTGGTTCTGTTTATCTGTCAAATGTTCACTGTGGTCGGTTTCAGATGTTGCAGCTCTTTCATAATTCATAGTTTAGTTATTGTTTGTTCAGTATTAATTATCATCCTTGTAAATACAAACTAGACTGACCAAGGACCAAGAAAATCAAATTCAGTCAAACTGTTTTTTCTGCTTCTGTCCATAATATTATGCATTATATAGGCAAGTTTATTTGTATAGCACATTTCATGTACAGGACAATTCAAAGTGCTTTACATGAGACATAAATGTATGACAAGCGAGGCATTAAAAGTGAAAAATAAAATAAAAAACAAATCGGATTCAAGATCAAAAGATAAAAGATACAAATATATATATTTATATATATATATTAAATGTGTCTAAAATGAACATGTATTTGCAACATAGTATAGATAGATAGACAGACAGACAGACAGACAGACAGACAGACAGACAGACAGATAGATAGATAGATAGATAGATAGATAGATAGATTAAATGTGTCTAAAATGAACATGTATTTGGAACATAGTACAGCAAACACATGATCAAATGAATGTTGACAACAACAACAAAAACCTCTGAATCTCTGAATGTCTGAGGTCTCCAGAAATTTGTGATGTTGTAACGGGGTCACGAGCCAAAAAACAGTTGGGAACCATTAGTGTACACAGCAGTACAGTAACTAGTAACATAGTGTACAGCTTTAATTCATATACGTGTCATTTTAATTGACACATTTATGGTAGTTTTATGTTCAACACATGCACAGCTATTTAAATAAAGTATTACCCCACAGTTCGGTGCTAAAAATGGGCTCAACGCTCACACTCGGGCTAAAGTTTCCATTGCTTTTCCATCAACGCTGTCTCAAAGCCAGGAGAGAAGCGAGCACTTCCTGCTGATATATTAGCATTTTCATACATCTTGTGACAAATCCTGGGGGATACAGGCCATTAGGAACCTGGGCTAAAGGTACTATACATGAATGCTAAATGAGCTGTTAAATAAAATCACCTTGCTCATATTTCCTGTCTAGGGAGCATTGCAAGAACTTTCCAGTTGCTGTGACATATTGCTGCACATATGAGTGAGTGTAACATATCTTTCTTCCAAAATAAGGGTGGCTTGAATCCTTTTCATTTTTTTCCCCCCTGCCATGATCAATTTCTCATCATAATGTATCATATGTATAAAATGATACAAATTATTTTCTTTCTATCCGCGTTTGTTTTGCATTCACCATTTTTCTGTCCAGAGCATTAAATTATAACTGGCACTGCTTGTTTTTGATTTATTATTACTATTGATGTGCTTTAGATGCATAAAAAGAGGACTTAAAATAGTGCTCCTCATAACTTTTTAAAAGCCAACTTGGGCGAGAGAGAACCTCTGCAGTGGTTGATGTTTTCTGATACATGAAATGCCCTATAAATATACAGTAGCGCTCTATGGAACATCTGATAAACAAAAACAGAACATAGAACGCAGCCACAGATGGACGCTTTTCCACTGACCCTCAAATATCGCAAATATAACTGCACATAAAAATTTACCAAATGTAAAAACGACAATTTCCCCAAAATTTTATTTTTTTTTTTTTTTTTTTTTTTTCGCAATGGAAAGCCATTTCTTTGCAAATACAGTTATGTGAATAAAAAAGCCAGATGTGTACTGGATGTTACAACAATAGAAGAACAAATGTTTTAAAGAAACATGGTGCGGTATGTGCGGACACACCAGGAAACTGAAGAATATTTAATTTAGTAAGAAATAGAGGGGTAATGTATAATAATAATAATAATGAATACATCTGTAAATAAACCATATTTACGTTCATCACCATGATTATGGAATAACTTCTCGTGTCATCTTGCAATAATAAATAAACAAATCATCGCATTTGTGATTTAATGGAAAAAAACAATATTTTTCTTTCTACTTTTAGTAAATATTGGTAAAGTTTCGAGCATAAGTGACTTGTTTTGCAACACATTTTAACATTAGTCTGTCCTTGTTAACATTATTTACTATGTTTCTGAGCTTTAATAATTAAAGATTTATGAAAATAACCTTTGCCGTGGTTGGTCTTCATCAATACTGAGTTGATCCTCCGTGACTTTTCCCTCTCTGTTCTTAACTTTGAAAGGTTTTCTCAAGCTTGAAAGCGTAAATTCAAACTTACTTGAACTTGAACCTACTACCCGGTCTCTCCTTTTCCTCTGTCTTGCTCTTTTTTTTAAATATGTCTTTGCATCTAACCACACATCAAAGCGCAGCCTGTTGAAGCCCTGTGGTGAGCGCTCTAGAGGCCTGGCGTACTCCTCATCCACTTGAGGTGTTTGCATATACTGGGAAGTTTAAAGAATCACCAGGACTTTTAACAACTTAGAACCTTGTAAAAGCGGGATTATGATTTTTTGATTCTCTTTCATATTAGAGTCTGACAGCGCTGTGGGCCCCGATACAAATCAAAACAACTAATTGTCAAGTAGATGGATAACCTGAGTGTCCAGGCGGAATCACAGCCTACTAAGGAAACTAAATTTGGCAGAATTACCACAGAATAAAGCTATTTAGACACATCAGCTGAGGAGTGCGTGTAAATACCAGCTAGGTTTATCTCATTACATTAGTCAAGGATCTTAATAAAATATGTTTCCATATCTTCATATCAGTAGCCTCTTCATTTTACACCCTCATAATGAAGATCATGTAATGAGTCTACCTATGCAGAGAAAATCAGGCTTTGTTATGCTCATTACAAGGATGCTGACCATTATCCTACAGCACATACTGCACAAATAGCAGTGTTACTTATTAATTTTTCATGTCCATATTGTAATTGTCTTGACACGGTGAGTATGAAAACGTATACGAGTAAAACGAGAGAAACAAAGGGAGTGTTTAAGCTTGGGTGTGTGTGCCTCCAGGCTTGCATAATTTCTATTTCTTTTAAAATATTCTGTTAATTGTACTTCCATTATTCAGACCAAGATAGAAAGATACAAAATGTACCCCCATAGCATAGATTTCATTTTACTGCATGTTTTTTTTAAAATGCAAATCCACCACCATGTTATGCTTTGCGTTAAAAAGTCCAAAATATGATAGTTTTTTTTTTTTTTTTGGATGAATTACTGCTGTATTTATTGTATCATGATGAGCTCTACACCTTTACACTTTGCAGTCACAGGTGACAAAAGCATATATTACACTCCTATTACACTTTGTTCTCTGTGCTCTAAAAAGCTTGTGCATGCTGACCTACACATTTCAAGTTGTTTTTCTAGATTTGTAGAGAAACATCACTCAGGTGAAGGCAATTGTCTGTATTTATAGACGTACAAAAATAGCCAAAAAAAAACTTCTTAAAATCTTCAGAGCACCTTTCAGACCTTGAAAGGCCCCTGAGAGTGGATATTTTTAGTAATGCAAGGTATGTTTTTTTTTTTTTTTCCTCTTGGGGAATTCTGAGAGGTATTAACGACAACAACTACGAAAAAAAAAGGGAAAAAAATAATGACAAAGGCAAAAGCAGCAGCTCAGTTCTTGTTTTGTTTTTTGTTTTTTTTTAATCTCATTGTTTCTATATTATATCTAAATGTTCAAAAAGGTTTTTCAGTTGGAGATTTGTTTGTGATTTTGTTTTTAACCATTTTCTTTCTTTCTTTTACCTTTTTTTCAGTGTCTTTCTATTTTCAGTATTAGTCACGACCTCTGAAATTGTGACAAACAGAGAGACGAACTAGGTGGAAACAATCGAACAGTGATTTATTAAATGAAAAGTAACAATAACTAAAGACAAACTCAACAAAAGAAAACCAACTGAGAGGTAGACCAGGGCAAGATGGACCAGATCAGGGAGACCATACCAGAGAGTGGACCCAAGAGAGCGAGAACTGATCAGTGCGCCACCATCTGAGAAATAATGTAGACAGTGCCCCTAGTGGCCAGGAGGTGCAGGGTCATCACAGTATGTATATGGTAATCATGTTTTTATGGAATACATTTTAGTTCTGTTAGTGAAACAATGAATATTCTTAAACATGAGCCTGTATAAATTATGTTCATATGTTCAAAAGGACATTTTTTAAAGATGCATATTTAACCCATTTATAAACCATAATGCAATGCAATGTAAATTATGTAAATAGGATTTCTGCCCTTTATTTACCCATTATTATATTCTATTCGATTCGATTCGATTCAATTCTACAATTTAGTCTAATGCTCTGTATTTTGCATTTTTAAGTGTGAATCAGGTATTTTCCTATATTTAATTTACCGATTATGTAGATGTTCGTAAAAGCTCAGATTAAAGTTAAGGGTTATTATATCAAAACCAGAGGAAACTGAAGAAAACATAACTTTTTTTGGAAACTGTATTATTAACTGAACATAAATCAAGTATGTTTATCAAATTCCATTGGCTTTACTAGTGAATTAATGTTGTAGAAGATGACTGTGTTTCCTTGGCAACTACAAAGTCCTATCTGATAACCATGAAAAGATGACAAACTGTATTTTACACCAATTATTTACATGTATTGATAGAACTAATGGATCAACAGTTATTAAACAGTTTAGATCAGTAAATCTTTTTGGTTGTCGGTGGCTGTTTTTCTTTGGGTCCTCATAAGTTAAGTTACATCCAAGACCAACTATCAGTGAATTCAGACAGTCAGCAAAAGTAGAACATCTACTCACTGAATCTGGGTTTTAAGGGAGGCTATTTCAGGTTACCAGGCATGTGTTTTGATCCTACTATGCCTTTGCTATAATATTACATATAATTTGCATTGCAGTGCATCAGTGTTGGTGTGCTTGTGTGTGTGCGTGCTGAAAAATCATCCTAATTGGTTTAATTTAGTATGTACATGTTTACGCCGCATTGAGAAAAAAATGACAACTTTCCCCGCAGGACCATTTAGTTTAAGACCATTAAGAAAATTAGTCACGCAATGATGATAACAGCACTTTGTGTGAAAGTAAAATACGGCGTAAATGTCAGACATCACAAAATAGCATCAGAATTGTACATTTCATGTTTCACTCTAACAGTATAGAAGTAAATGACATTGTCCTCCCGTGTGTGTGTGTGTGTGTGGGGGGGGGGGGGTTCTCTACAGCGTCTGCAAACAGTCCAAAGACATTTACCTCCAAAGGTTAATTGGACCCTTTCAATTGTCCATAGGTGTGAATGTGGGTGAATGTTTTTTTTTTTTTTTTCCTTTTTTCCCCATTTAACTCTGTGATGAACTGACAACATGACCAGGTTGTAAAGTGCATTCACCTGAACATGCAGCTGAAACATCAAATATAGCTCATAATGGTGGATCAGTCATTGGGTTATTCAAAGAGATAGTGGAGTGTGGACACAGGGACAAATCCACATGATATATATACATACACACACACACATCTGACGAACAAAACAGTTTATATTAGTGCTGTCAAACCATTAAAATCAGATTAATCACAGGGTTTCTGTGGATTAATTTAGAGTAAGTGACAAGAGCTGGGAAATAGAACCCAATAGCAGACCACACCAGCAGATACAAGCAAAGTGTTTTATTCTCCGAGGAAGAAAACAGTTCAAAAATACTCAGTCTCAGAATACAGTCAATTAATCCGAGTAGATCCTAGGCTGCTGACTGAGTCCAGGGGATGTGGGCAAAAGCAGAATCCGTATCCAGGCAAGGGTCGGGGGCGGAGGCGGAAGCGAGCAGGCGGTCGGGGTCACAGGCGAATGTCGAAACCAGGGGTGTATCCTAGATGTAGTCGGGGAGAAACAAGGGTCGGGGCTGGCGGCGGTCTACACAGGTCCGGGTCAAAAAACAGGCTGGTTCACAGGAAACAGATCAGGTACAGAAACGCTGGAAAGAACTCGAAGTTACAATCTGGCAGGGAAGCAGAGGAAACCATTAGAATATATAGTGGCCACCTGATTAG
>JAPSES010000030.1:4392049-4405241 GCA_029822895.1 Maxillicosta whitleyi | reverse complement strand
AGGTGTGGGTGTGGTCTATACATAATGACACTTACACTAACATCAAACGAAACTGAAACTTAACACGCTTCATCATCCGACTCCCGATTTCTATGCCTTTCTTATACAACGGATCTTGGTATTTTTAACTTTTATTTTTAACTTTTATATTTATTGATCTATTTTCTTATTTATTAGGACAAATGGCTATCACCTCTACTTTTAGAAAAAAATTTCTTGCACCTTTTTATATCCATTCTTTTAACTCTGGTCTTGTTTTGTTTTGTATGTCAACTACTCGTTTTGCGATATATGTTGTTGTTGTTACTACTGTGACACATGAATTTCCCCACTGTGGGATAATAAAGGTTATACTTACTTACTTACACATACTTTTCACTACTTCTATCCTGTATCCACTGGATCCTGTCCACTGCTCTATGGGCCCCCCACAAATGCAGGGCCCCTGTGAATTTTCCCCTTTTCTGTACCCCGGTTTAGTTGTATCAGGTATTAAAATAAACAACAGATTGAACAAACTGTATTCTATGTAGCAAGTAATTGTAGAATATTTGAAAAATAGCATCTCATTCTGCCAAAACTTGCTACTTTGCACAAAAAAAGTAGTAGTAGTAGACCACTGATGCAAGCGAATGTTAATATGAAATACATGTTATCACAAACACATGAAATAGAATTATTGTCACTTTTACCAAAACTTTTTAAAGTGACAAAAAAAGAGATTTGTGGCCAGACAAGACACAAAAACACCACCCCCACTGTGAAGCATCGTGGTGATGGGATGTCATGCTGTGGGGATGTTTCAGTCCCTGGAATATTTGTAAAGGTTTTGAGTTAAGGCAGGAAAAATTTAGATGATGACCTGAGTCTGCAGAAAAAAAATTATATTCTACGAGGATAATGACCTGCAGCTGCATAGAAGTGGTTTTATAAGTCAACAAAGTACTGGTGTGAAACATGGGGCCCGAGGGCCAAATCCGGCCCGCCAAAGGTTCAAGTCTGGCCCTTGGGATGAATGTGTGAAATATAAAAATAGATGTTAATATATTAATCATTTTAGTTCAGGTTCCACATTCAGACCAATTCAATCTCAAGTGGGTCAGATCAGTCAAATACTATCATGATAACCTATAAATACTCCCAAGTCCAATTTTTTTCTCTTTGTAAATGCAAATATTTTCAGATATTGACACTAAACCAAAGTATAATTTCACAATAAACGTAAATAATCTGAACAAATGTCTTAAGAAAGATTTTAACAACATTCTTCCTGTCACTAAATGCTTTGTATATTTGTATATTTCATTACTCAGAAATAGGGTTAAAGATGGACCCGTGGAGTTGAATTAAAGCAGAATTCAGACCCAAGCAGAACATTTACAGTTTATGTAGAGCACAGGGAAATGTTTGAAAATGCATAATTACATTAAAAACAACAACAACTAAGTATCACCCCTTTAAAGATATATCACGTCCTAATTGGTTTAACTTAATGGCGAATTAGTGGGTAATACCTATTAGACAACATGTCATCCACAGAACTGCAGAGAACACACACAATAAGTACACTAACCTTTAAAACACACATACACCGCACCGTCTGCGCCCTCCCAGGCCTCGGCTCAAGACTCTGGACGACAGGGCCTTTGAGGCTGCTGGTCCCCATCTGTGCCCGCTCAGACCACCTCAGGGCTTTACAGACAGTGGATGCTTTTAAAAAAGGACTGAAACCATTCCTTTGTAGAAAAGCCTTAACAGATTGAATTTATCTGATGTTTTTAGATATATGTTGTTGCTGGGGTTTTTTTTGTGCAATTTGAGATTTAGTGTCAAATGTAAAATGTCTTATTATTATTATTATTATACTGTATAATTGGTTGTATTATTACAGCAGTGACATAGGCAGAGGCATAAGGATATATCTTTATTAAAATGCCACTGTCCAGACATTGAGACAACCTATTGTGTGAGTACTTTTACTTACAAAAAAAAAAACTAAATAAAAAAAAAAGTAAATTTAAAAATAAGTACTTTTACTTGACTCTATATTTTGCAGGATATTTGTACTTTTACTGAAAGGTGTAATATTTTGCCTTTTAAATTTAATTATGTATTTTAAGACATTTCCCTGTGCTGTACATGAACTGTAAATGCTCTGCTTGGGTCTGAATTCTGCTTTAATTCAATTCCACAGGTCTGCCTTCAACACTATTTCTGACACGAAACAGGTCATTTTGAACGCTGGCCCTTTAAATCAAAATGATGAATTAAGCAGGAATTAAAACAGGTTGTAGAAATCCACTTTATTTTTGCCAAAATGAATATAAACATAGATTTGCAGCACCGGGAAGGTTCAAATACACAAATAAATGAACCAAAGACTAATAAAAGTGCGTTTAGTAAAAAAATATATGAGCCCTTTAAGTGCTAAACTTTAGTCCTTCCTCTACCACTGGTCGATTCCAGCCGGACTGACCAGACGTTTTTCGGCTCCTTCGGTTAAGTCCATCCAATGGATCCATTCGAGTCCTTCAGGCCTATGTGTGCAATGGCTTATTGGGATGCGCATTAGTGGATTTGGATGCGACAATGACCACAGCTCAGCACCTTAGATCTCACAAACACCTTAAAGGCCTGCGTCAGTCAGCTCTGACCACCAGTCAACTAAAAAAAAAAAAAAAAAAAGCAATTAAAGCAAAGAGCACTGTAAGAGATGCAGAGCAATTATTGACTCATCCAAAACCCAGAGGAGGCAAAGCTGAAGGAAACCGAAGAAAGTCCGAAAGAAATCTGAAGGAGCCACTCGAAGGTTGTTTCCATTGACTGAGCTCCTTTAGATGATTCTAATAAAAGACTTTTATAGAACAAAATAGTGGTTTATTCTGAGAGAAAAACACCAGCAACCTGGATACTTCTTACTAATTACAACTTGTGGTGAAAGAAACTTTGATGCAGCAGGTCAGTAGATTTACTCTGAGACAATTTATAGTCCTACGTTATATCTGTTCTGTTCATTCAATCCACCCAATATGTTCTTTAATGTTAGTTTTGCAGACGGAGAAATTTACAAGGACAAAAAGGGCACCGCGCGTTAATTCTACGAGGCTCCAAACTTTTAATTAGGACAAGACACAAAACGACAACATTAACAATAGGATACAAAACAATAAAAGGGTAATTATTGTGAAGCCATACTCTGTCTGCCAAGAACACCATAAAACTAATTATCAATGTCTGACAGCAGATGGTATGGGGGTGGCAAGGAAAACTGGAAAGGTACTGTATATGTAAATCAGAGGATGTGTGGATCTGTGTTAAAAGAAAAGTTGTCGATTCCAAACAGGGTTTTTCTCGTGATTTTCCTCAGTTTGTGTCATTATTGCAACAACAGCAACACATTTAGAGACAGAAAGACTTTAACGACCGACACTGTGCCGTAAGATTTCAATTAAAGGACAGTAGTGGCAGCATGTTCATCCAACTCATAGTCTTGTCCAGCACTTTTTTTTTTACTGCCTTCAGATGTTTTGAGATGTGACCGTTTCTGCTCTAGACCCGACAGCACCGGTTCAAACAGCATCGAATAGTTGAAGAAACTCAACTCTTCTGTCAACAAGCAAACACAGGCCAGTCAAAGCAAACATTCCGGGTGTGAGTTCCAGCTGACACATAAATAACATTGTGATGAATGTCAAACTATTAACCCATAAAGACCCAGCGTTATTTTTGCGGCAGTTCTCAAATGATTGTTTTCTCTCTATTTAACCTTCTTTAATTTATCATATTATACTCTGTACATAGTTCCCACAGTTTTCTACAAGTTAAATTTATGACTTTTTAAGACCACGTAGAACATATTTTAATGCCTATTTCATATTGGCAAAACTTTATGACGGATAAAATTTAGGAAAATGTATTGATTTACTCTAGATTCCCATTGTTCTGAGACATTTATCTAGTGAGGTAAAGTTACCGATAAATGGTCCATACCATACCATACCATACCATGCCATGCCATACCATACCATAACATGCCATACCATACCATACCACATCATACCATACCATACTATACCATACCACATCATACCATACCATACCATACCACATCATACCATACCATACCATACCATACTATACCATACCACATCATACCATACCACATCATACCATACCATACCATACCATACTACATCATACCATACCCTACCATACCACATCATACCATACCATACCACATCATACCATACCATACCGCACCATACCATACCATACTATACCATACCATACCATACCATACCATACCATACCATACCATACCATACCATACCATACCATACTATACCATACCGTACCCTATCACTTTCATTTCTATAGTACATTTTACACACAAAGTCTCCAAAGTGCTGCACAAAGTACAAACTAGCATAAATAATATTAAAAATTACTTGTAAATTTACTTATATTATGAAAAATTAATTTAAGACCCACCATATCAAATTTAAAATTTTTAAATGACTTATAAATACAGATGTGTAAATTCGACACTTTCAAGACTTTTTAAGACCCCATGGGAAACCAGTGTGTATTTTACTTTTTTCAATGAAAATCATGTATTTTCCTACATTTAATTCACTGATCATGTAAGTATCTATAAAAGTTGAGGATTATTATATGAAAAACAAAAACAAATTGAGGAAAAGGTGACTTTTTCATCAAAATATATCATTAACTGAACATAAACCAAGTGTTTCCATCCATTGTCACTGATTCAACTCCATGAGTTTTACTAATGAATAAATGTTGTAGAAGATGACTGTGTTTCCACAATACCTACAGAGCGTCTGAACGTCCACATGGGTCATATCTAATGACCATGAAAAGATGACAAACTGTATTTTACACCAATTATATATTTAATTATTTAATAATTATTAATATATTTAGATTTTTATTAAACCTTTTAGATCAGTAGATACTTTTGGTTGGTATTTGAGTCTTTAAGGCTTAAACCCAGTCCTGGTGACCTGCTGAGTTCAGACTTCAGACGATGAAGAACCATATTTGTGTATGTCACATTAAAAAGTATTTGACTTAAGTTTACAAGCTTCTAAATCTTCCTCCTTCTCACTTTGAAGGATCTGTCTTACTTACGTAGCTGCGTGTGGCCTGTCTGCAGACTACATAGGGCTTTACTTATTGAATTTCAGGACTTATCTCTCAGATCCATTTAAAAGGCTCAACCTGGAGCATGTTGAGGACGCCACTTTATATTCCTGAAAGCATCATGGCTGCATTCCAAAAGCACTGGAATAAATGTAATTAACAATTATGGCCTGGCCTGCTTGACATCTCATTATTTGAGCTTTCCTGATGTCCTTCGCCTTTCCTGTTTGCATCTCTTTTTCTCTTTTACAAAAAAGGTTTCAGGCAGTCAAAACACACAATGACAACCGGGAGGATGAGACAAACAGAAGTCTAAAGGAACGTTTGTGTTTAAGTACATTTTTGGCTCTGGCTTCAAAACTGGGGGTTGAAAGAACTTCCAGCAAACAAGTGGATTAGAAAATCCATTTGTGAGCCCTGACACTGTGCTGCCTGCTGATATTTTGACATAAAAAGAGTAGGTGGGTAGGTGGGTATGCACACATCAAACACACAGTCAAACATGCCTGTCTGCGGTAAACCATTAAGCGCAGGTGAAGTGGCTGATGGATGATATCTCTGTCTGCCTTGAATCACTCACATCCAGCTCGGTCCGAACCGTGACTCAATGAGGTCTTGTAGAACTTTTCAAAGTCACACAGTGAATTGACTATCTCGACAACCCCTGAACATGTTGACAGGAACTGATTTTTTTTGCTTCTCCGTATTCGGAAGATGCACAATTTCCTTGCATAACATAATGAAACACTTTGAGGAGAGGATTCTTGTAATGTATCATCTACGTGTGAAAACATGTCTCTGCTCTGAGTTTGGATTTTTTTTATTTTTTTTCATGTTTCTTCTCATTCCAAAAAAAAAAAAAAAAAAAAAAATCAGATAAGAAAAACCGAAGGGCAAGCGATGAAAAAATTTAAATATGCTACCTTTAAAGCAAGAGGACTATGTAACCGAGGTGTCTGCAGGCAAAGAAAAACCTTGTCATACACTCGGTGATCCGATATTGAAATCAGGTTAACATTTCTGCATGTCATTGGCCATGTGCATCAAAGAAAGAATATGCATGACTGATGAAACACTTGCAAAATGGGTTTTAAGCACACTACACTGTACCACGGTCATACAGACACACTTCAGCTCACTCTGACTTTAGCGCAATCACATTGTTCACTCTGTTTTGACAATATCCTGTGAGTGTTAAGTGTGAAATTTTTTGACAAATACAAAGATTCTTCCACTCTCTTCAGGAGAGAAAAGATACCATGTGGGCTTGGTTTAACCTTTTTTCAAAATAGACAATGCAATAGTTACAGGTCAGTTACGTTTGGGCATGAAAACAACAAAGAAAAAAGGGATGAAGGTAAGGGTTAAAACAGGAAAAACGAGCAGAAAAACACACACACTGAAGAACACACAGAGGACGTATGACTCTTTAAATACTTAACCGGAATAATTACATTTTTACATACATTTCTTTCCTCTCTTATCTCTGCATGCCGGTAGGAAAACATGGTCGCTGGGTAAAGAGAGATCACAGTTGGAAATACATGCATCACCTTTAAACTGTCATATTAAAATCCTATGAGATTTTCATTTTTTTTTTTTTTTTTATGTCAGTGTTGTTGAATAACACACATTGGAGACATTTGAGAATGATGAAACCTGCCTGAAATCATTACATTATGACTGACATGGTTCACAGTGTTGACACATATACTGCCCACAGCAAATGTTACACAACAAAACTAAATACCTTTTTTTTTTTAAAAAAAATAAATTTAATTCATTTTTCACATGTGGCTGGTGTCATCCAAACAGGGAGTATTTTTCCTCAGTACAGGAAATTGCTACTAAGAGAGAAAAAGAAGCTAAACTTAGTGGAGATCAATACCAGCTCTGGCCAAAGTAGAATGGATGACACATCTGACCCGCTGAACTTGTTGGAACAAAAAGTCATCGGACCATCATTAGAGCATTCATGCACGCTGCCCACAACAACAGAAAGAACAAGGACAGACCTTGAAAAGCAGCTTGTTGGAGATAAGCATGGTTTACAACTACACACTGGATACTGGCATTTGAATACTAATACACACCGTCACTTATGTACAAAGATAATCAAATCATTGAGTAGAAAGCAACTGTACTAAAGGAATGATAATAATAAACATGTCATGACAATACGTAGGAACTTTTGCTCTGTCATATCAGGCTAATGTGTTGTTGCTGGTCACAATAATTGCGTTGTAATTGATTTCATGGCGACTGCTCATGTATCTTTTATTAAACATCCTCTTTCTATTGATCAGATGAAAGTGTACAATTGCCTTGCTGTGCTATAAGAGAGGAATCACTCAGGGGAAACTGTCCTTTAATTAAGAACCAGCCCAAAACCATTAAACTGCTCAGTAGCTCATGTGTCTAGTTTGGAGTGCACAACCTCCGATAGTCCATTACTTTGATCTACAGGTCGCAAAGGAACAAAACTCAATACACAGGCTTATATGGTCTTATGAGGTATATCAAGTTCAGTTTGGAAAATCTATGACTTTTCTACACTGTATCAGCTGTAATTTCTCAATACAATGGAGAAAAGAGATAAAAATAGCTTAAGACTGTCACAGTGCATCAATTCTGTAATACAGCTGAGCGGCTCAATGGTGGAGGAATAAATGAATAGGAAAGCCCCAACTCCAAACAGCTCCATCTAAATCTCCAATAAAAGATAACTGCTTTTCACCACATCTGAATTTCAGTGAGGTACGTGCTGATGGTGTGCCATGCCTTAAACGATAAACCAAGGTTCTTGAACAGTGAGAACATATTGGCACAGCTCTTCAAAAGCCATATAAAATTTTATCATCAACTTTTAAAGGGGGCGTGCAGTGCAGAGTCAGGGAAAGAAGTAAAGTACAAACACATTGTTACAGAGCCCAGGTACATTTCATCACATGTGGTTTAATGCAGTTGTTTATCTATGTCACTACCAATTAAATGAAAGTCACTTCACTGTTCATTCAGTGAATATCACTATAATCATTACAGTTACTCTTGTTTAACTCTCTTTCTTGTAGAGATTTTTATTCATAGTGATTCCTAGTTTTTCATTTATTTATCTTATTTTTATTAGGAGGGGATATAGCACATTAATGAACATAGTACATAGGACAGGATAGCATAGTGCATCGGAGTAGCGACTGGGTAGTGGTTAATGCCACTGGCTTTGGTGCGGAAGATTGCCCATTCAAGACCCAGTAGCTCCTTGGGAAAGGTCCTTTACTTTATACATCCCTATACCTGTAACCACAAGGGGGCAGTGTCTCATTGTGCTGGTCCTAAGTCCAGATAAATACAGAGGGTTGTGTCAGGAAGGGCATCCGATGTAAAAAAAAAAACCTGTGCCAAATCATGTGAATGTGATTTCCTATGGTGACCCCTGATGGGAAAAGTCAAAATGACCATTCATATAGCATTGGGGTACGTATGCTAATGTTAGCATAGTTACTAAATTAAATCTGTAGTATTTTGGCAAGTTGTAAACAATAAAACAATTCACATCATCAACATTCAAATTAACAAAAATACAAAGATCAGAAAAAGTGTAGTCCAGTCACAGTAAATATGGTATAAAAATGTATGTTTTTTTAAGTGCTGTACAGCTAGTGTATTGATTGGTAATTTTTATGCTAGGCTAGGGAGAGCTTAGTTTGAAGGAAATATTATATTTTATAAGTTCTGACATAAAAAAATGTTTGTTAATCATTCTTTAAAAATGTGTCGTTCCTGTTTTTACTTCATTCCCCACCATGCAGCGTGGTATTGGACTTCCCATCAACTGTCATGGTCACAGCAACATGACTGGAAGGCTATTGCATTCCAAAATTAATAATATCTCCCAAAATATTGGTCCTAACAACTTGTCATATTCACTAGTCTCTTCCTCGACCAAAAATACATAAGTATGCCAAACTGCAGCAGTCAGTCAGTTCCCATTTATAATATAAGATACTGTCTGTAGAGTGAGACATAAAACACTAAAGCAGACTTTCTATTCAGTCACTCACTGAAACAGATTTATCATTCAATCACTTAGCCTTATGCATACACACACTATGTCAGAGTAAGATAAAACTGTATGTTATTTACCGCTAGTGAAGGAAATGTCGCATTTCTTCACCAAAACTGTTCCTCTGACAAAATATTTGCAGCTACTATGGAAAACATAACTGTGCCTATGTCATATGTATATGTATGTTATTTGTTTGATGACCTATCAATGAACTTTGAAAAACACATACCTTTCACAAGCAGACGAGGCTCTGACAATGATTCTCCTGAACATCATAATAAGTGGAATCACACTAGCTGTATTACCATAATGTGTTTCTTGCCTGAGACAGCAATTCACTTGTGACATGCAGAGTTCATTTCTCTATAGAGTTCATTTGCCTTAGCAACAAACTTGAGATGTTACACTATATAGTGAAATGTGGGGGTTGAAAGGCGGCAGCTCATGTACAGAGACTGTTGAGGAAAGTGAGCTGAAATGATTTTAGGAGCATGTGTAGTTTCTCTTTTGATATATATTTTCACAAGAATACATGGGTAGAATAACAAAAAACAAAAACATTCAGGGAATTTGTGCCCCTCTAATATTTTGGAAGTAACAGAAAGAGGTGGGGGACAATAATTGATTTGGAGGGTAAACCATAACCATGAAGCATGGAAGACAATAAGTAGCCAAGAGATTTTTCAGTCTGATGCCTTGGGTTGTTTGTTGGTCTGTTTTCTTTTTCTTTTCTTTTCTTTTCTTTTCTTTTCTTGTCTTGTCTTTTCTTTATACCATCATATGCAATACAAGTTGTGGCACTAGTTTCTGAACTAACCCAAACATGAACATTCAAAAATGATTTTTAAAATAACTAGAAAGCACTCAAAGACTGCAAACTTGCTCAAGGCTGTACAGTCTCCATCAAATATACTTTGACAACACATAAAATTCTACTAAAGCCTCTTAACAAATTCTTGCAGTATTCTACCAACTCAGAAATAAAGAGATGAATAAAATGAATTGAAAACATAATGGCCTTGGAGATGGTAATAAAAGAGCACAAGTACAAGAAAAAAAAGGCTATGGCATAGTGCTGTGTTTTCCAGACACATGCTGACATGGCTGCCAAGGGCCTATAAGTAATGATTGAGTGGTATAATTTACACAAATGCTGTTTCAATGTGAAGAATGCTGCAGTCCTAAAACTGTCTATATGCTCTGCACCATGCACAAACTGGATGACTCCAAAATTTGGAAGAAATCACATCAAAAGAGGCCTGCCAACCTACTGACTAACCCCTGATTTCAGTGTTTTCACAGTTAATTTACCATGAAATTGCCCAACGTGTAACCAAACATTCATTAATTCAATGTTGAAAACCTATTGCTGGCTCGGTTGTCACATACCAGCGAGTATGATATAATGTTCCAATTCAGCCTCGGAGCTCCAACTCCCTGTTGTGTCCAAGCTGACTGTTGATTTTGAAGAATCAGTACATGATGTACAATATGTAACTTTATGCACCATAAAATACACACAAAAGGAAAAAATCCCATTAATGATGATAGAATAAGATCATTTCAATTCAGTTCAATGTTATTTGTAGAGTCCTATGTCACAACAAGGTTGCCTTACAGAGCTTTGCAGAATTAAACAAACAGTGAAATAAATGGGAGATGAAGAAGATGCCTTAATGTCCTGAGCATTCCCTGTCCTTTGACCTTCCTTCACAGCAAGGACAAACTCCAAAAACCAAACCAAACCAAAAACACTCCCATGAACAGACCAGCTGTAAATGGAACCAGGACTGATGGACGTCCATTTATGGATGTAACGTCCATTTACAGATGTAGTGTCCATTTATGGATGTAATGTCCATTTATGGATGTAGTGTCCATTTATGGATGTAACGTCCATTTATGGATGTAACGTCCACTTATGGATGTAATGTTCTTTTACGGACGTAGTGTCCATTTATGGATGTAACGTCCTTTTATGGATGCAGTGTCCATTTATGGATGTAGTGTCCATTTATGGATGTAATGTTCTTTTACGGATGTAGTGTCCATTTATGGATGTAATGTCCTTTTATGGATGCAGTGTCCATTTATGGATGTAGTGTCCATTTATGGATGTAACGTCCATTTATGGATGTAATGTTCTTTTACGGATTCAGTGTCCATTTATGGATGTAGTGTCCACTTATGGATATAGTTCCAGTCTATAATGATGCAGTAGGGTTGGGACACATAAGAGGGTCCATCTAGTCCAAAGAGACAAGTAAGGTGAGGATCCTCAAATCCTGTCCTTATTAGGCCCCAGGTGGCTACAACTGAAACAGTAGCCAGAACCCCAGTGAGGTAGCCAGTAAGGAAAAAGGTAAGATAAAATAAGAAAAAATACAATGAGCTGAGGTGTGATATGATTTTTTTTTAAATACAAGTGAAACATTAAATATAAAGAGAAATTTGCCATTTATATTATAAAAAAAATACACATATCACAAATTTACAACATAAATCCAATATAGTTGCCTAGCAATTATGAAATTAAATACCTGTTTTTTCATCCAAAAGCTTTTCATCTCACTCAGACATCTATATGCAAGGTGTGTACTGTAACAGTGAATGCTTTAATGTGTTCTGAAATTGGTTTCCTGCTTTTCCCACAGCTGGGATAAGCTCAAGTGATTTGTCTCTGTAATTACCACCTTAATTCTGCAGCAGCAGTCTGAACAACCTCCTTGGCCTTCTGTGCAACATCACCATTATAATGTCTGATTTCAGTGGACTTAACACACAGGTACAGAGGGTGGTAAATAATGCACTTAGTCTCCTTACAGAAGGAAAAGCCTTGACTACTGCAATGAATTAGGAGAAACCCAAGTGTACTAATTATGTTATGTTTCAGGGCATGTTTATCAAAATCAATCAGTATTAAAAAAAAAAAAAAAAAATTAAAGACCAAATGAGATGTGTTTGCTCTACTCTCCGTTTGGGTTATTTTGTTATAATATTACCTGCTCAAATTACGTGGTACCCGATTAAATGAAGCTTCTCCTTTTTTTGATAAACTGTTTCTTTACTCATGTTTTGGTGAGAGAGGTGGAAACCGATATTTTCCAACAGCAAAAAAGACATTTGGGAATTTTAATCACATCATTTGTTAGGTTAGGGGATTTGTCATGTCAGGGGAACAACAGTATTCTTTTTAAGACAGTTTCCTCCTGATTCCAGCTGTCATCGCATGTGACGGTATCCACATTTTACCTGGAGAGCATTATTTTTTGTAGCACCTTAATCAGCGCTATTCGGTGACAGTTTGACACCAAAAGAGGCTTTGTTTTTCTAATCACAAAGCCCTTTTCTACAATCAGCTGCTTGTTTTTGTTTCCTATATCAGAAATGCTTTGATGATAATCACGGTCAACTAAATTTAGGCATCAAAATGCTTTCTGCTCCTTTGAATACTGGCTGCATCTATCCAATAACTGGTGAATACAGTATATCGTAACACAGTGCATCATTGTGCCAGTTTCAAGCCCGGATAAATACAGAGGGTTGTGTCAGGAAGGGCATCTGACGTAAAACCTTGTGCCAAATTAATATGCAAATCTGATTTCTGTGGCAACCCCTGAAGAGAAAAGTTGAAAGGAGATCATCATCATCCCATAGGCGTAATTTACATGGGGGATAGGGGGGTCATGACCCCCCCAAAAAATTATATCCAACCAATATAATCCCCTCAATATAATCACATCATTCCGATTAATAAATGTATTAACTATTTTGCATGAATAATTAGTTATTAGTTAGTTAATTAGTTGCTTTAAATGTATTTATTTTATTTCATTTTAACCTGTGTATATTGTTATATATTTCTGTTTCATTTTGTTTTTATTTTTGTTAATATTTCGTTAAAATTTCGTTTTACTTATTTATTTTTTTAGCATTTACCTTACTTATTTCTTATATATT
>JAPSES010000030.1:4368567-4391949 GCA_029822895.1 Maxillicosta whitleyi | reverse complement strand
CCTTCTTCAGCGTCTTACGTCTTGTCTTAGGTAAGACGCTGAAGAAGGCTCTCTGGGCCCAAACGTCTGTCTTGTCTGTATCATGCTAATCCAGTGAATGGAAAACAAAAAACAAAAACTACAGTCGAGAGTGTGGTTTTTTCATCACATATACAGTTTGTAGTTGACAGCTGCAAAAAGATGCTCAAAG
Organism: Maxillicosta whitleyi; assembly: GCA_029822895.1. Lineage (NCBI taxonomy): Eukaryota > Metazoa > Chordata > Actinopteri > Perciformes > Neosebastidae > Maxillicosta > Maxillicosta whitleyi. The sequence goes on along the minus strand of JAPSES010000030.1, from coordinate 4,391,759 downwards.
CCCATTTAATAGAAATGCGTACAGCGACTGAGGGCATGGTGAATTCTTTCGGAAACAAAGTTGTCACATCTGTTTATGGCAGTGGCATCAATGACTGCTGATGATGTAACATGTCTGGAAGGGTTGTCTCATTTCAAAGGGGGATGTTTCAACCCCTACCCCTTGCAACTCTCTTTCAAAGGGTAGTGCCAAGTCCAAGGGCCAAGGGGTGAACTGGGACTGGGCCTTAACCTGTGTTTACCTGCGTCTGACTGGTGGAAGCGCTACCATGTTACAATAGTAACTAGAACTTGTGACCTGATGCTGATGACTTTACATTTAAGAACTTTCATTAAAAACCAGGCATTTTTTTAAACAGTTATAGTCAATGCTATATATATTAACATAATTGTATATTTAATTTACACAACAAAAGTGATTATTATCACTTGTAGTTAGTGAGAAAAATGTGATCAAATAATCAAAATGCTGGTGAAAAATGAATATATTTTCATTCAATATGAGCGTATGTTGGATATAGATGACCATGCCAAGGCAGGTCAACCTGTCTTAATATGAACGTTAATTGGGTATAATTTGCATCTGAAATCATTAAAGGGCTTTATCCTCCGGTATTATGTTGATGTAGATTTATGTTATGACTTTTTTTTTAAGCAGCCAGCAAAATGATATGCAACATTAATCCATTAAGGTTAAAAGTGGACAACTACAAAGGAGAAAAAATAGAAGAGAATATGCAGTCAATGCTGTGATATATTAATTTATATTCATCTTTTTGTGTGTATGAGAAAATATGTATCTATTTGTAGCTATGTGTAGAACATTCACTCTGGATGTACTCACTACACACTATAGTCCTACACTTTCTTTTCATTACTGTCTTTTATAGCTTTTATTGCTTCTAATCTGATCTAATCTAATCTAATCTACCAATAACACAATAATCAACAAGAGTGCACACATATGAAGTTGCACACTTTTTGACAAATGATTAACCTTTTCATGTATGTTGAATTGTTTATTAGAACTATTACACCGATTAATTATGTATTAACTTTTATTCCATATTTTGGATCTTTACCTTATAGGATGTAGGGTTTATTAGGAAATCAGTCATATTATTTGTCAAGAGATTAACCAAAAAGTAATCTGATGTTCTAAATGACATTAACTTCATCAAGTAACTTGAAAAATTCCATATTTTTAACAGAAGAAATAGAACTAATGAAAAATTATCATCTGATGGCAACTACCCTGTTAGAACTTAAAGCAGAACACCAGGTAATATGTAATGTTAATTGTGTCGGAGTTATGCCATTTACAAGAGCAGTAGGGAGGGACAAAACAAAACAACCACAGAGACTTACATGCTCTCATTTGACAGAATCATCAACAGATCAGCATGAAGTTGATAGCATCACGGGCACATTTTTTTTTTTTTTTTAGCAACAATGAACGCTGAATAAACGTGGACAGCCTTTTAGTTAAATTAATTATTTAGGCGCCTAGAGTTATCAGGAAAGACTGGATTTGAGTAAGGGTCAATGATTCAGCTTTATCTGCTCCTGGAAAACAGAAAAACTCAGCCTAGATACTCTGCCAATTAAATTATACACATCCTTAAGAAGCTCCATCCCAATATAGACACAGACAATGCTTTCCATTCTGTTGAATGGATTAATGGTAAGCATAAACACAAGGATGGCTTGCATGAAGGGCACTGGTAGGAGAAGCCTGTTCAACATGTCCGTGTTCACATAAGAAATCTAATTAGCTCTTATAAGATAACACATTTTTCCCTACTTTGCATGCAGAGATGTCACATTGTCCTTTCAAATAGTAAAGTGGGAATACAAATTAAATTAACATCATAATATTACAAGGACAATTTTCGGGATCCTATTCATAGCATTTGTTATTTTTACCCAGCAGCAGGGCTGAGATCTCAGATGTCTGATGTTTTTGAAAAGCAGACAAGATACTGTAACGCAAGACATAGAATAACAGATTGTAGACTTTGAAAAACTTCAGCCACATTTCTGGGCAACCACAACAGCAAAAATGATGATAATAATGTCCGATCTGTTAGCCCTAAGCTTTTCCAGAATCTAGATTTATGACATGGGCCACAAAGTTACTGCTCTCCACATTTGACTAATAGGCATCAGTTTATCACCAGACTTCAACAGCAGAACGTCTGTGAAACATTCTGCTTGGATAAAGCTTTAGATGTACTATCATGAAATTGAGTCACGTAGAAAATGAAAAGATCCAAGGATGAATTTAAAAGACTGCAGTTAGAATGAACTTCAAGTGCACAAACAGACTAAAAATATACTATGTTTAGGTAATCAAATGCAGAAAATAAACTGTTATACAAAGACAAAAACCTTTAACCAGGCGTACTGAATGAAGCAAAAACACTGAGAAAAGAAAACCAAGGAAATAACTGAATTAGAAGCAAAGGGAGATGGAAAAAAAGTGCAAATTTACTACATTTGCATGTAGATGAAAGTTTCCCCCAAAGCTGGCACTGAATTGGGTAGACAATATGGAGAAGGTTTGGGGTGCAATGAGAAAATACTTTTAGTTACTTCCTTAGATGTGGAATTGCTAGAAATGAAAGAAATAACTGCTAAAAATATAACACGGTATTATGAAGTTGTAAATCTCAGATGGGCTTCTTTGTCTCTACTTTTTTTCTTTTCTACCACTGTTTCCTATACAAGACCAGGGGAGGTGGATGCTAGATTTGTTTAAGTTCATTCTGTGGGTATGGAGAGTGGATAATTAGCATTTATAGCAGTAGCATTTATTTATTAAGAAGCTTTTATCATTTGACGTAAAGCCACCCCATGTTTGGATTAAAGGTGGGATAGGAGATCTTGGAAAAACAGTTTACACAACAATAATTCACAATTCCAAAGCCCAAACCCCTTTTTTCAGACATCCCCCCTGAAGCCACGCCTCAAGAGTACTGGCACACGCAACGCTTGATTCTGAGGGTTCGCAAGCACTGCACAGCATCAGTTCACCTGTCGAGTTGAGCTGTTCTGTTGAAATGAGCAACCAGTAGTGTAACATCTATCAAGTTACGCTACCTCGTCAAGAAATGCGACCTTACATTTCCACACACCTATTTGGAGGATATGAAATAAAGCTCTCACTGTAGAAACACAATTATTTATTTATGTTGCATTTCCACTATGTGGTACCGGCTCGACTCGGCTTGGCTTTTTTACGTTTCCATTATGAAAAAGGACCTGAAATCTGGTACTCAGTACTACTTTTTTTTGGTATCACCTTTACCGTGGTTTCAAGCGATAATTAACTGTGGCGTATAAACATTGCACACTACTGATTGGTTAGCCAATTTTCTTTATGACCATTTTACAAAACTCAAATGCGGAAGTAGACAGTAAATAGCAATACATTAATTCACATGATGACAGAACAAAACTACACCATGGTCGGTCAAGGGGATTCAGTCTTTGGTGGCCAACATAAAAAAAAAAAAGATGAGAAAACATGCAAGTTTTCCGCAATTCTCTGAGCAGACGACATGGAAATAACACGCTGCATTGGAGTACTGAGTCAAGCCAAGTCGAGCTGGTTCCATATAGTGGAAACGGGAAACAGGAATATCGAGTCAAGTCAAGCCAGTACCATGTAGTGGAAATGGGGCATTATTCATAGGAATATGGGTAAAGGTAGTCTATTTTTACTTTTGTTTTCCAAATCTAGCCTCTTTGATGCATGTATAGAATCATAACTTAATTTACATAAGTGTAGGTAGTTACAGGAATAGTTAACATAGATTTTGCCGCTCAAATGGTAGGCTACCAATTAATAATCTAAATGTCATGTACTTAATGCTAATGTGTTCCAATGTCAATTCCTTGTGCTATTATCATGTAATGTCAACATTGTACATCAATCTTTTGTGCACATGTAATTAATTGCATGCACACTTACTGGTCAAATGGCACTATAAAAGAAATATACTTTCGAAATATTACTCAGTAATAACATGCTCAGTAGCGCTAGGTAGCTCAACTCAACGGGTAGAGTGGCTTGACAGCACACCTGCTCCAGCGCCGGCCCCAGCTCACAGCTCCACCTGTACCTCCTTTAGTTTCTTCCAACAAGGTTGCATTCCCTAGTGATTTATGTTAGAGACAAAACAGTTTACCGGTGAACTTTACATCCTAATATAGCTAATATAGCTACCCAAGCTGTGGCTCTGGCTTCATTTTCTGTACAAGTGCTCCAAGCCTCTGATAATGCACAATTCATACACCAAGAGGGAAATGCATGGGGGGGGGGGGAAGACAAATGGCAGTTGACGTTGATAGACATATCACCATTCAATCATTTGATGGGCCAGTTAAAATGATTGAATGGGTTTTTTCCCCCAGTCCTGTCTGTTCCACAGGTGATTCAAATTATTTATTTTTGTGTTAGAACATTCAATCAATTGGTTGCAATGGCAGTGTGAATGGGATTTTAAGCAATATATTAAAAAAATGCTCCAGGAAAACATGTCCTACACCACCTTTAAAAATGTATAATACAGTTGTGAAAAAATATATATATTAGACAAATCCTTATTTTCTGTGGATTCTTGTTCATTTAATGCCTGGTACGCCTAAAGGTACATGTGTTTGGACAAATATGGAAAAATAGCTCATAATAGTTTAATTTCAGAGCTGATATCTATCCATTTTTCATGTTTTCTTGATAATAACCAAAACCACTTCAGATCTTACATCAATATCTATGTCATTGTAGTGACAAAAACAGTGCTTTTAGACATTCCATGTTTTCTTTTCTGTCTGTTTTAGTCACATGATACACACAGGAGTTAGCATTTGATTGCATAACCGTTGTTTTTGGTGACTTTTGACGGTCTCGTAATTTTTCTGCAACTGTATGTGTCTATCCCCCTCCAAAAAAAGTGGCGACTGTAAAGCGCCTTGTGATTGTGAAGTCTTGTAGGTTGTCGTGAGCGGTGCGTACAGTGACTACACTAGCTGTTCCTCGCCATGTTTAACAACATAAGCTTGTCAGGAATGAACAGTCTCATCTGCTGACTGCCTCTCCCCACCTCACTGCCACCTTGTTTAGCCTCATCTGCCAATCTTCAGTAAGCTAATGCAAGATGACACTTTGTCACCAGAATCCTAAACTCTTCCCACAATATAATTTGTCATTGCATTCAGGGGTCCATGACACTCATAAGAGCTTCTCTGTCAGTATTAATTTCAGTCTTATTTTAAGTGGCCTCAGCTCTGGCATTCTTACCAACAGATGCTCAGACACTGTCCCCAAGGTTCATTGCCACTGAGCCAAGAGAGCCCCTGGCCCAGGCTAACAGCTGGCCATATCCATAACATAACATCTTCATTTCCTCTGTACATTCATTTTTCCTTTTAATATAATGGCTGGTGTTGGAAAAAAGATACAAAATCCCCTTGATGTTTCTTGTGCATAATGTAGAAAATGGTTCCTATATGATTGTAATAATTTACTGGATCTACTCTAACACATACAAACACCATTATACTCTTTTCCCTCCGCAACCGCTACTGACCTATGTGGTATGCAACTTTGTAGCAGCAACTCACAATCAAGGTGAGGCTCTTTCTAATTTGTCCCTAAAGGCACAACTAAAATAAAAGTGTAATGATGCGTTTATGAAAGCTAATTTTTGACCCCAATAGAAACAAAGTAAATTAGGCACAAGGGCATTAACATTTCAGCTCTTGACCTAGCTCCCATTATACTAACATTTACATTAGTTTGCTGTATAGAATGAGAAAAAGGTGAAGAAGGTTTTAATTGAAGGTTGACATAACCTTTTCGCATGCAAGGTTTGGCAATCAGTCTTAATGCGCAGTGGGTGCAATGCTTAGTTAACCTACTCAGGTTACATCACATCTAATACGTCTGCCGTTTGTGATCTGCCTGCATTAGAAAAGAAAAACACTGAACTGGACATGGAACCCAATTAAAAGCTAACTCTGAATGTGTATGGCAAAAGGTCAGTAATCTGTCTTACTGTACACTATGCCTCGCAAAATTAACCTTGTCAAATTAAATTAAGTAAAAAAAAAACACTTGTGGCAAATGCAGAAACTGTAGTAGAACCAAGTTCTTGCTGAAAATCAATGTGACGTCGAAAATAAAGGTGAAACCCTAACCCTTTGTCAGTTACTGCTTCCCACAGTGAATCCTGGAAAAGTAATTAAGCTTTCTATTTTTAGATCAGTTTCCTATTTATTTATTTCTTTATTTATTTTTTTTTATGTAAAAAACAGACGGCAGCTCTGCCAACAGAAATACTTTGTCAGCAACTTGATTGCATTTACATGGTAGAGTGAAGCCAAAGCTGGAGCAAATTAGAGAGCTCAACCATGGGCTCTGCAGTAATAACAGGCACTTCAAGGAATACCATGTGAGGAGACTTGTCGAAAACAACAGCTCAGATATGCAATTTTTTAACACTATGCTCTGAAATTATGACTAAGCACTATGTTTGTTTTAGCATTGTTCCTACACTCATCCGTGTTTCCACACATTTTATGTACATTAAGGAAAAAAAAGAGAACCATAACAATACTCTATCAAACAGGGATAGAACAGTCATTTTTCGAGTGCACTAGGAGGAATAAATGCTCAGGCACTTAAGTAATGCGAGTTATAAGTTGGATTTAACTCAGTATATGGAAATAAAATGTATTGTTATAAGCTCTCGCACTGGGTGGTGTCAAAAATATGCAACAAGAATGTAAACCCAGCCCCGTTCTTCTCTAAAATGAAACATTTGTTTAAAGAAAATGGAACAAATGTAAGTTTCACCAAACACTACCTAGCCATAAAAAATCTAAATGAAACAATAGAAGCCCAGTTTAAGAGTTTGGATCATAGCACTGTGAATACAACAGTTGTGAGTCATGTAATATCCCTTCTCTCTGGCTCCAGAGTCCCGCTGACACAGCAGCTGTGAGCAATACATACTTTGTGTGTGTGTGTGTGTGTGTGTGTATGTGTGTGTGTGTGTGTGTGTGTAGGTACATGCATGTGTGTGTGTGTGTGTGTGTGCACTCCTGCGTGTGTGTTAATGTGTGTGTGACTGTGCAGGTGGTAAGAGGGAGGGACAGCAATGCCTGTGAGCTGAATAACAAATCTAGCATACTGCACACCTGAGGAGCTGTCACTGTCATAATCAGCCGTTTATAATGCATGGCAGAAGGGGGACGGGAGTTGAGAGGAGGAAACCAGGACACAGTTGGTATCAAAGCTCTGTCTGCATTATATCCTTTTCTTCTTATCCTCTCTATTACTGTCTGTGAGGGTATTTTTTTTTTTTTTACACTGCAGTCACATTTTCTTCAAGCCATTACTTATCTCTTTCTCATCCACTGAGTTGTTGCATATAAAGCTGGACAGCTCTGTTTCTGTCCCATCATCCTGCCTTCGTCTTCACACTCCGTCTGGCCCAGCAGGTTTGTGTCCGGACACTTCCTTCGCAGAGCTCAAGGTGACACATGGCTGCTCAGGCACCGATGAGTGCTCATATCCCCAGGCCTCTTGACGGCCACCAGTTTGCCCCCAACCCTCCCCCCTTTCCTTTTTGTTGTTTCAGTGAGACGCTAATCTATGGTTCTGCTGTGAGGGCCACAGGAGCGGCAGGTTGACTCACTTCCAGCTCACTGACACAATCATTCACTGCTTGTATTGGGGAGTTCTGTCTGTCTCCGTGTGTGTGTGTGTGTATGTGTGTGTGTGTGTGTGTTGCAGAACAGTGCCTGTTAGACAGCATGGCTGATATTTTTCTGCAGGGTCAGCAGAGACCTGGCCAAGCCGGCATCATGGAGGAGTAAATCAATGAAACCCAATTAGACACCAAGAAAGGTGAGAGAAGAATTGAGCAGCTAAAAAGCACCGACAAAAAGTGTTTCTTTGGATTTTTTGAGAAAAAATACGGGAGTGTAGTAAACACTTTTTTTCCCTTAGTGACAAATGGATACTAGCAGTTTTCTGAATGTGCTGGTGATATTTCTGACATTTATTTCATATATGAAAGCTCTGTAAAAATAATGAAATAATGTATCCAGAAACTATGAGCTGCTTATTTTAGTTTTTGCTGCATCCTACTGACCCTTTGGTATTATTCTTGCTCAGTTCCCTGGTGGGAAAGGACTGCAGTCATGTGTCTGTGTGGAGGGTGAGAGTAAAGGCAATATGTCTCATGATCACCTCCTGAGCGAGCCAAATGAGGCACCCTTCGCTCTGAGCAACCTGCCACTAACATCTGCTGCTTTGGCCGCAAATGCCCTTCTAAGTTGTGTAAATCCTGTTGACTTATTTATACAAACCACTGTCTATATTACAAGTATGACAGCCTCAGGAAAACACAACGTACATTAAAATTGACTAATCTTTATTTTATGTAAATTATGACTGATAAGACCTTGCTGAAACTGAAAACAAAGTTAATAGTGAAAAGTTAGCGTCTGTGGATCCAGGTTTTACAGGATCACTCTAGCATTGATGGCGATGGACTTTAAATGCTCCATATTGCTTATTTGCAGGTTATTAGTTTTGTGTTATATTTTCTCTTCCTGATGCCGATGAAAAACACAGCAATCTTTTCTAAATTAACAGAAGAAAAACAGCATCTTAAGCATTTGATAACCTGCTGACTGCTAATGAGCTGTGGAGATAGCATTATGCACCAGATAATAATCCTGTTCGCATTGACAGGGAAAAAATAGATACTAATACCCATAGGCAAGTGTGCTGGAATAGACACTATGGCAATTACCGTGAATTAGGATCACATGTTAATCTCATTTAAGCACAGTATATTTGTGTTAAATCAACAATATTGTCTTTTGGGGGAAAAATAGAGTATTGCTAAACCATTTTTTTCATGAAAAAATGTTGAATTGTTGTTTTTATTATTGCATATAGTATTGTTCATGGAAACTGATTTTATGCCATCATAATAGAAGCAATTTCCTAATCATGTATTTTAATATTCCAAATTTAATTTATAACAGGGGCACATTAACTAACTTGACTTTTATCACAGTTTTCATCATGATTTTAATTCTTTTAATGAACACACAGTACCTCTTTATGCAATCTGCCAAACTCATAGAGCAAGCTAGACCTTTGCCACTTTCCTAAGCCCACAGTAATTATTAATACATTTTTGTAATCAGGCCTCTGCTCCATTTGCATGGAAGCAATCTAATAAATGTGAAAACTAAAGTCTCAGCTGAAAACATTAAGATAACTAAAAAAATCAACCATTTATTGAAGTAAGCTCTAATCGCATTACCTCTGTGATTAGAAAAATAAAACAGTGGCTCATCCCCTGGCTGCCTCCAAAATTAAGCTGTTGATAAGAAAGCCCAGTGTGAGACCAAGGAAGGCGCAGGGGTGGATCAGCAGCAGCAGCAACAGCCTTCAAATAAATCCATCCAGGCCCCCACTGCATAGACAGATTGCTGGTCCACTCCTAAATCAGAGAGACTGGGCTGTCACGACCAGAGACCTTGTCTTCTTCCAGATCAATAATGATAAAAGGAAATAACATCTGAACTGAAAATACTGAAGACACCAAAGAGATTTGCAAAAACTTTCATGGTCATTCTGATGCACTTTCACCAGTTAAATATAATAACATGTAGCTGAAAAATGCAAGTGTGGTTTTAATACTGCAGTCCCCCTGCAAGAGATGAGATGAGTCTTGCCAGGCATATTATGACTTTGTTGTACTTGTCAGATCTAACTAAAACTAAAGCAATTCAAAACTTTTTCCTTTTTGCTTGTGCAAGTTCAATTGACTGTGAGCGTGAGCAATTGACCAACTAACCTGTCATGTATAAAGGATAAAGCTATTAATTAAGACACAGTTTTTTTGTGTTAGTTTCAGTCTGTAAGCATTAGAGCTATTTATTATTTTGTCAGTCTGTGCTGCAGTGAACAGAAATTTGCTCAGTCTGAACCAAGGACAGTTATCAGAATTGAAATGGTGTAAGAATAAGCCACCAGCAACATTAATTAACATCTGAAACTACCTCTTAGACACAGTGTGAATAAATGACAATATGTGATAACACGTGAATCATAAATAAATGAGACAACTGCCTTTTCACACAAACGTACCATTACAAATCAATAGCCACCCTTTTATTGCATCACTAACTAAAGCTGCTTCTTTCTCTTCTTGGGTTCCTCCGGAGTTCAACACAATTTGGCTTAATCAGGCAATCAATCACTATTAGATCTGTGTGCCACGCCAGCACGCAGCAGGCAGATGTGGCCCCCAGCAAAAACTACAATCTCTAAATTGGGGTAGACACACTTGTATGAGCCATGCGACTCAGTACATGTTGCCAGAGCTCACAAAGAAGCATTTTGCCTTTATTTGTTGACAAAGGGGTGGCACCAAGCTGCTTCACTGACATGTCTTTTCACAAGAAATTACAGGAAATAAGCTCAGAGTTTCCCTTGTTGAAAATTTCTGACACTGTTTGTCGCATTGTATACAAGGCAGTATGATCAGATCTTTGGTACAATTACATATTTTTACAAAATGAATCATGAAATAGTCACAAACATATTATGCGTGATATTTAAGCTGACACAGTGTGACCTTGCTGTACAATATGAACATAGCCAGAGATGAAATGTACATGCAACACATTTATGTATGTGTCCCAGTGCACATAAAACTCTATTTTAGCTTCATTTCTCAAATGGCATAGAATACTGAATGGACTTATTTGGCACAAGAGAGGAATAATCAGAGCATTACTGTGGTCCTTTGAGATCCTTTATTGAACGCATTACAATGAAGCTTGATTGGAATTGATAATGGCTTTGAGGACTCGGTTGCCCCTCTCTACTTACTCATTTGTTCCAAACCAACCTTTGACATGCATGAGATTTCCAGTGACAAGGTAATTATCCAACTGTAAAGAAGAGGTCAAAATATCTATGTTTATACAAAATGCTGCCTATCTGTGTTGGTTCATATATATATAAGCAGGTATTAAATTTAAAAGAAAGATGACCATTGTCACTGACTATGAACATGTGCTTTTTGGTTTTGGTAGAAATGTCTGAGCTTTGCTTAACAGTACAAGGGAGCAGAAAGTAAACTGTGTGATATTCCTGTTTCAACACAAAGTCAGCATGAAGAAGTGCCGCCGAAGTGAAAGCGTTGCTGACCTCGACCATTTTTCTTCCAGTGCCATCAAGGCCACCATGCTGCAGCAATCCATGCTGCATCCAATTGTGCAGAGTAAAAGGTGTGGAATCAAGGGCTCCTGCGGGCCACCAGCCGCTGGACACCTGCGCTTGTGAGAGTCAACCGCACTGTCAGCACCAAGACCAACATGCAACACACCGCTACGTCACACAGACCTGGAGAACAATGTTATGTTATCATGCCACAATCAGGTATGTGGTGCACACACAGTTCTCGGGGTCTCAGTCTGCTTGTATTAATCATGAAACATGATATTGTTTGATTGAATGCACCAAGTCCAAATTGGATTCCCACTAACGCCTCCTCCTCTCCCTGCTTAGACAAGTACTGATGAAAGATAACCGCCTCTGCATTAATCAAAGAGATGGAGCATTTTGATCCCACTCTCAATTAGATTAGATTACATAAATTTAACAATTTGTACAAAATGTGATATCAATTATCTGCAGGCCATTCAGTTTGATCTCTTGCCCCATTTTGACACAACAAATAAAATTAGCGCATATTGAAACTGCCTTTAAGAAAAAAAATAAATAAATAAAATTCTGTCATATAGCTGGATGTTGCAAACTCCTTTTTTTTTTTTTTTTTACACTTCCCTTCTTGTGATCCTATTTATTTCACACAAGAACACTACTTAAATTACATATTAAAACATGGATGATCACGTACACCAATCAATGACAAGTAAGTGACATGACGCACTTATAAGAAGAGAGCACTTAAAAAATCTACGCAGCTCATTTGTTGTGTGTGTGCTTACTGTAAGTAGGAAGTGATATTGCTTGCTGTTTGTTTAGGATTACAACACACCCCTCAAGAGTGATGGTCTGATTTGTAGGAGGTAGGGAGTACCATTGCTCCCATCACACACTTGCATGCTCTTCAAAACGCCAATAACTTGGAAAACAACAGATTGCCCAGGAGGAGGTGAACCAAAAGTCAGCTCTTGTTTATTATTGGGAAATGGAATAAGGATTTTCTTGTCTAGTAAACTGAAATATCTCTGTGTCACCGATGCAATCTATTCCATAGAGCCATCTCTTGATAGTTAATTAGGTGTCAGCAGCACTACCGAGGTAATTTAACCTTCATCAGGCTGTATCACATGAGAAGATAATGCAAGGGAATTATTCATTGCATATTTTAGGGGAACATGAAAAAAGCTTTACTTACGGATTCTAGGCTTAAGTGAAGATGAATGAAGGGAATGCAAAATTCAAGAATCTATAGTGATCGAGTTATTTGTGAAACAGTGAGCTTATTAGATTGTACTGAAGGGGCTGGCTGTGTGTGTGACAGAGATGCACACTTAAAGATTTAGCACTAAATCACTGACAAGTAATAATCCTTGAGATCAAATGCGCAGTAAACACCAATTATCAAAGGCAGATGCAATCAAAATCTCCTACTTAATGATCACTAGAGTCTGAGCAACTCTTTATGTGAGCTGAAGAACTAAAATAGTTATTGAATCCACTGTTGTTCAACCTAAAAGGGGGATTTCCCTATAAAAACTGAATATTATGAAATAATCATGGCACCCAATGCAGGCTGCAGTATAATCCACTGAATGAACTTTAAACTAGAAAAACAAACAAACAAAAAACATATGTTTTGCTGAATATGCTGTTAAAAAGTCATGTTGTATATTCTGATATGCTTTAAATAAGCTGTGAGATATTAACATTCAGTGTATCTTTAAATTTCCTCAGTCTCAATCGAGAGCCTTGTATGAATATAGAGGTTTTGATTAAGTGAAGCCAGACAATAAGCAAATAAATGGTGACCTCAAACCGACATTAAAAGACTTCTCTTATGAGCTGCAGCTAATCTAAAATGATTAGAAAGTCTTTCAAACTAAGCAAGCAACAGTGAGAGTAGGCTAATTTGATTTGGCTTGGAAGAGCACATTTATAGTTGCCCGTAAGAGTCATATTATAATTGTATAAAATGTGGTTTAAGCCTTTGGATTCATCATCAGCAGTTTTATATTTGGGTTGATCTTATTTATAAAAGAAAAAAAAAAAAGATTGGAGAGTCTGAAATTTAATCAGGAGATCACAGCCTGAACCACTACCACGGCAAAGACATACTATTGAATAAAATACAGAGTAAAATAGACCTCAGCACCTCACACTGTGACTGAACATAACTATTATGTGTGAATATTATAATCCTGTTTCATGTGGGATGCTGGTACACGCAGAAGACCCCCACTCTGTCCCAGCAGTGAAATTGTCTATGTGGCCAGTAGGGAGAGACAGAGAGATGGGCGGTTTATAGTCGTGGCTGGGGCTCTTTTCTTGTTTTTGTGTAGGACTGGATGGGAGGGAGCAGCAGCCTCAGTACCAGGCAGCGCTCTCCCTCAGTACAGACTGGATAGACAGAGGAGGAGGCTGCTACATGCTGCCGAAGCCGCCGCCGCTCCTGCCTTTGTCATAGACGGATCTTTCCACCGCGGTCACACCGGGAGGATATCATTTCTTTTTTTTTTTTTTTATTTTTATCATTATTTCTTTTCTTCTCCACGGATTCCGCAGCTTGGAAATAAGCAAGCACAGACGTATCAATGTACTCACTACACGAGGGCAGCGGTCTGCTTCTGCTGGCGATCTTGGCAGGACTGCAGGTAATGTAATTTCAGAGCGGTTACGAACGGAGTTACGCCGGGACAGTTTAGTTTTTTTTTTTTTTTTTTTTTAATTCATTTTTTAAGCGATGCTGTTTGGTGGGTTACAAACCACCAGCTGGGGTCCTAACAAGCACTTCACTTTAAAAAAAAAAAAAAAAAACACAATAAAAAAAAAAAACGCAATGAGAATTGACTAAAGTAGCTCGTGCCTTAATTTCTTGCAAGTATCGCGTGTGTTCGAGATGCTTCACTAAAACTACATTTTATATCCCCGAATTCCGCTCAAATAATTTCATGTTAGCGTCGTAGACTGATACTTCATATAGCTGAATCTTTATTGTCTGGAAGTTACGCGATACAGGCCTACATTAACCTAGTTCTCAGTCGGTTATATTTAGTTTAGGTTTAATATTTATGTAGATTGCTGCAGCGTGTCCCTGTCCCCCGGCGAGATAATTGCTTCTCTGGTAAAAAGCCATTACGAGCAGCGGTGAAAAGTAGCCTCCAGTAAAACATTGTCTTTACAGGTTATGTATAGTCTAACTACAAGGAGGACGGATGATTATTTTGTTGTCCAGCTCAAAGGTTTGAAACTGCCTGCTTATAGTAAAATAAAAGTGTATTATTTAGCTGCTATTGTAATGTGTGTATAGGAGTTCCTAGCTAAAATATGCACTTTTGGCAGCTGAGCTAGCGTGAAGTAAAAGTACTGGCACCTTACATCCACAATTGTACATCCTTGTGTCCTTGTTGTAGGGCTGTATCCTGTGCTAGAATTCCAGCTTTGCTCCTCCCCCTCTGCAAGCGTTTTTCCATTTAAATTCCTCTGATTAAGAATGGCAAGTGGCACTGATACCCACAATGCTCTTTTTCAGCAGGGCTCCTCGTTTTTCATTCTTTTGAGTGTGCATGTGAAGAAAGTAAGGCCAGGCCTATGTTTGTGCTCTTGTAGCTGAATCAATGCTGAGGTTGTTTGATGGTTTATATGTGCTATGTTTGGACACATTTATCCTTTGTGATTTCATTCTAAATGTTATATGGAAATAGAAGTCCCAGTGTTTGTCATAAGTTTTATTTCCCTGCACATGCTGGCATCCTCAATGTACAATTCTTTTGTGGATTCCAAACACAAAGCACCATAGTTGTAGCTTTTATTCAGCAATTATTATTCTGCTTTCTTCCCACAGTAGAGGATGAATTGCCAGCATTTACTTTGATTTCCTTGACCCTGTACTTTAATGTGGAGTGTTTGTCCAGAGTAGTGTGTTGATCAGAGGAGCCGACGTGAGTGCTGGCTATAACCCTACCCTCTGCCTGGGCCCCTCCTGGGGGACAAATGGAGCTTGTTCCTGCCTAGCCATGCTTTTTGGCTAATGCTTAACCCTTTTGGCCTCATTATCCTAATTGCGGTCCCTGCTATAAAAACAACAGATGCTTTTGTACAAATGTGGAGACTCCAGAACGTGACCAAGGGGTTTAGGAGGTAACAGGCTGCATTTTTGAGCACTGATTTATGACTCATTGTTACACTCCCCCAACTATCTGTCTCCCCCCACCATTACAGATTGCAGCAGAGGGCAGGGGCACCCCACCATGCAGGCCAGGCTTCTCGGAAGATGTATACACGGTTGCTGTGCCTGATATCACAGAGAAAGGACAGCCCCTTTTTAACGGTGAGTTGTGAAATTTTCTTTGTGCTGGTTGCTTGTTTTGTCTGTGCGTTTGTGTGTGTGTCTGTGCGTGTGTGTAAGTCCTCACATCAGTTGTGCGCGCTTGGTTCCATGTGTTACATTTCAGGCAGCATCAGAACGAGCCTGAAATATTTTTCTATGTTGCTGTGATGTATTGCAAGCTGTGTAGTTTGTATTCTAAAGTAACTGGAAAGTGGTTCAACTTTATATACGTAGGTCTTGTCCATTTTGCCTACATGCTGTTTTTCCCCTTTCAGTGCAGACACAAACATAAGCAGATTGTTGCTTAAAGGGTAGATCATTCACTGTGGTTAAACAGTTTTTGCAATTTGCATTTTTAGATGAATATTAACTGCTGGCTTTGGTATTAAAATGAGAAAAAAAACTTGATTTAGCTTGGGACACTTATTGCAATGAATAATAATCAATTACACAGAGATTTGAATACTTATGCAATTTTAATCAAGCAAATAACCTAGCTATTAAAAATCTCATGCTTTGTGCTGGTACATTGAATTATTTCTGTCATCACGTGCCATTATTTTGCAAATGAAACAGCACTTTGATGCAGTTTTAAGCAGCATGCTGAAAGTATTTCTGTTACTTTAAACTTTAGTTTGCCTAAAGGTTCCTGTTTCAATCACATTCATGTATCACATTGCATTACTAATTCAACATAAGGAGGGTAATTACAGCAGTTTAAGTGTTTTTTAAATGTGTATGTAGCAGTAGTCCTTCTGTTGGAAACCAACCTAGAATGTTTGATTTCTTTTTTTTACTCTTCAATATAGAACCTAGTGCAAATAAAAGGAAAAGAATATGCATTTTTTCCCCTTTTGACTGTAGTTCATTACATTGTTGAAGGCATGACCAATACATCTTCTTTGGAGTTTAATACTTGTAAAATGTGGATGCAGCTACCGTGTAAAAGTATGAAGGCCTACAAACGGTAATAAAAACTGGAATATATCACCAATGTGCCATTAGAGAGGTTAGTGCCCTGAGGTCGTTTGGACCAGAAAGCATTCTCACTTGTGTTGGATTTCACAGTGTGTGCCTAAAACTTGCATGCTGCCATTGGTGTGAATCACAGAGGAGGTGGAGGAGGAGGTAGCAGTAAGGAGAAAAAGAAAGAAGAGAGTGCTTAGCTGGGTGGGTGCAGCTTTCACTAGGCTTTACCTTTTGCACAAGTTTCCGTTTGATCCTGCAGGTGATGGATTTCCCTCTGTTGGCTTGTGGATGAGCCGTGACTGGGGGTAATCAGGTTCCCTTTTGTTTGCCCCCTGCACTACCCCCTCTCCTCTTTACTCTGCTTTCCCCTCCCCCGATGGGTTGTTGCTCTATAGAGATTTCCTTGACAGAGGGGCACTCCTGTGTCATTGTAATGCAGCAGGGCTCAGCAGCGTGGGATGATGTTAATGAAACTGCATTCTCTAATGAAAAGCTCCTGTGGTATGTTTTGAAAGACAAAGCCCCCATAGTGTGGACTGTGCCTAAAGTTTCCAACTTTCCTTTCACCATGCTGATTTCGAATACTGTTTTTAACCAGGAGCTGGGTGTTTTATTCTTCTTCTTCTTTTTTTTTTTTTTTACCTTTTTAGCTGCATGGTGTAACGTAATGCTTTATGTTTCCTTGCATTTCATTAACTTTGTCAATTGTGCCCTGAAGGCCCTAAATAATTAATGGAGTTATTTTATTAATCATGCCTGAGTTATAACAGAACACGCTGTCTTTGTTGGGTTATAAATATCTCATATGGCTAAGTTAATTTTGAATAAATTTCTTCTTAAGTTATAGAATAGTTTTCATGAGGGGTTTCTTGGACTACTTTGCTTATTTGAAATAGAATCTGTATGAATATCACTGTAATATTATATGTGCATTGGTAAGGTGTCAGTTACATGACCCCTTTGCTCATATTGCATTGAAGACAGACAAGCATGCAGCAGAGATGAGCTGTTAAATAGCTTTGTCCTATCTAATTGCAAACCCTTCTTTGTTATTGATTAAGAGAATACACATCCTGAGGTCTGTAAAACCTGGAAATGGAGGCACTTGACATGTAAACAGACAGCATTGTATGCGCTAAATGAAAGACATCCTGTAGATTTGATGATGGCAATTGTGTCCGCCCATTTAACATAGCTATTTGTTGGTAAGATTTAATCACATTCCATGGGCCGTAACTGAACTTTAGCTGTTAGCTAGCCAAGTGATGCCCCATTGGTTTTCAATGGAATTGTTAAAATTCATTTCTTCAAAGTTGCTTGGCAAAGCACCACAGACAAAAGCCAGAAAGGATAATAATTCTACAATAAGAACTTCTCACCAATGATCTGTAAAAGGGAGGGTACACTTATTGTTTGCAAATTTAAAACCACACAATGTATATAGGTTATCCGCTGTCTACCTGATGGGGCCCATATGACCTTGCTTTAAAGGGTTGGAATATTTGCTCTGAATAATTGCTCTGTGTAGACAGCCACTCGTATCTCTTGTAATTCAAACATCATACAGATAATAGCAGCTTTGAAGTCTTTAAACATTTGTGCTGTGTTTCCTCTTATCTATTTTAGTTGCTTGATAAAGTGACTTGTTTTACTAAATTGCATTTAATTTCAGGTAGACTAGGGCTGCGGGTGGTTTGCCCCTGGGTGTCTAATAGAATTCTGGTGGCTTTGGAGAGCTGACACACATTGTACTGTGGGTTTTCTTTTTCTTTTTTTTTTTTCAGGATGAGGTCTTTAAAGCAGGGTTGCAAAGTGAGTCAGTCGGAGCATTATTCAGCAGAGGTTTCCCTCCCTAAAACTGGGTTAATGAAAAGCCCAAAAGCCTAATTGAGCTTAATGCACACTCTTATGCTGCTGTTCTGCTATCCCTACCCCCAACTATTCATTCTGCTTTCATTTTTCTCTTCTCCACCCCTCAGCACTGTGTTTTACTTTTCTTCACAATTATGCGAGCACTCACGGTGAAAAAGAAGCATGTTTATAGTCTGCTTTACCCTTAGTTCAAGTACCTTTAAATGTGCGTGTGTCAAGGGGGTCCTGTGAGATGGCTCCACATAGTTATGTGGAGGGATTTACAGTTGACTACTTTAATAATGTGATTGAAACAATTAATGTCAACGTCAGCAATGAGAGCGCAAATGGGGAAGTATAGCTAAGGCTAAATATATCAAATGGATTCAAGTTCATCTGTCATTAGGTGTAATTACACTCCTTTACTGAGTTTGTCTAAGGTGGACCTTATAAACAATCCAAAATTTCACCCTTGTGACAAAGAAAACATCACATTCACAAAATCCTACGTTCAGACTGACTGAAGCCCTTTTTATGTTGTTGTGGTTCTCTGCGCTCTGTTGAGTTTCTGATGGCCCTGGGTACAGCTGGGGCCACTCAGATGTGTTTAGGGGGCCCCAGTGTTTGGTGAGACATGACCCTGCTCGACCCACTCCTGTAAACTTGGCCAAGTGCTCAGCAACATCCTCAACCTTTTTCCTGCTCTCAAATTGGGGGTTAGGTTAGTGGGGGTTTCCTGATCAGGTCTAGATGAATGGAAGACCAGCCAAGGGGTCCTGACCCATCACCAGGGAGGCCCCAGGTGCAGTGCACCCCTCACCGCATGTTGTTCTAGCCCACAAATTCAATTGTTCATTGCAAGGAGAAACAGGCACAGCCAAATTTGACAAACTGAGGTTTTACAGTAAGTCAAATACCATGTTTCACACTATTTGTTCTCTACCCTGGTAAATTACCACTTTTTACACTTTACTATTTTCAGTTCATATCAATGCAACATTGGCAATAGATGTGAGAAGTAAAAACTATGCTACGCTATATTTTTTGTATTTTCTTCATCAAGAGAAACCCCATGATCATTCATCTCTTTTGTTTAAGGTCATACTTCAACCCTTCTGCAGTTTTTTTTCAGCTAAGGCTGTAGTTGCACTTTTAAGTTTGTTTGCAAGAGTAGTTCATTGCCCCACCCCCTCCTTTTTCTTTTTCTAGAAGTGGATCAATAAATCCAGGGTCTTTGTTTGCAGTGATCAATATGTTGTAATGAGGACTGCGCTCCAATTCCCAACTAAAGCATCACTGGCGGATTGGACTTGAATTTGTTTTATTCTTTATTGTTATGAGGCTGCATAAATTTACTTTCATCCTCTGCCACTGTGCCTGTCTTTTTTTTTTTCCTGGGAGCAGTATGGCCTAGATAACCACCACATATTGTGATGGCAGATTGAATCTTGGCACTATATGGATTTGGAGACCAACCCTTGACGTAGTCTTGCCTACAGTATGACAGGGAAGCACAGTTAGACAAGCTTTAGTGGTAGGGCCACCCCAGTCATTTATCAAAAGATTAGGACTCTGTTGCAGTCCTACGGCCATATCATAAAAATGAAATAATAATAATGTTAGCATATTAAAGCAAGTGCACCCATCTGTGGCTAATTTGTGTGGGTACGTTGTGAGCCTGCAGGATGTCATGACAGGATAGGACATATTTTATTTATGCCTGACCCTTTTAAGCTCTAAGTTTGTTAACCAAACCCAAGATAATTTGAAAATACTTTCTCCATATTTGGTGGCAGCAAGGTACTTGTGCAGTGTCTAAATACAGATAAGTATTTTGTAGGGGGCTGACATTGTCCTGATGGCTTCTCATCACCTCTGTTCATATTGCTCTTATCAGCTACAGGCCCTGCCCTCAGCTGTTGGCAACCAACAGTGTGTACGTCTGCCATTGGCCAGTAGTTAATGTGCCGAGCCGGTGACTGTGCATGTGAAGGTTTGTCCTTGGCATATAATTAGCTTGTCTATCCCAGACGGCTCTTGGTGGTGACGTGGTTTTGTAGAAGTGTGGGGGCTCTCCTTTTACCACAGACTTCAGAAACCATTTATTTAGGTGAAACTGCCTCAATCAACGAAAGACTTAGTAGTCAAACAGTCAGACCAAGCTGTATAATCACATTATGCTGAGATAAATGATTTATCATTTGTCTCAGAAGGTTGCAGGTAACTACATTTTCTAAATCAAAATTTCATTGTGTATTATCAGCCACAGGGACTGGATAGAGAATTGAAGAGCAGGCATTGAAATGTATTGCTCCGTCACACTGCCATGTGAAGGTTAGTGGGGGTTTATAGGTTATTTGGTTTGAGAACACACCTGGGCCACTCCAACCATGACGCTGTATTGCAAAGGTTTTTAAATTGATGTGTGTGCTTCCATCTAAAAGACTGCCAAGAGAGAAAAGATTTATTTGTTTTTCTAGAACAATCCGTTTCTGTTTGAAGTTGGTCATGACATGTAGGGGCAGCTAGAATTATTCTTAGTGATTGTGGTACGATGTGACTGGCACACTGGTTTCACTGTGTTTTATTTAAGAACACCCAGAGAGCGCATACGATGACCCCACTATGTAATGAGGCCATGCATAAATAGCTGTATTGACCTGACTTTTCTGCATATATGCCTCTATATAACTAGGGTAGTGTTATTTTTCACTGGTGAAATGCTAGAACCAATGTGGAAAAGAAAATGCCAGCTTGCACCTAGAGAACAATATATCACCACTACGAAGTGAATTGTTTACTTTTCTAAGGACTGATTTGTGGATTTCAGTGCCATTTTTCTTCTGTGGGACTGCCTTTTTTGGCTAGAAGAGCAAACAACTCCATGTCTCTTTCACAGATTCTATCTACAAAGAAAACTCTCTGTTTGTAGTGTTGCCCCAGCTGTTTATTGTGCAATACCCCTTGTACAATTTTACCCACAGTTCACCTCTACAGTGCTTGTTTTTCTCATTATGTTAAACTAGATGGGAGTACAGAGTTTCATCCTTACGTTTTCCATCTCAAGGCATGCGAAGGGTACCCACTCCCAATCCCCACTACTTTCCTTGTCTCGTTAAATCTTTTGTTTGTCGGGCAATACATTTAGCTTCAGCTTTGTTGCTTTTAAACAAGAGTGCATTCATCCGCTGCCCAGATGTAGATTCAGCCGCTCTGTCTGTCTCACATACTGTAGTTGTGAACGTCAGACAGCAGCCAGACACAGCATCTTTGTCTGCACAGGCGAACCAGGAAACTAATACTCGGATGAATATATTAATGAGATAGTTTGAGCAACTGTAAAAAATAGAAACAGAAGTAGTCCAGTGTTTAGTCTCTTTCTGTATGCGAGTGACGCATAGCTTACATTTTCAAGCCTCTTGCTGTGTTCAAGAGACATCATGAATTGGCATTCTATTATTCCTCTGACAACAAAGAGAAATTTGAAGCTGGGACACATTAATTGACCCAGATACTGTAACCATGTTCACAAAGGCCAATATCCTGCCTGGGAAGAGACGACTACCTCCTGCAGGCCACGCCAACTATTGTGTTCCGGCAGAGGCTTCAATTTCAACGCACCAGCGATTCTCTGGACACTAGCCTCTGATGACTCGCTGGGTCGTATCTCGTGACACTCTCTATGCATCCTCTTTTTTTTTTATCTAACCCTCTATCACCTCCTCCCCTCTCCTCCTTCTTTTACCCCCTCCTTCAATATGTGAGTTTAAAGATTGAGAACCTCCCTTGGCTCTGCTCTTTGATTGATGTGGGTTAATTGAGTAAAGCAAGGACAGTGCTGAAGCATTTAGCCCTTTATTCTACAGCTGATTGTGTTTCTTGGTGTGACCTTGGTCAGTACATGACTTCAGCCAGGAGTGTGATGTTTGACTTTTACTGGTGTTGGTAATATTTTTGATTGATGTCTTTCTGAGGAGTTGTGAAGATGGGAATTGTAGACACTTCTTGTGACCTCTTTTAAACCATCACATGTGTCTGAGTCAGCTGAGAAACAGGATATGAATGAACCAGTCTTATTCACTAGTGATTGATTTCATCATTCTGGGAACAATGATTTCTGTTTTTTATCTTACAAAATAAAGATCACTACTTTTATTTATTTACAGTAAATCAATGTTTCAGTTCAATCTCAAGTTGACCGGTGATTGGGGACATTGCCTCCCCCACCTTCTCCCACTTATATCCAAACTGTTGGCTCATCAGATAAGCATATGTAGCCCCCCATATTACTTGTCTCAAGTGATCTACAGTAACCAGACCTTGCTGACACCAGTGCCTGCCATCACAGCACAGATATTATGATTGACCTGCAGCAATTTCCAGTCTCCATTTGAGTGCACACTGTGGCATTGAGCAACATATCGCTCTGTGGCCTGTGTTGTCTGAGTTTATATTATCTCTGCCTTTGTCGATATTTACTGAGGCATTAAAGAGCGTGCAGCATGTCGCCACTTTATTTCCTGTAGCACTGCCGGCTCAGCAGGACCAGGGCTAGAGGGGGTAGATTCTCACTCAAGGCTATAACTGATAGTACAGGGTGAAGGTCTGCTAATTTTTCTAAACATGTTGAATCCAACCTGCCTGAAGTGTGCTCAGCAAATGCACAGAGCAGCACAAGACAAGTCAGTATTGTATACCATTTTGACTGTTTTTTTTTTCTTTTGAATTTTTGTAAAAAAAAAAAATCAAGGTTATTTTTTATTGAATTTTTTTT
>JAPSES010000030.1:4329271-4360724 GCA_029822895.1 Maxillicosta whitleyi | reverse complement strand
TTTTTTGGTTTTCAGCCAAAACCCCCCCCCCCCCCCCCCCCCCATACACAGCTGCCACCAGGGTATGTCTGGGGGTTTCTGTAATGCCACTGACCTCCTAATGTGGATTCCAGCGAGGCAGAAAGGCAAATGTTTGTGCTTACAGGTCTTCCTGGTATCCTGGGTTGCTACAGCTGTCATATTGTCCCCTTCCTGGCCAGACCCTCTAGTCCTGAATGCAGCACAATATCCTTTCGCATCCCAGCTGCAGACACTTAAAGGTATCTGCTGTTATTTTGACAGTCTGCATAGTTAATCATAATACTTCACGCACAACAACCCTCTTTGAGGCTAAAGTCCCAACCAGAAAACAACAGCTGTAGTTCTCAAGAAAGGAATCTGATTTAATACCCTAGTACTGGCACCATGTCCTATTAGTGCTCAATGAACTTTATATGAACTACATATTTTTAGATAATATACACTTTGAATGGTGTTAAGGGTAGACCGGCAGAAGCATAGTTAGTGAGCAGAAATCCTCTCTCCCACCATGTCTTTAATTTTATTGTTTTCTTCTCTGTGGAATGTTACGGCCTTGTTTGCATGTTGGCCATAATGAGTGCCAATGGAAATGTTATTTACACTAGCTGGGTTTAGGAGTGTTGGCGTGCACAATGGAAAGTGTCCCCTCTTTGCCAGGCAGTAGGGAATACAGCAAACCATGTTTCTGATGGATGGGGCTTTTAATGTGACAACTGAAAGAAGCCCCACAGTTTCTGCCATGGACCAGGATATAATAAAACAGTCACTATTAGACCTAAGTTTTTTACCCTCGCTTCTCTCTTTGTTTCACAAGGGCATTTTTTTCTTTTTCTCCCTTACCACACAGCTCACCTTACTCCTGGCTAGAAACTGATATGCAATAGACTGCTTCAGGTTACAGACCGGGCTGTAAGATTCCTTTCGAACAGTAAACTCGGCGAATAACGGGATGTAGTAGAGGTGTGTGTGAATATCGACAGAGGAGCAAAGCACCAAGGGAGGAGCCAGTTTCCCCTAAAAGCATTCAGCTTCTGCCCATTGTGAGTTCTCACTCAAAGGGATTTGTGATGGAGATGATCTTTAACCCCTGTACGCCCACATTATGTAAATTAGTATACAAAAGAGAGGGATAGATCCCTACACACCACCTCTGCTTCGAGGATGAGTGATATTTTACCGCTGGCACACCCAATACAGTGAAGCAGCATTAAAGCAAATGCAGCATTTGCATTTGGTAACATGGGAATTATTTATTTATTAGTATTTATGTGGAATTTGTGTTTTTTACTTTCCCGAGTGTGGGTATCTTCATGCAGGAGAACACTGAGTCGTATTTACCAACTATTTTAAAAATGTGTTTCTTAGAAGATATTAAGAGAAACTAAATAGCAATAGTAAGACGGACTTGTTGTCATGTAACTGAGCCTCCTCCATATGTTGTTATGGCACTGGTTGAGAAGGTAACCAGATCCCCCCCATCAGCCCAGCAGTCCCCCCTCCTCATCCATGCTGTTATTGTCCCTGTGCACAAAGGATGGAGAGCAGAAGGGGGGGGGTAACACAAGATGGAGCAACATGCTGAGGTTCATGGACAACGCCCTTTCCCAGACTATCTAAAGTGTATCAACTGACCATTTCAGGTGAAAAAACTATTACATTTTACTCCAGTTAAACAAGTAAAATAATGTGCAGTCATTTGTAACACTTTTTTTTATGTTCCTGCTTTTACTACTTTCACAGTTTCCTAGCTACTTTAGTTAGTAAGTAAGGAAAAATACATTTACTGTACACTTCAGTGGAACCTGTCTTAGCTAAGTGTCTAATTCAAGCATAAAATGAAGGGCAGTAGGGAGTAACCTTGTTTTTGTACTTCTGTAAAAAGCCAAATTAACCAGTTATTTACAATTTAGTGCTATTTGCATTACCTAAAGATTAAAACAACAGTCTTCTTCCACCTTTGTGTACAGAGTTAATGAACGCTACAGGACCCCGTTTGACATTTCAGTAATGGAAGTCTCACAGCTGGACTTAATGACTCTGAGTGCACAAAATGTCTTTGCAAACCTTTTCTCTGGTTTTTTGTTGGTTTTGTTCAGTAAAACAATGTGCTCTCAGAAAAATAATGGCCTTCACACTTAGTAAACTTAGATCTAGTAAAGTTTTACCACTTTGTGATTGTAATTTGTGTATAATGCGTGTCTGCATGTTTACACTTTGATGGTTCGGGGTTGTACTAACAACTTGCAGGCCAACACTGAAAGTTGTAATAGCTGTATATTATTTAATACAATGTGATGTTTTAAATATATCCCACCTGAACAGATTTTTAAGAGATGGAATAAAATGCATCTAGATATTTCAACACCACATTATATAGTCAAATACTTCATTTAAATGTACAAGGTTTTGCAGTTAGAATGAGCTTCATTGTCAAATGCTGTTTAAAATTTAATGTAAAACAGTTGCTGGACTGTACTGTAACAGTTGGCCAATTTTTTTTCTATTATGTGTAAATCACGCGGTCCAATAAGTATAGTGTCAGCATTCTACATGTCAAGATGCATATTGTGAGCTGTTTTTCCACTGTTTTTAATTAATCCAGCATTTGCAAATACATGGGACCTTTGCTTGTTTTTAAAACTCACTATGACTCTGATGTATTTGATTCAAACCATATGCTGAAAGGGCTTGAAAGAGCTCTACATCATCAACAGACACAGCTGGTTGCCAGTCTGTGATCTCATAACATGCCATGTATGCTGTATTTTGCTTTAGTCATCGGCCTTGCCAAAGCCCTACTTCTGGTAACTAATTATTTGCCCTGAAATCCCAAATAGCACGCTGATGAATAACCTTTAAAAGTGGTCAGTACCATGTTGACCTAAAAAAAACAAAACAATAAAGAGTGGGTGAATCAGACAATGCAGTGAGGTTAAGAGCTCTGCTAAGGCTCTCTAAGTTTAGTGCTGACGTCATAGAACTCGTAAGCCTGTAAAAACATCAGCTGATCATAATTTATTGTCATGATGTGGGCCTGTTTTGAAGGGACATGTCTTCGACGTTCTCATGTTAGCATGAAATTGCAGTCTACGCTGGCAGTGAGGTGGCCATAGACAGTGAGTTACTACCTAAATACCCTCAGCACTGATCATTAACACTTCTAACACACTGGGATATTAAAGCTTGTTTTACTGCTCCTATCAACACCCATGCACAGCTATAGACACGTGTTATTGAATTCATATAATGTAAGTTATTAGGCCGTACATCTTGAGCGTCCATGTATATTGCCAGATCTGTCTTGTGTGGTCCTGGAGGAAATAGAGTAGCAGAGGAGATCATATTGGCTAATAAGCACCTGCACCATACCTCGACCACAGAAGATATGAACAAAAAAATAAAAGGTTATTATTGTTATTATTATGAACCCCTAGAGTGCTGGTCCGGTTTCCTTCATCCATCTGAGTATGCTCAAACACCTGGTGCAGATACACTTTGTTCAAAACAATAAATAATAAGTCTCCTTTTACTTCAGGGTTTCATCAGCCAATGAAACTAATTAGATTAAGCTTGTGAAAAAAAAAAATACAATTCCTGTGCCCACTTCAGTGAACCAGAGGAATCTGGATAAGTCGGGGCGAATGGCCTTGAACCAGATAAGATGGACGAACAGTATAAGTAATAAAACTAGCTGCAGACATAGTGATGCAGCCCCTATCCCATCATTCCTGTTGTTCTTGTTATGTGCTTGAAAAGAAAAGGAGGATCAATAGTCTTGGGTATTGCTATTCTTCTACCTGGAGGCCAAGCTTCTGAGTTTCAAAGAAAATAAGTCTCCACCTGGAACAATTTAAAGAAAAGAACCAACAGTTTACCCAGCTTCTGTCATGTGTTTCCAAACCAGTTATTAACATTGGCCTGTTGAGATGATGAAAACTGAAGTCACATACTCCACAACACTCCGCTCTACAAGTTAGTTGTAGAGTTTCCTTTCAGTAAGTAAACTGTGACAAAGCACATTTTGTCAACTGTGTAAGAAAGACTTTACTACTACTTTTCAAACACAACGTCTCATTTAAGCATTAATTCTGAATAGTGTTGGGAATCGGCTTGTCTCTACTTATGTGTATATGAAGGAATAAAGGAAGACAAACAGGGAGTCATATCAGGAATTGCGCGGTGGATTAGAGTGCAACACCGTGGTTTGATGTTTAATCACTCCGTATGCGTAAGCTTTTTCTGAGGGGGATAGAAAGGCTTTTCAGTAAGCTCTAATAGCAGTGAGATGCCTTCCTGGTGAATCTTGCTTCTATTGGCATAACACACTGTGAACCTGCATTTTTGTTTGTCTGAGAGGTTTCGCTGAAGCAGAATGATTGGACAGTACCAACCAAACGTAGCACCTTACTTCTCTCCCTCTTATCTGCCTTTCTTGTTCTCCAGGTCAGTTCAGGTGACTCGGGTGAAGGCACTATGATTGCTTGCATTTAGAAATCTGAAAGGTAACCTTACATCTGTGTAGATGCCCTGTCAAGTCAGGCCTGAAAATGTTGTGCAGCTCAACACCAGGTTCCTTTCTTTTGTTTGGCGATCAGGCTGTTGTGTGATATTTTTAGGTAGAGGAACAAGCAAAGAGAATGTCTCCCACTACAAACACTCTTGATTGTTTCCTTGGGACACACCTAAGGAGTGTTCATCACAGCACTAGAAGCTGTCTGTAGTGATTCACATGTTTATACCACCTGCATGCTCATGCCACCACTGTCGATATCGGTGTGACCCTGACGAACATTGCTATCACTGAGGCGACAGACTATTCCCACAAGTCCGCGCGTTAAAAACCCAAGGTCTGGAAACATTTCCGCAGGCGGCCCTTACAAGTGGAGACAGATTTGTACATGGCCATGCTTGTGGTTTGGTGTTATAGCTCTAGACAAACTGAGGACAGATGTGTTTGGAATCATTTTCACCCTCCCCATGTGATCTTCTATTCCCTCCCTCTTTCCAGTTTCCAGTTCCCCTAATCTGGGACTCATTGTGTCTGTAATGAAGCACAGCTGCACAAATTCTACTCAGTTCAGCATATTACATAGGTCTAAGAGTGCTGTACTCTGACAAAACCATGCTCTAAACATATTAATGCGCTGTTATTCCCTTAACACAGATAATGCATGTGGGAGGAGACACTTCGTAGTGCCGGACATATGCCAGGTCTAATTGTTCACGCCTGATGCTGCATATTTAAAGGCTTCCAGTGCAAAGACTATTGTATCAGTCTCTATTTGTGATGTGTAACACAGTCTCTGCTCATATCTGTAAAGAATTTCTATGGTTGTCTCAATAAACTGTTAAGCACATACGTTTGCAGATGCATATGTACATTTTTTTTTTTCAAAGTATGACTATGTTGAATTGGGAAACTATTTTGAATGATCAAATAGTTTGCACAGTTTCAATTTGGCTCCCTGTGCATTATATGAAGGCAAGATTCCAATGCTCTGTGTCAATTTAGTGAGTTGGATTGTGTTAAATTGCCTCTGCTCAAAAAAAAAAAAAAAAAAAAAGAAGTCATGCATATGAAAGTAAGCAGCCCTAATGGAAAGATGTGTCTCTTTTACAAATTGATGCTGCATTGAGTGTCAGAGGCTTGTGCATTAACGAGAAAAAGCAAACAAACAAACCAAAAATAACATTAACAATACTAAAATGATGAATTGCCTTCTTAAAGTTTATACACTGGCAGCAGTCTGAATGATAAAGTCCTAGTTTGCTCCAAGTGTACAACTTTGGTGTCAATTTAAAAATATGATTCATTCAGCCTTGAGATACAGACATTAATTGCCTTGCACAGATGGATGTTATACTACCATCCACCCATAGAATAAACTCCCCCCTCCCCTTTTGTGTTCCAGTCAGTTGATCTCTTTTGAGTATCAGCCATGTGGGGGAGGGTCAAACAGGTCAAAGTAGGTTAGTAGTCGGATTCTTTCGTTTTCTCATTTGTAGCTTGATATCGCCAGGAAGCAACACAGTACAAAGGGATAAGCTTAGTTGACACATTAAGACAGCATTTGTAAATTCATACAAATGCATGCTTTCCTCTCTGTTTGCTTTCTTTGACTGGAGCAGCACATAACAAGCTGTCATGCGTCTGAAAAGCTGTGTATGTGTTGAATTTGAAAGCTTTTGAAGGGAACATTGGGCTTGTCTTTAATCTTCCTTCTGTGTATTTTCTGTCTTTTTCTTTAAGCACGGGCTAATTGTGTTTCAGGCGGAATTTGACACGTATTGATTCAAACGTGCAGTGGCAAACGCGCACACCCCATGTATTGGCAGCAGCCCTAATCCTTCTCTTTGAAGAAGCTTCTTTTTCCTTGCTGTCATTGTTTTGAGGATGGATTTTTTTTCCTACATTTTCTCTCCCTCAACCTTTCAAAAGAGGCAGGTTATAAACCCTGTGATTCTACAGCCTGGAGTTTTGTTTTATGTTTGTGAAGAGGCTGTAGAGAAAGAGGCAGAGATTCCTCGTGATGTGTGGCATAGGGCAAGTGAGTAAAATGAGCATAATGGTCGGTAGCTGTGACTGTAATGGTCTGCCCACAACTCAACAATGACTCATTGGCTTTGTTTAGCTTGAAAAAGATGCATTTTAGATGCCCTTATAGACTCTCGGGCTTTCCTTTGTTCTCTTTTCTGAAATCTAAAAACAGTTTTTTAAGTCCATACCTCCAGGAATTCTGCAAACATTACAATGCGTTTACAGAGTTTCAAGTAACCAGCAACACAGGGTAAACATGCATCCATTTTTGGTATGGATACAAGTGTCTACATTTGTTCATTTGTGTGGAATGTCTATCCTACAGTATAATAATTGTCTCTAGAGGCTGTCAACCTCATCTTCCTTTGTCTGCAGCTTTGTTTCACAGCCAGAGGATTCACATGCTTCCCCCGTGTTTCTCCCCGTGCCCCAGCTTCTCCAAAAGAAAAGACAGTCTCAGGAATTCCAGTAGCTTTGTTCTCAAAAACTAAGCTTGAACTTGTGACATAACAACCCCAGAATGCCAGAGATCCACAGGCATTTTTTTTTTTTTTTTACAGCTTTTATTTTTGTATTTACAGAATACAGTAGCCCCCTTTTCTATATGTTGTTTCCAGGCTCTTTGTTCGCTAAAATCCCTGACTTGTATCTGACAAAAACTGCTGCAGTAAATGTATATATAAGGGTAATTGTTTGTGTATGCGTGCAGCCATTTTATGTGTATGGAGAGAAAAAAAATGAACAGAAACAGCATGTTTGTGTGTGTGGTTAAGTTTGTAATTGGATGCAGTAGACCGTGTCAGTCTACCTGAGCTCATCATTTGCATTGGTTTGATTGACAACACAGCTATGCAAAGCAGGTCATCATATTATACATATGAAGGTAGAAGGGATGCAAAAAATATATTTTTCATTAGCCGTCAACTCTGATAATTAGCACCGACTCATTATTGCTAAGAAAATTGTGTTCATTCAGATTAAACTGCATCCCATGTAAACCCTAGAGGGAGATTTCTATAAATATGAGAGGGTTGCTGTATGTGTGTTTAAATATATATATATATATATATATAATATTAGTGAGAAGTAGTTCATGTAAGTTACAATTCTGTTCCATTGTGTGAATCTCCTTTGTGGGAGCTTATTTAACACTCTCTAATTGGAGTAAATATGCATTTGAATAAAGCCATGCATTTATCAATATAAAGCACACTTTAATATGGCCTTTGACTGTGCATGGTAGATATCATATGCAAATGCAACCTCCTCGCAGCATTAAATGAACTGCATTTCATGACTCAGGAGGTTAGATAACTTGGCAGAATTAAAATAAATAGTGATTTACAACCATGTTAATTTTGTCAAAAATGATAACATTCAAATGGCTTCTTTGCTGGTCAGTCATCGGGGAAATGGACTTGCCTTCTTGAACATTAATTTGCACAACCTTTGTACAGTGCAAATGAAAATTTTAATGAACCATGTAGTTTATTTTCTCACAGTAAAGGTTCCAATGTGACTCTTAATTGTCTTGGAACATGTCCAATGTACAAAGGTAATATCAATACATGCTTTAATACATCCAACAATACCTTAGTGATTTTTAAATCAAATCGTTATTTCTTAATCATTTTTTTTAATTTCCACTTTACAACTCAAACACACACACAAAATAAAGAATAATTGAGGGAATATAAAAATGATATCCCACCCAAGATGGTTTTTATAGTTTTACTACCCCACTCCCTCACTGTTCAGTAAATGAAGGTTCTGTTCCGCTGTTAAAACAGTGCAGTGTGTGATTTATAATATTTACTACAGCTAGAGACAGTGGAGCAGGAGGACCTAATTATGCATGATTTTAATGCGACTAGTTTTCCACTTGGTGAGAGCAGAACGAGACGTTGACATTGTTGCATAAGTCACCTGTTTTGTTTTCCCCACTCAGAGCTTTGGATAATAACTGCCTTCAGCGAACAATGGCTGATAAGCTTTTGGGTAGAGAGATAGATATTCTGTCTTCGTTCTCATAGCAACAAGTCAGAGACAGACACCTTTACAGGGGTGATTTAAAAATTCTTTAAAACTCTGTGTCAGCAAAGGCTACCTTATCAGTGGTCATTGCATTCTTTGTCTCTTTGATTTTCTATGATGGTATTTTGACAGACATGATCAAGGCTAGAAACTAACTAGCTCAGACTCTGAGCTTTTGAGATCAAAAGGACCTAATAATGTCACATTACAGGTTGCACTGAGGCAGTTTTAGTGCCCAGCCCTCGTGACCAGCTTCAGTTCAGCACGAAATGGAAGCATAAGGTCCATAATGATCAGCTCATTTTACCATAGTCTCCTGCTTTCATTTTTTCTTCTGTGTTCACTTGAGTTTTATTTAAACATCCACAGATAAACAGTATAAAGAAAATTAAAATATTGTTCCCACTACTGACATTTGGATACTGTATCAACATGTCCTCCTAACAGTCAGTGTCTCTGAATACCTCTAGCGCCTGTCTTTCAAGTTGCGACTTTGTTTTCACCGTGGTAAGTGCATTATAAATAACATGATCAATAACTGACGTTTAATATTCATGGGTATTTCTCACCCACCAGGATCCTCAGTGATGGGTTCACATTCTGTTCACTTTAAAATTCCTCAGACGCAGTAGCACTTTTCCAGCACCGTAGCCGAGCAGTGGAGATGGATGCACAGTGCAGTGGAGCATTTCCTAAAATGTGTATTACTGCACTGTGGTCACCAGAGAATGACCTCTTTTATACAGAAACAATAAAAAGTGATGCATGTGGTCACCTTAAATGGCTTATTATTCACAATCTGATTTATAAAAGGCATTCCAGTGTCTACACCCACCTCTGGCCTCCAACCTTACACAGATTGCTTATTTTACTGCTACCTGCTTCTGCTTGAGATCCGTGTCGCTAGCTACTCCCCTCCTTTAATCATTAGAAGCTGGCGACCAATGCCAGCAGCTTTAGGGTAAATTAAGGTAGATAGAGCAATTATATTCCTGTAACCTATCTGAGGGTACAAAATAAGGTCAAAGAATAGCCGGTGTGGACATGATGTTCAGGACCTCGTTACATATAATTGTTATGTGAGGATCTGCCAACAGGGCACTGCAGGATATAGGCTTAAGACTCTATATTCACCTCACATTTAACGTTGTGTTTTATCCTTTCAATCTTTATGATCCAAAAATGATCAATTATCATACTTTGGACTTCAAAGAGAGCAGGAAATACACCATGACGAAGTGCAAATTTCCTGGTGAGATTTTCAGTGTGGGATCCACGTGTTTGCATATGCAGGGTTATTTCTTTGGGTTTTGCGTCATAAAGAGTAAGAATGTTTGACATCCTGGTAATGTGGTCAGTTTAATACCCCCCTAAAGCCTCTGTATCAAGCTGCTCGTCTCAATAACTCACAGAACCAAATCCCAGTAGCTATGCGCTGATAACTGCAGAAGGATGTAGCTTAGCGTTATCAGCTCTTGGCTCCAGTGACACAGTAATCCACACAATACTAGCCTGTCATTGTACTGGAAAACACAGAATCATTTCATTTATCCAACAAAGGCCAGAGAATAATTGTGATGTTCCACTGTGCTTCCCCTTCACCGCTAACTTCGAGATCGCTAATTTAAATAGGCCAAATATTACTTATTCAGCTGTCGTCTTGCATTATCTGTTTTTTTTTTTTTGTTTTTTTTTCCTGTTTTGTTTTTAGCTATTTTGTCACCGGGATAAGAGGTTCTTATTGAATGTCATTTTAGGCAGATCACGGCTGCCGTTTGCCTTCAGCTTGCTTTTTGCTCATTCACAACTCAGCAGGTAGTATCTGCTAAGCATGTAGTTGATGTGTAGACAGCAAACCTCTTGTGAAAAGGTCTAAGTGTTTCCCTTTTGGCTAATCATTCATGAAACAAAATGCAAAACCTTTGTGCCCAACATGAGGAGCGAGAAGCTTTGACACCGGCAAGAAAATGGAGGTGACTCTCAGCTTGGTGGGGAGTCTACTTATCTTGTAATTGTCCTTTCAATACAGTAGTCGTCAGACAGACTTGCCGTACACTACACTCACTATATGACCTTGTGCTAGTGTGATAGAAATTCAAGTGTAGAACGACAACAAAGTCCAAGTTAACATGGTTGAAAATTGTTTCAATCTCCTAAGGGCTAGTTTGCTAGATCAAGGGAGCTTAAAATTTCTGTGTTTGAGATGTAGCCACTCCGATGTCTCCAGTACGCTTGTTTCTCAGTGTGTATACCAATGTGGGTATATGTGATAAGCGAAGGTGGTATCAGTACGCCGTTTTGAGGGCCTCTCCACTATTCTCTAATTGAGGCAGCAGTTTGTGGAAAGAAAAATAACTCAAACAATATGCATAAACTACACAAACCAAGAGCTGGGGGAATGGTCACTGCAATCAAACTAGGAAAATGAGCCAGCTGCTTGTTAAATATGTTTATGCTCTGACGCAATTCCTCTTTAGTTTTCTTAATTGCTAGAGACACTGAACAGAGTACAAACACAGCATGTTTTTTTCATGCAAATCCCTTACATATTTTAGGCCCAGCTATAAATGCATGGAATGCTTTGCGCGTTTGAAGTGCAGTGCATTAGTAAAATGCCTTTAAGGGCTTAGTCTGGCAAAAGGCAGTATCATCATTCCCAGATCCAAGCTTCAGCTACAAACAGTTTACTTTCTCTGAAGAATACCCTATTTTCTGAAAACAGAAATGTACCTACGTATCGTCTAGGCATTTTAGCATTTTTGTTTTGATTGAGTCAAGTCATGGAATATAGCATCACCTCAACTATAACAATTGCTTCTCTATGTCCTAGGTGTATTGATGTAATTGTTAACAAATTTATTGCAGCTTTTAAACCACAATATGATTCATAATTATTACTACATGTGTGTATATTATACATTTATAGATCGTTACCTTTATTACAAGATCAGAAAGGTAATAGAACACTTACACCTACAGTTTCTGTCTATTGATTTGCAGTGGTCTTTGTCCAAAGCTGCACAGTTGTTCATATGTCGATTTACTTCTTAAAAAAAAAAAGGCTTAAACTGAAGAAATCTTTACACAAAGTACTATAGTTGTTAAGAATAGGGTGTAGTAAGTTGCACATTAGCAACTGTTCATTTACCATCCTTGAAGCTGTGAAATTTGCATTCATAATAACAGTATTAGAAAAATACAAGAATAACATATGCATGCACAATTATAGCAAGCAAACATCTTATTAAGAAAAGCATTAACGTATTGTGCTTTTAGCAGTTTGCACAATAATTGGCCAATTAAAGAATATGCTGTGAATAGTGTTTTTGTGGTTGGCCACAATTTCTGTGGACTGTTAGAGAATGCTGACCCTAATTTAACATGTTCTCTCCAATCTTGAATGGGGATTAGAATTTCATATCACAGCAGTTTGTATCGAGGTTCCAGAGTGAAAGCTCCACTGGGGCTTAACGGGATCTTATAAACAGTGGAGTTGGCATGGATGTGTTACACAGCACATTCAGCTGGAGCTTCTGCTTCATGTTGCATTGTTTCATTGCCAGTACAGGCCACTGTATTGAACCTGGCCACATTCATATGTGAATAATGCATTTTGTCAGGGGTGTTCGACTATTTACGTGGGCGAGGGAGTGACAGTCCCACTAGGGTATTTGCTTACATCTGCATTTATTTATAGGAACCGATGAAACACCTACGATGAGTATTTCTCAACTGTCTGTGACCTCACGTCCCAGAAATGGACAATGGTACAGTGCGATGATCTCACATGAGATGTTTGAGTGTTGTCACATTTACAGCACATTAAACAGGCTTTCCACTTCCTCACTTGCAGGCAGTGCATTTGGCAGGCGGGTATGAAAACTGAAAATGTGGAATATTTTCTTTGCCTCTGTGCAGTTACCGTGCAGGAGTCCTCATTCCATGTTTTAAATGAAATGTATCTCTCTTCCTCTCTGTCTCTCTCTAACTATTTGTGTCTGAGTTAGAGTTGTCACGTGAGGGAGCAGACAATGGAGAGGCACTCTGGCACTTCGGAGAGGTTAGCCTGGGTTTTTGTGTTGCTTGACAGTGAGGGAAGGGGGGAGCATCTAAACTGTGAATAGGATCATTGAGTCGGAGGTAATTTTGGGCCCCGGTGCAGGGCATTAGTTGGACAGGCCTTTCTGCTGACAGGCCTTTTTCTCCCCCTCTTTTTTTTTTTTTTTAAACCCCCAGCCCCCCTCTGCTGCATCGGCATTTCTGTCCAAACCAAAGGCCTTTATCATTGTACCCATGACGACATGTCTGATAGGGTGTGGCAACCAAGATTTCATTTACCCTTGTACCTTGGGGATCTAATAAATCTAGATATAGATAAGTTGCACCAGCGAGGATTTTAGTGATGCCACAATCCACATTTCCATGTTTTTTTTCAAGGCACCAGAGTGTGTCTGATAAATGAATAGACACACGCTGGACATTCCCATTCATTATCATTGGAAATGGTTGTGCCTGCTGGGAGTTTGTGCAGCGATTACTGTGGGGGCTGACTGCTGAAGAGCCTCTCAGAGGTGTCCCAATGGCCAAATTTCAGACAATGTTAAAGAGCTGGAGCTCAGCTCAACAAGAGGGTAGGGCTAAAATAAGTCACAGAGGGAACACTGCTGTCAGGAGCATTGTTGGAACACACATCGACAAAAATGTATTGTTAACATGAGAAAAAAAAAAACACATGGACCACAGTTTTGGGGAGAAATGATGGAATATATGTTATGCCAAAATTTAGCACTTGCTGCATTTTTTTAACATTTAAACTACTGACAAATGGGGGGAAAAACCTTATCTGTATGTCATTTACTACCTTTTTAAGCTGGGACAGACCAGTGTTCAGTTTCTTATGTGACAGGATCTAGAATAACCCAAAATACAATGATGAGGGAGGGAAGTGGTTTAAGTAGAACATCAGGAAAAGCACCTATTTCTGTGTATTCACAGGACAGTCACATTTAGAAAATGGCTGAATAAAACAGTACAGGAGGCCTGTTATACTGCAAAACCTTCAGAGAGAGAAGGTCATTTTTCTGATGTCAGGTTGAAAAAAAATCCTAATTGGTCAAGGGTAATTGAACAAGAGCAGCAAGGAAGGTGATGGCCAATAGCTAGTGTATTCCAGTGCAGAAGAAATGTCTTGTCATCTTCTATCTTCATTATTGGGGCCAGTGGCTCTCCTACAAGGCTGTTTCACCTTGTGTGCTGTTTAGCAATATTTAGATAAATGGCTGCTGTTGAGATAAAAATCTAGTTTGCAGTGCTGTTTTCTTGTTTTGTCAGTGTTTAAATCTTTTAGCAGGATGTAAACGGATTGGAGCATATGGTTCTTGACGAAGATTTGTTTTCCTTTTTTGCAGATTATGATAAAGCAGAGTAAGACTGCATGTTCATTTGTCAGTATGAATATATTGCAATTGCACAGTATGACAATTTCAAAACTTAGTCAGGGTTTTTCACTTTCTCTCTCTTTTCCTTTCTAATACATGGTCTGTGTTTTTATAGAGTATGTCTTGTTAGTTTTATTTCCTTTTGCATCCAAAATTTATACCTGCTGTGTTACTTTCAGTCATTCAATACAATATTTTGCACACTTATTCATGTATACTTCTTTTACTTATATTGATTATATTGGTCTAGTACATATTATGCAAATAGATGTTCAAATTCCGTGTTTTAAGATAAATATTTAGAGTTTTCTATATATGTATATTTTTGTAATACTTTCTTTTTCTTATACTTGCACGGACAACACTTTCCTCTGGGATTAATAAAGCATTCTGAATCTTAATCTGAATTCTGTCCTATAGCTGCTCACTGAGAAAACTAAGATCAGATTTACCTTTGTCAGTGTAGGGGAAACAAACTATCTGCAGTTACAAGCAGCAAAAAAGCATGAAATTCTCCCCCCTTTTATCACTGAATGATTTATTAGGACCAGAGTGTGTTACATTTTGGCACGATTGATTGCAAGTGTTTGGCTGATGCTATTAATTTAGGCCCGAGGCTTAAACTTATGACTTCCGTTCAACTCCAAGCTGATCTACTACATCCTCTCCCCAACCCCAGAGGAACTCACTACACTCAAGTAGGCAAGACTCTGAAGACACCACTGGTTCCCAAAGGTAGAAGCACAAAGGAAGATTAGGTGCCCCCTTCTAGGTTTTTGTTAAGTAATTCCACATCTGCTTTAATAATTCAATGCAGCACCAGCAGAGCCTCCGCACAGGCGATATATGGTAACATTGTGATCTCTGTGGCCGGGAGGAATTTTTTATCTTTTCCTTTATGCCATTTTGTGTGCTGCAAAATCAAGGCAGGCCTTCCAGGGAGACACATCCACACAAACGCATCACACAGTGAAGCTCTTAAATGTTGAGCCGTGTGTGTGTTTATATGTGCACTCTGGGCCGTGCTGTACTGTCACTCAATTGTAACATGAACTGATGTTGTACCACTGCCACTGAGGCACCTGTGGGACTCGAGCCCCCATGAGCCACCTGTCTGCTGTGTTTGTATGCATCCATGAGTTTGAGTGTGTGTTCTGTGTACATGCTGATGAAATAAACATCACACACAAATACTTCTGTCTCTTGAGAATCTGAAGATTGGTAGTCATCCACAGAAGGTATCCCTATACGCCGGCAGGGACAGCGCTCGCATGAGGGGCCTTACCTTGAAGAAAAACCAGCCAAAACCCAAACAGAAAAGAGTGTACATGTTGTATATCATGTCTCAAACACAACTGCATGTTCAGATGAATTTACACATCAGATTTTTAGATGTATTGTTTTGGGTTCTTTGGGTATTTTTCCTTAATAGCCCTAAAGGAGCATGCTTCACTTTTTTGATTTAGTTTTCTCCCCCTCCAACTCTCTCCTCCACTGCACCTGTTTTGAGCAATACCTTTGGGGCACAGCTTGAAGTGAATAATGTATGAGTGAGAGGGAGAATCGGTAAACCTTTGTGGACCTTCTGTCTTTGTGTCTGTCTCACTGTCTGTCTTCCAATTCCTTTGTCTTAACCTTTTTATTTTTTTTTGTTTTTACAGTTTGAACCATTTTTAATGTAAATCCTCCGTACTCTGTCTCTTACAGTGAGGTTTAACAACTGCAACCGAAGTGGCAACATCCGGTTTGAGTTCAATAACCCGTCGGACTTCCGGATAGAGGCCGATGGGGCAGTTTACGCTGCCAGGAATCTTCAGCTTTCTGCATTCCAACTGTCACCGCTGCTGATCAAGGCCAGTGATGACAGCACTCAACAGCAATGGGTGACCCAAGTGAAGCTGACGACGTCTATAGTGTCCAACCAGCAGGTGAACACACCCCTCATCCACTTTTATAAGATCTCAGAGTTGTTGTTCAGTTCTCTAACTAATGTCACTGTCGTGTGAAGGTAGAATGATCAATTCTGCTCTCGCATCAAATAACTTAGGCTTATTAGGCACACTGCACATTCACAGATGACTAGTTCCCTAAATTGTAGCAGGTGTTCAGAGGGACTCGCTAATTAAAACTTAATGTGTCAATTTACCAGGAGCACAAACATATACTCAACACGGTCAGTGGGTAGCAAGAGCAGATGCAAAATAGCACCTCATAAAGTTGATTTCACTGAGCATGTTTTGTGAACGGGAGGTTATTGCCTTATCATCCAAAAGGGGACGCACCTCTCTCATAGCTTTAGAAGATGGGAAGCATCTGTCTGAGCTGTCGAGTGCCGTTTTTAACCGTTCCACTGGACGTGTTGCGCAGTCATCTGCAATTAGTTAGAATGACCATGTGCTCCTGTGTCAACATTGTGGTTGGCGGAAGATCAGAGGAAGTGCCTGAATAAAGCTCTGCACATGTCCTATTCATCTGCCTTGTAACCAGGAAATGAAAAGCTCCACAGGCCAATTTATTTTAGAGGTTCTAACTTCAGTGCCAGTAGATTATGTGATCCTTCTCAATTAGATAATATCTGTTGCTTTAAACTTAAAGGGAAAACCTACAGACTTGGATACACAGAGACTACTCCCAAATCTGTGTCCTCCTCTGACTCCTGTCCCAGTCTGCTGGGTTATAAGAGGTCCATTAGTTCCATATGTTAATAATCACTGCTGTAAGATTTTCTTACACACTCTTAATGAGCACCCGCAAAAGCAGTAATCGTGTTTGTTTTACAAAGACCAATGTGCTTTTCATTTTAATCCCTATATTATACTTAAACAAATGGCCACAAATGCCCATTTGTAAATGTGCGGCGGAACAGATAATCTCAGTATACACAGGCGTTGTTATTTTATGTGGGTACAGATTAGAAGTTAATGCTGACGGTTATGTGTAGTTACTGTCAGCGGTGCCAGTACAGTGGTCTGCTGGGCTGAAATTAAACTTGTATCCAGTAATGATTTCACAGCTTTTCAAAACATGGTCGTTAGCCACTGACATTCATTTACTATAGAGACTCCTGCAGGTATGTGATTTTAATGATACCATTAGTCACTGTTGTGGGTTGGTCAAAGGCAAAATACATTCTTGGCCAAAACAGATAAGCATAGACTTTATGGAGGTTTTAGTTTTAAATAGCACTAAGGAACTCATATTAAGAATCATGTGCAGACAGATTCTGTTCTCCTTCCTCTCTCACGTCTCTGCTGTTTGCACTGATTTGTCCATAATGAAATCAGGGATTGACTTTGCCAAATCATGCACGTTTATTAGGTCATGGGCGGTTTTTTCGCCTCCAGTGCAATTATTGTCATGAATCATCTCACATCTCTTAATCACATCAGCGATTACTTTTTTTTTTGGTCCCATGAATGCACCTGCCTTAGGGAAACGTTTTAATCAATGACAACCAAACAATATCCTCATTAACGTTAGGAGTGCCCTCACCCACTATCTCTACTTTTATTACAACCTCAGCTCCACCGCAGTCTGTGAGGAGAGAATTTTTCAGAATCTGAAAAGGGGAGTTTTTCTAAAAGAGGTGAATGCACACTAATGTAATTCCCCAACGTACAAACAATCAGGCCATCAGTCAGCGCAACACTCTCCTGGTCTCCTAGTCAGAAGATGGAGGGTGTTCGGAGAGTGTGGATGGGCGCAGACCTCCAGCACTCCAGAGATAGATGTGTCTTGGGCTGAACAAACCCACCGTGCAATTCATCATTTCAGACGCAGGTTGCAAATAATTACTGCTTTCACTGGCGTCCATTTTAATAAGGTAATAGATATTTCTGAAGCATGCCTCTTTGCTATCTGTCTGCTGGCCTCTCTCTGCATCTGCAATGTGTGAAAGTAGTATAATCGGATTTCAAACATGATTAGTGGAAGCTCTCCGACAGCTCCCCAGATGTTAGAGGAGAGGGAGACTGGGATATGGGTCACATTATAAGGTGGCAAAGTGGTAATTAATTTCTGTGTTTGCATAGGACAATTTCAGTATGTTACGAGAATACCTGACAACCAATCAACACTCAAATTATTAGAGGAGATACTTGAAGGGACGTGACGATTCCATTGAAATCCCAGCTATCATACAGTGACTTTGACAGATTTTACATATTGTTTATCTGTTTTCCTTCCTGCCTCGTTTTGTTCAAGGTTATTTTAACTTTCTCTGGCA
This sequence comes from Maxillicosta whitleyi, assembly GCA_029822895.1. NCBI lineage: Eukaryota > Metazoa > Chordata > Actinopteri > Perciformes > Neosebastidae > Maxillicosta > Maxillicosta whitleyi. Next base: position 4,342,468 of record JAPSES010000030.1, on the reverse strand, counting down.
CTACTTCAGTCTCCTCAGTCTCTGGAGCAGCATAGGCAATTTGAGCCATCTGTGTGTTTAGTGTCTGGCTTGCAGGTACCATCCTCCTTTGTTTCAAATCTCATTCATTACAGCCGAGGGAGGATGGCAGATCCATTATGGAAGCTGGTCTGTCTGTGTGGGTGCATTTTATCAGGACATAAGACGAGGTCTGCCATTTAAAGCAAACCAGCGCACAGTTGACTCACCAAAGCATTTCAAGGCATATCATCACACGTCCCGTAGTAGACATTTTAAGCCACAAATAAAGTCATAAAAATGGATTGTTTGATTGAAAACACATTTAGGGCAGGTATTAAATCACATTTGGAAACGCTTATTAAGTTTTGCAGATGTGGCAGGCTGTTCTGTTTTATCTCTTTTGTATTCCCAAAAAAGAGAAGCATCAATGTCTGGTGTTATTTTAGCTTTATGTAAATGGGCTAGGATGATGCTTTTGGTTGTGGATAAATAGTTTACGATTGAACAAGTGCTTGCCTGTGTACCATAGAATCTCATATACTGCTTTTTAGATCTGGGCTGTAGTAACGACATTTTTGGGGCTTTTGTGCCTTTTATTAGAGACATTTAAGGAGAGAGGCAGAATGACATGAAACAAAGGGCTTGTTGTGGGAATTGAACCCAGGTTGCTGTAGTGAAGCCCTGGGCCATGTGGGCTGTGGTCTTCCCAAGTGAGGTGTCAGAGAAGGGCGCCCCTGAACAATCCACAGTTTTAACCAATTGTTTTCTGGCTACATAAACTTAACAGCTTAATTCAAAAATGCTATTTTTTTTCCCTAATTTAAGAATTCAACAGGCTGCCAGAGTGCAAAACCTTGATTCATCTAATTAACAGAATATATAGCCAAACATACTGTTTTATTGTTTTCATGTATTATCATCACTAAGCTTAGCTGATGTAATGCTTCAGTGCGTTGAACACAGACCCTCCTTAACCACACTACCCTACTCACTAACTGTTCTAACTTATGCCACGTCATTTAATCACATCACTATTTGGACAAAATTAAACATGCAACATAACTGTGGTAATTTTTTGTTTAGAAAATAAAAGTAGTTTTGTCTGGTGATGGTTTGGATTTAATGACTGAGCAGAGGGAGGTACTGTGTACACACAAACGCTTTTCTATTTTTATGCTTGTTCAACTTTGCATGTTTGACTTGGGGGGGGGGGGGTAGACATAAAAAGGACTGATATATGAAACAATCTACCTCAAATTGGAAAAGCAAATCAGGATGATGCCCATAGTAATCATATTTGTTTAAAAATGTAAAACCCAGGTTTTGTGCCTTCTAATCGCTTCATACTTTATTCTTCATTTTATAGGGATGTCATTACATATATGATACATGATGAAACTATGTTTTTATTCTGTCTTTTTTTGTATTATATTCCTTGTACTTCTCACGTTAGAGTTAAATATACATTTAATTCATATTGCTAAAGGCTCAGTCATTGTATTATTCCCTAGGTGTAAAAGCAATTAAATGTATGTATGTTGCACTGAGCAGTGAATGATATTGGACTTTACACATTTACTGCATGCATGTGATCACTATCCAACTCTTGAACCAGTTCATTTTGTGATTCCAGTTCCAGGAAGATCCAGTCCCTACAGTCTTGTCCAAGGATTTGAAGGAAATAGTGTTTCCATCACGAAACACAGACAGCCAACTGAAACGCATGAAGAGAGATTGGGTCATCCCCCCAATCAATGTCCCGGAGAACTCACGAGGCCCATTCCCGCAAGAGCTTGTCAGGGTAAGGCTGCACACAGACTCATGCAGGCACACCTGCACACACTCACATGCACAGCGCTCTCACAACTTCAAAGAAAAAGCTTTTTGCTTGATATGACAACCTTGTAGGTCCCCATTGCCCTGAGCTCCCACTCAGAGGGTCACAGATATGAGACTTATACCTTCAACAAAATGCTTCATATTTACAACACTTTGCTAAAGGTCAGGGCTCTTTTTTCCGCTGTATTATTTATCTTTTGTTTCAGAGGGCAGTCGGTACCAGCGTAACCTGGCATTATTTAGAAGCAGAGGGAAATCTAAAGTGCTCGCCAGTGCAATTGTTCCTCAGTTGCCTGCTGCGATATTATACTCCTTTTATCAAGGCTCAAGGACACACTTGGGAACACTCATTTGCAACAATTCTGTGGTCAGCGCCGGGTGTGTGGGTGGCTGACAGGACAGCCAAATACTTGGAACATTTTGAGAAATAGATCCTTTTTTACACATATTAAGCCAACCTCCACACTGGTGTGTTAAGTCCTGTGTATGATATTTGTATATACTATATTTAATCCAGCTATTATATTAGCATGAATGTTTCTGGGCTTTGGAGGATAATACCAGGATGTGGACATACTTTGTTTGCTCAGTGTGAATCCAGGGTGTAGACACTAATGGTCTCAGCTTACATGGTGAACCGGATGGACAGCTCAGTCACATACGTTAATCCATAGACATACACTGCAGGACACACTCTTTCTGCAATATTTTATACCAATATTGTGATTTAAGATTAAACAATATGAATTATTACCAGTGTGTATGTAGTAATGATAATGATTGATTAGCTCCCTGTCCATCACTGTCATCTTCATTAGGAACTTCTTCAAAAATCTTCTGACAAAACTACAGATCAGAGTCATTTAAAAATGTGTCATGTATTTTATTTTGCACTATGTGTCCAAAGTTTGTTCACAGTCTTGAGATATTAAAAAACAAAATTAACTATTACACATTTGGCTTTACTTATAATGGGCCATATTTTCATGGCTTATTGTATGGAAAAGGTTACAGATATTAATACAGTTACTAGTGAACACTGATAAGAAGTCATATTTGGACTTTCATTTGATTTGTTGAGTTGCCCCACTTTTACTGCATCAAGACCACAAGAAATCTAACCTGAGAACTTTACAAATTCAACTTGTGTTTCATTCTTGATACAACATGCCAGTGAGATACAGGGCCATTAATCCCATTTTTTGTGTTGGAATACTTCTGGGTTTTATGATCAGAAAACCTGCTTATATCACCTTCTATGTCACAGTTCTACACAATTTAAAGTAGATCAGCCTAATATTTGTGGAGACTTAATGTGTTATATTCTGATGCTTTTATTAACAAAACTTGTTTTACCCACAGATCCGATCAGATCATGACAAAAGCCGATCCCTAAGATATAGTGTGACAGGCCCCGGTGCTGACCAGCCCCCTACAGGCATCTTCATCATCGATCCAATCTCGGGAGAGCTATCCGTCAACAAGCCCCTGGATCGAGAGCACATCCCTAACTTCCATGTAAGTCTAATGGAATGAAATAAAAATAGAAAAACAGAGACAAGTTAAATGAGAACGGTAATAAATAATTCTCCAGTGATTTGCAAATGATTTTTCCAGACTCGTTTATCAAGAGAGACGTGTTTCTCAAGTGGGGCTATTCATTCCATTCAGTTTGCACGTGCCCACGGGTCATGTGTAGCCTAAACATTTTCTTCAGACTGAATAAAGGCTGGGGTGTGATGAAGGTCTCCCAGGAAATCTGACTTATCCGTCTGAGAATTTAAAGGATTTGAAGTGATGGTAGATATAACTCGATAACCTCCAGCTCCTCCCAGAGCTGTTTTACTCATTAGTGGAGTTTCCATTACATTTCAATGGTCTTTTAAGCATACTTTGGGACTTAAAAGACTTTTACACAAACTGAATATCTGAGTGAAACGATTTGCTGTCTTCGTAGCTTCTGATGTTTTATCTGCAAATCATGTAAGACTTAAACAACAAAACCCCCTAAAATTGACTTGAACCAAAAGTGTGGGACCAGTACAGGACTGGACCTGTATTTTAATTGAGTATTGAATTTCTTTGTATTTCCTATCATTTCTACTATGTCACTTTACACACTATTCATCCATAATATGAAAATCAAACCACTTCTATAGAGTATAGTAATGTTATTTATTATACATGGCATGTCGATAAAGAAGACTCGGTGTAAAGCTGGTTTTCATTACATGGCATTATTTAAGTTGGATTAACTATAAACATATATGTGAACCCAAAAACCTCTGTTGGACACCAACCACGCAGGTTTGTGTTTATTTTAGGGGGGAAATGTGCTTAACATTCAAAAAAAAAAAAAAAAAAACACAGCAGTTCAGATTTGTTTTCATAAAACAGCAGTGAACCTGTGGTAACCCAGTTTAGGCAACCAAACTGAATATAATCAGCGTATCCATTTCAAGAGAAGGCTATAAAATTCGTGTGTTGTTGACTTGGTGGCTGATATCGGACTCAGTCTAAACATTTATTTCTATTTTATGTTGGTAGCTGTTGTTATGGGAAGGATTTGTTCTTCAGAAAAATAGAATTCTTTCCATGGTCACAGTAGAAGGGATTATCTTAACGGTTGGATCATGTAAATGCGAATGAAAATACCATAAAATAAAGATAAAAATCTTTTCAGTGGTTGATAGTCAAAGGAATTCAGTGGGTCACATTGACTGAGTCCTGTATGGTTTACCCTTACATACTATTTGCATTGTCCACAAATGCCCTTGTATGTGTTCCTTCAAATGCCTCATTTGCTTCATCATGTCCAGCTGTGTTAATGTGCTTTTTGTTCTCCTTTTTTGCAGCTGAGAGCTCATGCAGTGGACCTGAACGGCAACCAGGTAGAAAACCCTATTGACATTGTGATCAATGTGATCGACATGAATGACAACAGACCTGAGTTCAGCCATCAAATCTGGAATGGCACTGTTCCAGAGGGTTCGAAGCCAGGTAATTTACCACATTAAGCACAGAACCACACAGTATGAACATTACAACCCAGTAATATACAGTCATTGTTATCAGGTCACACAGCACTGATAGCATTCCCGAGGTGAACATAGCTTTATTTTTTTTTCCTGCTGTATTAAAATGATGAGGTTACACATTGAGCTGTTCAGTAAAACAAAATAAACTTTAAATCCAGTGTCTTTAAAAGCACTATTTAATGAAAACACACATTTCGATATGTTTTTTTTTAAATGTTTTTTAAAATTTGCATCTTTTGTCTGTCTTTCTATCCCACAGGAACATTTGTCATGACTGTAACGTCCGTGGACAAAGATGACCCAAAAACAGCTAATGGGATGCTTCGTTACAAGATCTTGTCTCAGAATCCAGAGAGTCCAACCTCCAACATGTTCACCATCAACAATAAAACAGGAGGCATCATTACAGTAGCAGCAGGCCTGGACCGAGAGGTGTGTGAGTTGTATCATGTGCCTGATAAGATCATGTATTACCAGCTTTATTCTTTATTTGCAGTGGTATTTCATTCTACTCTCATTTCAGCTGAATCTCTATGTACAATTATTTTATTACTTATTATTATTTGCCTTGATAAACCCACATAAATGCTCAAGTTTTCCAACACTATTTATGATTATTTAGACTTATCACATACCGTGTTGTATATCCTTATAATCAGACTTTGATTAACATTGTTAGCTATTATTTTAAGTTACATTTTCTGCTTGTTGCAGATGGATATTAAGATATCACTTTTCTGTGTTTTACATAAATGAGCTTTGCATTTTCTAATATGATGTCAAAACACAGCAAGGATATCTTTGCTAATATCCAGACTGTCTAAGAACCAATGAGCCAGAGTGAATTTTCCTGATTACCAACTAAATGAGAAGTAGAAATGGACTTGGCAGTTTCACACTTATTTACTCTTACAAGGATGCAGCGTGCATCACTGAGCAGCTAAATGTTTCCCTTCCCTCATTCTCTCATTCTTTCTCTGAAGCCTTTTTCTTGGATTTTCTTTGTCTCTCTCCCCTGCGCTGGAAATGTCGCAGCTCTCTTTTAATTGGATGGCATGGCTGCTGGTGAAAATAAATAAATTAAGTAAAGTATAAAGCTCAAGCCAGTTGGTGCAATACTAGTGAGGGCAATCTGGCTAGGTGGCTGCTCAATCACTTCTGCCCTGGGGCTGCCATTTTATGTCCGCCTGTTGCCACCATGAAAGTAATTTGCCCGATTCTCATTACCTAGCAACTGGTCCGTTACCTGAGTGGCTTTTAATGTGAAAAGAGCCATTTGTTAGCTTCATGATGCTGTACATAGCAGCGGTGTGAGTCTCACACAGGCAGGCAAACTCGGCTGCCTCCTTAGGGAGTAAATCAGATTTATATAAAAAGCCACCATTAGTCATCATAATTAAGAAGCTTGCCAGTTGAGGTTTGTTTCATTTTAGTTGAATGCGTTAATATTGATGTACAGTGCGTCCCCAAGCTCATAAGGGTCACTGCTAAATCTATTACAATACAGTATCCTAAGGAAAAAAAAAGTATTTTAGCTGAGAGGTGTCGAAGTGGTGCTGATTTAACTTTGTTGTTATTTTGGAGGCTGTAGTGTGCATCAGTGTTGTGTTGAATTTTAGAACGATATTGTATATTATCATCATCAGTGTTATGTACCTTTGGAAAATTAATGCTGTAGTTGGAGTTGATGATATTTGGATGTAAACTCTGATGATTTTTACATTATTTATAACGGTTAAAGGGGGAGTGAAATGTTGACTAAAGGTTAAAATTATTTTCCAAACAGCCATTTTCCCAGAGAATTAATCATCTTAATTGTTTGTTTTTGCTTCCCCCACAGAAAGTGCCTCAGTACACACTGATCATCCAGGCCACTGACATGGAGGGCAATCCCATGTACGGTCTCTCTAATACCGCCACTGCCGTCATCAGAGTCACTGACATTAATGACAATCCACCAGAGTTCACCGCTGAGACGGTAAGAAACAAACTCCTATCCCAGACATCAATAGAGAACCCCCATTCCACCCCACTATGGATATGTGCATTCAGCTGCACTAGTGTTTACTCGACTTGTTCTGCTTGCCCAGCATTTCCAAAGGCACACAGATATACAAGTAGCCAGCCATGCGTAAAGTGTTATATCCCCTCCAAATGTTGACACATGCAACTACAGAGATGTCTGCCCCAGTGAAAGAGCCACTTACTGTGTCTGCGAATCACTGAGATTTGTAATGCTACTGTTGAGCTATCAGGAGAGGCCAGGGAATGAGATGACCATGACGACATGATAAGTTACCTTAGATGTCTATTTACCCAAGATTGGTCCTGCTGTGCTGTGTGAGGCAGAGTTTGGTGTATTTTCTGCTGCCACAGCAGTATCACTAACAGCTCGCTCCTCTGTACGTTCATGGTTTATTCATGCAGTTTTTCGGCGAGGTGCCTGAAAACCGTGTGAATGTCATTGTGGCCAACCTGACGGTGACTGACAAGGACCAGCCCAACACTCCAGCCTGGAATGCCGTCTACAAAATCACCGGGGGCGACCCCGGCGGCAGGTTTTCCGTGCCCACTGATCCGACCACTAACGAAGGCCTGGTAACCGTCGTTAAGGTGAGTCTTTCTCTTCAACTCCACCCCTTTAATCCCTCAGAGATGTGTAGTGCTGCATGTATTATATATGCTGCACTGCGAATTTTTATTTTTGTGGTGTGGTTTCAAAATTATTTGTGTTGCATTGACTGTCATTGGAGCTGCAACTGGCAAATCATGTATTCTGGGTTTGAAATATCTGGAAATTAAAACCAATACTGTAATTCAGTACTTATAATGTGAACACGTCTCAAATTCACAATACTGTTTTTCAGCCAATAGAAATCATTATCACCTTACAAGTTCAACATAATCATATGTTTGTTAATTATAGCCTTTTTGAGGTCCTTCTTTTTAAGTGTATGTTACGTTTTGATGTGTGACTCACACTATACTTTTTTTTCTTTGGTTTTCCAGCCTCTTGACTATGAAAACAGTCGGACGTACGTGTTGACAGTAGAAGCAAGGAACGAGGTCCCCTTGGCTAGAGGCATCCACTCGCCTCGTCAGTCTACCGCCACCGTCTCCATCAGAGTGATAGACCTCAACGAGAGCCCCTACTTTGAGCCCAACCCCAAACTTGTCAAACTGGAAGAAGGAATGCCGCCAGAGTCAACTCTGACCACCTTCACAGCTCAGGATCCTGATCGCTTCATGCAGCAAAGCATCAGGTAGAATTTTACAGTCAGAAAGAAAAAAGACGGAATTTGAAAACTGCCTGATGCAATTGTTAAACATCTTCAAAGGCCAGTTCACGGATGTGGGAATCATGGAGGAAATTCTCCAGCTTCTCTGGCAGACTTTATTTCTTGTAATTTCTAGCCTGACTTAAAGATACTGTGAAGATGTCTAAAAAATGTTATCATAAAGTTATCTATGATAACTTTTTTGGACAATCATACTGTATCATTCTGAATGAACAACTCTTTTCCTTTTCATTATCAAGCATCTTGCTTCACAAAGCCTCACAGCTGTGAAATAAGCTAATTCTGTAATTCTACAGTTTGTCCTACAAATTAGCTTAGTTTCTCATAAGAACAAGCAGTCTGGGCTCCCCTGTGAGGCTGTTTTCAAAAGTTTGAATAATTATGTAAAGAGCATAACATCTGAAATATTTATTTATGTAAACAAAACATTTGTAGAAGAAAAAGATGCCAACTAGGAGCTGAGACAAAATCAACCAACAGAACTCCTTCTACTGACAACAAACCTGAATCTGTCTGACTACCTTTTTGGGGAAAAAAAACACTGAAGAAATATTTTTCCTTACCATAAATATTGATGTGTGAAGTATGAATCGTGAGTACCTGTATAAATGCCTTTTTTTTTTTTTTTGTCCTCTCTCAGATACTCCAAACTCTCAGATCCAGCCAACTGGCTGAGGATTGATCCAAATAGTGGTCGAATTTCAACAATTGCCGTTTTGGACAGAGAGTCACCCTATGTGAAGAACAGTTTGTACAATGCAACCTTCCTGGCTTCTGATAATGGTATGTAGCCATTCAAGTACTGCTGAAGTTGACAAAATGCCTTAATGAGCTCCTGTGATTCTCTGGATACATAATCTTGGTTTTTCAGCCAAGCACTCTACACTCTTACACAAGCACTCTATTCCAGAGTGTTATAGTTGGAGTATTCAGAAGGACATAATGCTGCCTTTTCAAAAGGAAGCCTCACACCTGTCTAATGTAGCCTACCGCTCAAAGGTCACTCTTCTACTTAGCATTACTATGAATACTTTCTGTGATGTTTTCCACCAAAGCAAGAGTGCCAAGAACCACTGAAACTGTCTCAGTTTCTGTCTCAAAGGCAGCCTCCATGCTTGAAGGTCAACCTTGGACCAGATACTTGGCTCGTCAGGAATGTTGACCACGTTAGTTGAAGGTTAATATGATAGCAATCCCACAAGCAGCAGGCGTGTGGATATATTCACCTTTTTCCTGCACTGGCAGGATTTACCTCTGTTCAGGTTTACCCTGTTCTACGGAGCATAGCTTAGGCCAATAGGCTTAAAAACTCAACCAATAAAGAGGTTTCTCAGCATTAATGGGTCAGGATTGGATGACTAGCTCCTTTGAGCGTGGCCTGAATGGTAAAAAAGCCTCTTAGCTTAGTGAATACATAGAGAAGCCTGAGAGGAGCGACAGTGGGCTCTGTTTGTCTCCTTTAGTATTCTCATCCCGTGCCCTTCGTCAGGAAGACGTTCTTCAGACACACAACTACACATGTATACACACACTACCCAAATGTTCTTGTATCTCTCTCTTTCTGTGTCTGTTCTCATTGGAAATTGAGTTCCTCAGATCAGTATTCAGTTTGGATGGGTCCTCACCCTCTAGACCAAATAGTGGTTTAAAGTGTATTGATATAGTACGAGACCCAAAGAATGAAGTATATTCTATAATATATTACTATATTCCTCATAACTGTCATTAATGTGTCTGTCCTTGATGCTTCTTGCAGGTGTACCTCCAGCAAGCGGTACAGGCACTCTCCAGATTTACCTGTTGGATATCAATGACAACGCTCCGAGGGTGTTTCCTCAGGAGGCAGAGATCTGTGAAAAACCCGAACCAAATGCCATCAATATCACTGCACTTGATGGTGATTTGAACCCTAATGCTGGGCCATTTGCCTTCGAGTTAGCCCACACACCTATCGATGTTAGGAGAAACTGGACTATCACGAGAGTCAGTGGTAAGATGCAGTTCACATCATCATTTTATGGAGCGTGTTTGGGTAAAGCTACATTTACAGCAGTTAAAAGGAACTTGTCATTTGTCATTGACGCTTCAGATCCCCCTTTCAAAGACACATTTACTTTGAAATCATTGGTGTTTATTAATAACTAGAAATGACAGTACTTTACTACTTCATACTAATAGAACCCATAACCTTTAGCCTGTTGTTTTGCATTTAATGCCTGAGATTTGGATCTGTCTAAGCAACATAAAAGACGTATATGTAAATATAGTATCATACCGGGGTCAGGTATAGCAGTGATTAGAAATATATCTGTATTCATACGTCAACATTTATTAATTGTGTTATGCTAATTAAAAAAATAAATAAGTAGAACTCATTTGTTGTGTGTTCACTATTAGATGGTGTGAGTTGAAATGCAATGAATATATCTTAATAGGATAATAGCATTGGGATTATCACAGCTGGGAATTTAGCCTAAGCAGCATTATCAAAAGGTATTCAGTAGATTTATAAGCCCCAAATCTAAATCCTGACCATGTTTTGGATTAGATATGCTGATGCAACTTCCAGGTAGGAATTTATGCAGCATATTTGTCGTAATAGGAGTGTAATCTTACTGTGAACATGGTCTGTTTAAACAGCTATTCTAGTTTTGATTTAATCCCCTGTAAAAGACTTGTCTGCTAAAGAAAAGTGATGTGTGTATTTTATTTTTAACACCCAAATACACTTAATCCCTGTACTCTGTGCTACATATGTATGCCGTCCCATTTCCAGACATCATGATTCACTCACTCTTTTCAACTCTCAGGTGACTACGCTCAGGTGAGCCTGAAGATTGGCTTCCTTGAAAGTGGTATCTATGAGATCCCCATCATAATCACAGACTCAGGCAACCTGCCCATGTCCAACACTTCCTACCTACGGATTAAAGTGTGCCAGTGCGACGTCAATGGAGACTGCACAGACCAGCAGCACATCATGGCAGCCGGTCTGGGCACGGGCGCTATCATCTCTATCCTCCTCTGCATCATCATCCTCCTCAGTAAGTGTCTCGGTGCCCCTCTCGAACTGCAGACCACACAAACACACACACACAGGGATTATAAAGACAGCTAAACATTATCCAGGATACCGCTAGATTACAGCAGGATTACCAAAAAGATAGCCTTGACCAGCCCCTGTCCAAGCTCTAAAACATTGGATCCGATTACATTTGTATGAAAATATGGAATTTATTAGGTTTCGTAATATGAGATCTCTCACAGTCCATCCGCCTGTTTGTCTGCAGTTCTCGTGCTGCTGTTTGTGGTGTGGATGAAGCGTCGTGATAAGGAGCGTCAAGCTAAGCAGCTCCTTATTGATCCCGAGGATGATGTGAGAGACAACATTCTCAAGTATGATGAGGAAGGCGGCGGAGAGGAGGATCAGGTAAGAAAGATGTAAAACACACACAATGCAGACTTTGTAACAGATAATCAGATTGTTTTAACAATACCAAAAGGCTGTTGTTAAATTTTAAGCTTTTGTACTTATGGTTTGTTTGGCCCATGCTCCTGCAGGGCAGCAACAATTTATGTATGACTGTGACATGTCGCAACATGTTGCAACATGTTGCAGCACAGCAATACTCATACAACACTAAAGTTTCTACTGTAAGACCTGTTAATTATGGTTCAGTAGAAATAAGATCAATGTCATACACACTGAACAGCAATTTGGTTTCAATAATAATTAAAAATACTACTTTCTTTGGAAAGAGAAGAAAGGAGCTAGAAATCGAAACATGGAATCAATATGGCAACACATTTTGATCCATTTGGTTCTGGATATATTGGAATTGTTCCTCACTTCATAACCCTAACACAATCGCACACACTGTGCAGTAGAAATGTAACACCACAGGCATCAATGTCATATCTGTATCCCCTTATAGTGATCAGGCATACAGACACAAATTCAATTGTCCCAATGACCCCTTGTTAGCAGAGCAGAATCATTTCGGCAAAAAAAAAAAAAACGACAGTAATATACCAAATGGGCTATTTTCTTGCTGCTGGCTGAAGTGCTCAGTGGCTTATGCAGATATGACAGAAATGAGCAAGGGACCCCAGTCTGACCCAGCACAGTGCCAAATTAGCCTTGGAGACTTGTAATTGGTAAGCTGATGTCATTTAGAGACAGACATCTGCTGTGGCAAAATAATGAAGGTCTGTCTAAGGTAACAATATGACTGGAAAGCCATTACACATCTGCCAGTGATTAGGCAAGAGGGAGCGCGCTTACATGTGTATTCACATACTCACTTTCGCACACAAAACACATAAACTCCCAGACCAAGGCGTTTTTGAAAAAGAAACTGTTGCGTGATATAACACCCCTCAAAACTAAACGATCGGGTGCTGCGATTTATTGAGGGAAAACAAGCTTCTATTTTGAGTGGCGCAGGGGAGGGCAAGATGCCAGGAGAAAATGGGCTGTCTGCGGAATTGGGGGGAGTCCGCACAAGGTAAAAAATGGAGCTGACTTTCCCAGCAATGTGGTCTTCATAATGCCCACCTCTGTTCTCCCTATCTCCCGCTGGGGAGGAAATTGAAGTGTCAGACCATTGGTTGCTCTCAGAGTATATGATTTTAGTTGCTGCTGCCATTTCCCTGGTTTGTATGGGTTTGTGAAACACTCATTTCATCAACAGCAGACAGCTGATCAGGCTGCATTCTGCAGACATAGAAAAATAATGCCTAAATAATAGCAAATTTAGAACTAGTTGTGCATGAGTTCCCAGGTGAAATAATATAATGTAAGACAGAAATGAGTTGTCTGCTGCCTCAGGTGACCCCCCCCCCCCAAAAAAATAATTTGATGCATGTTAATTTAGGGCATCTAGCTTTGGCGCTGAGGGCTAAGAAATGTTTGGATTTGTAGTCAGTCCCACAATAAAAGATAAGTCATAAGGTTTTCTTTACAACAGATATAATGACACTGAACACAGACTTAAATATGACAATGAAGTGTGTCACAG
>JAPSES010000030.1:4296087-4307539 GCA_029822895.1 Maxillicosta whitleyi | reverse complement strand
AATGTGGGAGTAATATTGCGGGGTGTCAGTCACAATATGTGGGGGAACTGTGCTGCTTGGAGGAGGTTTGCGCTCTCAGTGCTTTTCTAGTTCTGAATAATGTGACTATATTTCTGCATTTTCCAAGTTAAGAATGACAGTTTCGGTTGCAGTCTTTCAACATGCTGCAGAATGTCCTTGTTGTTAACCCTTACTTGGACACTTTATTCTGAAATTCAAAATTTCAACCATAGTGTGTTATTGGATATCGTCACCTACCTCCTCGTTGGTTGGCGTGACAACAGTCTCCCACTTCTTACCATAAAACATCCCAGCAGCACATGCAATAAAACAACTGTTATCAGGTCATAAACTGACAAAAATCACTCATATTCGCTATTTATAGCTTCAGACTTTCTATAAAATCTCTCTGAATCACTGTATAGTGTCATAAAACGAACATGCTTCTTGACCTCACCGAAGCACTGGATTGGCTCCATATTTAATGTTAGTGGAAATTACTAAAAATAGTCACTTGCTCGATAAAGACTTGAGTTAAAGGAGATGACCAGTGACAACGACACATAAATTATCACAGTGCTCTTTTTTTTCTTCTTCTATTGCTTGTTCATTTTAATGCCTGGTACAACTAAAGGTACATTTGTTTGGACAAATATAATGATAACAACAAAAACAGCTCATAATAATTTAGTTTCAGAGCTGATTTCTATCCATGTTTTCTTGATAATAATTTCTTGATAATAACTAACATCAGTTCAGTTCTTACATCAATATCTATGTCATTGTATAGAACAGAATACTTTATTTATCCTATCCTGGGAACATTTCACAGTTACAGCAGTATAATAAAGTGCAGAAATTCTATATAACTAACAGAGACAGGAAGACAGTGACAAAAATCATATTTTCATTGCATTGTACTATGTTTATATTACATTACATTACATTTAGCAGACACTTTTATCCAAAGCGACTTACAATAGAGGACATAAACATAGCATATAGCACTTGCAGATACAGGTGTACAGTAAATATACAGAACAATAGGTGCGACTGCAGACTGGGGTTAGTAGTTTTTTGTTTTTTGCTTTCACACGGGGTCAGGTAGAGTATATACACATATAAATCATGTATTTTCCTATACTTGATTTTCTGATTATAGATGTAGGCTGGGGTTAGTAATTGTTTTTTTTTTTTTTTTTTGTTTTTTTGGATTGGGGGGTTGTTTTTTGTGCTTTCGCAGGGGGTCAGGTAGAGTAAATCGACACACACACACCACAGGGTCTATCCCAGGTCTGGGCAGCTCAGACATTAGTACATTAAATAGTCTTTAAAGAGGAGAGTCTTTACATGCTTCTTAAAGATTGAGAGCGATGATGCTAGTCTTGTTGTTTCAGGAAGTTTGTTCCACCACTGAGGGACTATTACTGAGAATAATTTGGCCTGGGTTTGCTTAGAACGAACTGGGGGATACGGCAAGTTGGTTTTTATTGAAGGAACGCAGCTCTCTGGTTTATAAGTGTGTGTAAGTGTGTCACTAACCCCCAAACACACACTTTTACACTGACAAAATCAGTGCTTTTAGACATTTAGATACACACAGAGTTAGTATTTGATTACATAACCATTGTTTTTGTTGACTTTTGATGGTTTAATCATTTTTTCCATGACTGTATGGTGGCAGTTTTTAATATTATATATGCTGTTAACGGACCTTATATGGAAGGCGAAACAAGAAGCTAACCATAATGTTTATAAAGACTGAATCGAAGAGGAGAAACATTAATATTTCAGGTTTTCTGAAACCCATTCTGTATGTTTTTCCACAGGTGAGCTGAGAGGTGAGGAGCCAGTGACCCACTTCAATAATGAGGAACAATGAGATCCCTCCGAAGGCAAGCAAGGGAAGGGTCGACCGTCCCTTATGAGCAGTTTATATTTTATTCATATGGACATTAACACTGTGCTGGACCGGGTATGAAGACAATGATTAATATCAATATCTTGACAAAGGAAATGTCTCTAAAATGGTCGACCAATTTGTGCTCTTCAGAAACACTTTTACAGAAAAGACAAAAAGCTGGTGATTAGTTCGGGCTCATTGGTCTTAGAGCTCGGAAACAAATGAGTAATGCTTTATCCACCGCGTCCCAACCCTCACCCGTTCACACACACGCACCTCTTCTCCCCACCCAAGAAGGAAGGGGTGCCGCCGATTAGAGCGCCATTAGCTGAGCACAGGGGAGGTTCTGCTCTGGACTGCACCAGATTTATGATGGCATAAGCCCACGCACCAGTGACCCTCTTCAAGCTGGCCTTTTGTAAGGTTCCACCATAGATACAGTTAATGGATGCACACAATGTGCCTCAATGGCCCAGCAATGATGGATCTGGGGCATTGTGAAAAGCTCTACAGACAAACCAGGTATTTCAGATGCCTGTTACCCAAACAGAGAAGTGGGAGGAGTAGGGGCTGCACACTGCAGAAATGTAGACGGGAACATTTGGAGAAATATAATTGGGACACGGTGCAGTATTCCTCAGCAGTGTTTTTTTTTTAATTATACTTAGAAGGAACAGATTGGATTAAAATCAAGCCAAGAAATTGACCCAGAAGTGTCTGTTTTACACAGTCATATATGCGCGTACAATATGCAACGATCGGTATATGCAAAGTATAACCCTCAGCTGAATATGAGCACAGAACACAGAGCTCACTAACTAATTTACCAATGTCATCTTTAATGCAAATCAAATGAAGTCAGTTAGGATGTTTATGATAATAACATAATGCACATGTGTTGTTTTTGTTGTACTTTCAGTCACATTTGTAATTTCAGCAAATTAAATTAGCTTTCTTAATAAATAAATGTATCCAGAGACATGAACACAAATTGGAATTCATTTAACTATTTATATATATATGAAATGTTCTCACTGTGAAAGTTTTCCAGTTTTTTTTTTATTTTTTTTTTTATAATAAATGAAATATATCTGTTTCTAGTTCATCATATTTATTGATAGTAGCGTTGCAAATAAATCCTAAACAGCATAAATAAATCTAAATAGCTTTGGTTTTGTTGTTTTATACTTTCAGACTCTCTTCAGGTTTTTCTAAATGGAAAATTGAATCCCTTATTTCTTCCATAATTCACCTCACTCTAAATCACAATATCATAACGCACACGTGTTGTTTTTGTTGTATTTTCAGTCACATCTGTAATTTCAACAAATCCAATTAGTTTCTTAATAAATAAACATATCCAGAGACAGGACGACAAATTGGAATACATTTACATAGATATATGAAATATTCTCACTGTGAAAATAACACTTTTTTGTGCTCCAGTTTTCTATATAATAAATGAAAAGTATCAAACTTATTGATGGTAGCGTTGCAAATAAATCCTAAGCATCGTAGGAAAATATAAATAGCTTTGCTTTTGTTGTTTTTATACTTTCAGAGTAGCTTCAGGTTTTTCTAAATGGAAAATTGAATCCTTTACTTGGATTTTTTTTCAAACATTTCTTCAGTTTTACCTCGAGCTGTAATAGATATGAAGGAAAATACGGCAGAACGAGCCACGTACCTGTAATAATAACATGGTGGTATCACAGAAACGTATCCTGTGACTCATTACAGCCCTGCGTATTCCGGCTAACTCTAAACCACTCTGCATTAACGGCTTCTTTTTTAACCCGTTCTGTGCTTTTACCTGCTCTGTCCCTGTCAGCTCCTTATCCCGACGCGTCACCATTAAGACTTTCCTTCGGTGCCTAATGACAGGACTTGGTGAATATGGGTGTCACATGTCTTTCTCCCTCTATTGGGATGCAGCTCCCACCAGCAATCCTCACTGCAGGAAAGAAATGTGATAATTATGTACAAGTAGGCAGACTGTGAATGTGATACAGAATGGAGGTTGTAGACCTTGTCACTTTTATTCCTTTGTACAGCACCAGTTGCTCCCTATTGTCACACCTTATGAAATAACATAATACTCCAAGAAATAAAGACTACAGTTTAATTATGTAGTAGGCATCGCTCTCGCTTTCTGCCACGCTGTAAAAAGCGCAGTGTACAGGAGTCTGCGTAGGTTACAAAGCTATTGTTTGACATTAGTGTGGTTGTAATGATTAATGGACTATAACTGCACCTCCGTTCTCTGCGCTGTGAACTGCAGTGTCAGAGAAACTTTGTGTTGAGGTGATCTGTTTCACTACAGTGCCCTCCTCTTCCCTCTCTCCAATCACTGTACACAGTGTTCTCTTCCACTCAGCAGCTTTGATCATGCTGAGATTGTTTGCTCAAGCCTGTCAGTGCTCTTTTTTCCCCCCTGTTCCACTCATTCTCAGTGCCAACAGTGGTGTCCTCAACTCTGGTGACATAGGAGAAATAGGAAATCAACAATGGGTCTCATTTGCTAAACAGGAGACACAGCAATGTGTACTGAGAGCGCTGCTAATAATGTGCAATCAAAAATAATTAAACTGCCAGTTAGACTGTGGCTAATCTTTACAAACATTTGGCAAGATGGTTTTTGTGCTATGAATCCATTTTGGCTTTGGACTGTGATGCCTGTCGGGAAATGTTTGTCTTTCAAAGACTCTTCGGAAACTTTTGCGTAAACACTTAGAAACTGGATGTAATAAAATGTCTGTCTATCATTATTTCACCTTGGGTATAGAACCGTTTTCATTTGTTTTTTCTGATCATTTAAATGCATAAGCTTTCAGTCAGACTTAGCAGAGAACCGATTTTAGCGTTTTTTTTTTTTTTACCCCCATTTCATTCTGTATTTATCACATTTAATGCTGACAAGTTTAAATAAACAAACACTACAAGAACAGAATTCACATTTCCAAATCATAATTACTTTCATATGTGAGTGCGGTGATAAGTACATTTTTAATCAGGTTAAAGTAAACGTCTCCAATCAGCTCCTTCCTGAAGGCGTTCTTCAAATGTTCTGTCATCCAAGGCAGTGGATCAAGAAGCACTTTAGCTTTGGAGATTGCTCTTTATCGTCCTGCAGAAAGGCTGCCGTTGCCAAGGACCTTCCATAATCCAAGTTCACGTTCACTTCGTACGCACAGTCTGTGAAAAATACCAAAGCTGGGTGCAACAGACAGTGTGAAGGAAAAAGAAATGACAGACAGAAAGGTCACATTGACTCGTCAGCTAATCTCTACCCAGTCAAGTATACATGGTGACAGAAAAAATGAGCTTCTCTCGAATACATTAACATGATAAATAAATCCGCATCCTATTTCAATGCTCATGTGGCATTGTAACCTCATGCTACAGTATCTCTCCTTTGTATCCTACTGGGTGATCTCTCCATTAGCCTCGTGATTCACGGACTAATGAATCTATCACAGGTGACAGTGACAAGGAGGTCCCTCATTATACTTCATATACAACTGATATGAGCAACGCTGAGCACTCCAAAAGAATTCCTGGATGTCCTTTTGGCTGCTTTCAGTCAGTTTATCATCCAGATACAATGACACCATGTGACCAACGAATTACAAGCCGAGCCGGATGCTATAAAAGTGTGTCTTATGAATAATTCTTCACATATATTTTGCCTAAAGAGAAGAAATTGTTCCATTTAGAAAGAGTAACATTCTGTACTTATCACATAGGCCAAAAGTGGTGCCTGCCAAAAAATAGAAAACAAAACACTGTCATTTCATTACATAGCCTTGAATGCTGGTTCATAAACTTCTGTTTCAGGCTTACAAATCTAAATGACTTTGTTTTTAATATATGTGCTGTTGTAAGTCAGAAAACCTACCTAGGTATTGGAATGTTTTTTGTTTTTTTTTCTTTTAAATAGGGCTCCTTGTTTTATTTTTTTTTTTTGTCCTGGCATTAAAACTACAGAGCCTGAAGAAAGGATGTACATATTAAAGAGCAGGAAATCAATCATATTTCTGCTAAATATGTGTGTGCCTGTGCATGTGCATGTGTGTGTGTGTGTTTGTGTGTGTGTGTGTGCGTGCTGAGTTGTGTTTGTGTAATAAGAAGGATCTGGCACACAGCATATGGTTGCACTGCCAGTCCTACTTTCACAGTTTGGTAGGTGCCAGAGTCAAACTGATTTCTAACATGCCATGTGTTTCAATTGTTCTCAATTTGCAGCTACAGAAACACAAAGTGGAAAGTAAAAAAAAGGCAGAAAAATGCATGCATAGTGCATTATCCCGTGCATCTATCTTGGCTTCACTCAGAAGATAAACAGCTTAAATTGCAGGTAAAGAGAATGTGTCCTATGAGCTGTTTGGTTCTGAGCGGTTCTGACCGTCCATCTATCTCTGCCTGTACATTTGGCTGCAGTGTGTTGTGCTGACCTGATGCTTCTCTTTGCTGCATAGAGACCCTGTAGAGATAAACAGTAATTCTCTTCCAGTTCACTGGACGCACACCTAAATTAAACAGCTACTGTTTAAAAGAACTCAGCGGAGTTTCTACCCTGCAGGGATCCTGATAAACTCTCCTGTCCAACTTAACTTCTGTCAGGCTGACAGACCTGTTTTTTATTATTATTTTTTTTTCCTACATCAGATTCCAAAAAAAAAAAAAAAAGAAAAAAGGTTGGGCTACTGTGTAAAAAGTAAATAAAAATAAAATGTAACTGAGTGAGATGTAATGGAACTGTTGACCCATAATATAAGGAATCGAGAAGAACAATGTCGAGGGAAAAGTGGGAGAAATGGTTTGTTTATGCAACGACAGGATAAGGATGATCTTATTGATAACAAGACTGTAGCAAACTGTAGAGACATGGAAATTCACCATGTTCTTCTTCTTTTGAGGTTTGTATTTCTTTATGTTTTTTGTCTTCCTTCTGTGGGTCCATATCTGCTAAATGGTCTTGAAAAAGAAACAATAAAAAGAAAGTGTAAAAAAAAATACAATGATGTGTACATGACATAACTTCAAATTTGAGTCACAATAGAATATATTAGAATAGAACAGAATAGAATATATTAGAATAGAATAGAATAGAACAGAACAGAAGAAAATAAAATATATTGGAATAGAATGGAATAAAACAGAATAGAACAGAACAGAATAGAATAGAATATATTGGAATAGAATGGAACAGAAGAGAATGGAAAAGAATATATTAGAATAGAATAAAATAGAATAGAATATATTAGAATGGAATGGAATAGAATATATTAGAATAGAACAGAATATATTATAATAGAATGGAATAGAATAGAATATATTAGAATAGAATTGAATACAACAGAATAAAATGGAACAGAACCGAATAGAATAGAATGTTTACACTGAGAAAATGATGCAGCATTTCAAACAAAACCAGATTTATATTTACAGCTAACCGTCTCCAAAGACACTGTGACAGGAACATGTTTACCAGTGTGTAGCATCTCCTCTTGTTTTAACAACAGTCTGTAAACGTCTGGGAACTGAGGAGACCAGTCAGTTGAATTTGGTAGATAAATATTGTCTCGTTCTTGTCTGATATAGGATTCTACCTGCTCAACAGGCCAGTTCAACACCTGAACTCTTCTATTATGAAAGCATACTTGTTTTAGCTGCTTTTATTTGTGTGTGTGTTTAAGATTCATGCACAGACAAGATGAAGTTTTGAATTTTGCTTGTACTTGTTACAATGACAATGACAAAGATAGTCTATTCTATTCTATTCTATTCTATCCTATCCTGTTCTATTCTGTTCTATTCTATTCTATTCTATTCTATTCTATTCTATTCTATTCTATCCTGTTCTATTCTGTTCTGTTCTGTTCTGTCCTGTTCTATTCTATTCTATTCTATTCTATTCTATTCTATTCTATTCTATTCTATTCTGTTATGTTCTATTCTATTCTATTCTATTCTATTCTATTCTATTCTATTCTATTCTATTCTGTTCTGTTCTAATATATTATATTCTATTCTGTTCTATTCTATTCTATTCTGTTCTAATATATTCTATTCTGTTCTGTTCTATTCTATTCTATTCTATTCTGTTCTGTTCTGTTCTGTTCTATTCTATTCTATTCTATTCTATTCTGGAGTACATGCAGTGTGCACTTTGTCATTGTTTCTGAAATATGCTCATAATAGTGATGTACCTGATATCTGTATTGGAACATATGTTGCTCTAAACCGTACATATATCTGATAATGCCCTTTTCCAAATGTGTAAACTGTTTGTTCCATAGGTGCTAATGAACCCCTGTACCATCAGATGTGCAGGATTTTCAACTGCACGCTGATAACAAAACAGATGGTCCAGATAGTCCAGCAGATGTGACATCCATAGATTCTCAAATGAATTTTGTACATCGCTTAGCGTTATAAGTCACAGGTGCTGTTTTGTTCATATATGAACATTTCGGATAGTTTCCATGTATCTATGCACCAATGAGTCAGGTATCATGACAGAAAACAACCTGATCTTAACCCATAAAGACCAAGGCATCCACCACTGATGAAAAGCACCTACTGTTCTTAACTGTTGATCCACTAATCCCATCAATCCATATAAATAATTGGTGTAAAATGCAGTTTGTCATATTTTCATAGTTATCAGATATGACCCATTTTGACGTTCACATGCTCCGAGGTGTACATGGAAACACCGTCATCTTCTGCAAAATTGATTCACCAATAAAACCAATGGAGTTGGATCAATGACAGTGGGTGGACACATTTGTTTTATGTTCAGTTAATGATAAATTTTACTGAACAAGTCACTTTTTTAAAAAAAAAAAAATTATGTTATGATATATTAGCATCTGACTTAACTGTGAACTTTTATGAACATCTACATGATCAGTGAATTAAACATTAGAAAATACATGATTTTCATTGCAAAAAAAAAAAATAAAATCTAATTCAGAAAGTTATATTATAATAAATAATGATAAATAATTTAGGAAAGGTTAAATGGTGAGAGAAATTCATTGCCACAAATGTCACACTGGGTCATTGTAGGTTAAAACAGATGACATTTCCACATACTACTACTACTACTACTACTACTAATGATGATAATAATAATAATAATAATAGATAGTACAGAAGTTATACCACACTAGAATGGTGTTGCTATAATATATGCATGTCTTTCAAAATAACCATATGTGGATAGAACAACATTCCCTTGTAAAATAAATGTGATACAGCAAAGTAAATTGAGGTCATATGCCAGTATTATGGTATGTCTATACCGTAGATGTGGGTGTGCATATGTGTCAGTAACTGTAAGTGCCTATATAGTATGTGGGTGCTTTTGTGCGGAAATGTGTGCATAATGATTCTGTCTTTCTCTCTCTCTCTCTCTCTCTCTCTCTCTCTGACAGCACAGCAGAGATCAGCAAAGTGTCACCAGGGAAATAAACAGCAGCAGCTCAGCAGGATGGGCCTAATTAAACACAGCGCCTTAACGCTGCAGCCACCAAACTACACTGCAGCTTGGACCAGTCTAGACCTGACTGGCCTGACCAAGGACTTACCATTACCATTATCACTGTCTGCTGTGTACTACAAGGGAATGCATAGGAGGATGAAGTGAGGGCCGGGTTCTACTGGGTTAGCAAGTGACTGCAGAGGCCTTTAGATCATATTTGACAAGGTTGGATTTAATGAGAATTACATTGGTTTGACATATCATTTCATCTCTTTTTTTTTTTTTTTAACCCATAAAGACCCAAAGATCCACTGGTGACAACAACCATCTACTGATTTAAAATATATAATAACTGTTGATCCACTAATCCTATCAATACATGTAAATAATTGGTTTAAAATATAGATTTTCTTCTTTTCATGGTCATCCTATATGACCCATTTGGACGTTCCAGGGCTCCGTAGTGAACGTGGAAACACCGTCATATTCTATATTATTTACTCACCAGTAAAGCCTATGGAATTGGATCAATTGTAGATCAAAAGTAAATGGAAGACAGTATGAAATTTTACCAGATGGAGGAGTTGGATCAATGACAGTGGATGGAGACATTTGGTTTATGTTCAATTAATAATATATTTTGTTGAAAAAAGTGCTTTTTTCTTCAGTTTTCTCTGTTTCTGATATAATAAAAAAACAACTTCAGTCTGAGTTGGATCAATGACAGTGAATGGACACTTGGTTTATGTTCAGTTATAGATATGTTTGCTGAAAAAGTCAGTTTTTCTTCAGTTTTGTGTGGTTTTGATATAATAACCCTCAACTTTAATCTGAGCTTTTATGAACATGTACATGATCAGTCAACGAAATATAGCAATTAATATAATTTCCTCTCATAAAAACATAGAATAATGAGTATAATACTGTAACATACAGGGATAATTGCTCCCAAAGGTTAAACAGAGAGAAAAAAAAAATAATAATTTGAACTGACATAAGTAGCACTAACTCTTTATTTTTCATATATTAACCTTTCATGAACATCAACATGATCAGCTAATTAAACCATAAGGACCCAGTGTGACATTTGAAGCAGTTCTCAAATAAATTTTCCTCTATATCATCCACAAGTTAGTTATCACTATTTATTGTAATATTACCTTCTGTATTTTGTGTTTTTTCATTTAATTTACTGATCACATAGATGTTATTATATATCAGAAAATAGAGAAAACTGAAGAAAAAGTGATATTTTCAGCAAAATCTATCATTGATTGAACATAAACCAAGTGTGTTCATCCACTGTCGTTGATCCAACACCAGTTTTACTGGTGAATCAATGTTGTAGAAGATGACCGTGTAAATACACACCCTCTGAACATCTAAATGTGTCCTATCTGATGACCATGGAAAGATTACAAACTGTATTTTACACCAACTACTGCCATGGATTAATGGATCAACAGGGATGAAACAATGAATATCAGTAAATGATTTTAGTAGATGCTGGATTTTTGTGTTTTTATGGATTAAATATTGTGGGAAAAAATATATATTTACACAAACATACCAAATACAGATGATAATATTATAATAAATAGTGATATATCACTTGAGAAAGAATCAATAGAAATAAAATGCATTTGAGAACTGCCAGAAAACAAGCACTGGATCTTTATAGGTTAATAAAAAAGTTGGCAATATTTGCAGGATGTAAAAATGTTAGCACTACATTGTTAGCATTCAGGAATGTGACTTGTCAGTTCAATGTATTCAGAAATAATTTCAAACCAAATTGTGAACATTGTTAAAATGTAAAGACAAATAGCTGATAAAGACATACATTAAATTATAACATTTTCACTTAGCATCAAACAAGGGCGTTACTGGACATGTGTTATTAGGTAATAATAAAGATTATAATAAGGTTATAATAAAGATTAGCATCTTTGCAAATAATTATATAATAAATTTGTTATTTATGGCAATAATTATAATGGGGACTTCTATTTATATGGATCATGACGATCCGCCCAGACTCCAACCCCCCCCCGGGG
>JAPSES010000030.1:4285688-4295987 GCA_029822895.1 Maxillicosta whitleyi | reverse complement strand
CCCCCCTTGGAATTTACCTAGATCCGCCCCTGTCAAATGGAATGTTTAATACCTCATAGTTGTCCAGAAACACGGTGCTAAGATGCTCAGTTCTTTTCCATTAATTCCTAAAACCGTGTAGGACAATGCCGTGTCTTTTACATCCACTAGTCTTACAAATTAAAAGCTGTTATATCTAGAAAAAAAGAAAACACATTACACAGTCCAAGTCCCACTTGCGGTGCCGCACAAAGTTTGTGTAATACGTCATGAAAGTGGAGGAGATGTTTCACAGGCTGCTTTCTCCCAACGGTCGATGAGCAGAGAAATGTTCAGCACAAATGAAATATCAGCTGCTCTTGTGATTTACAATCCGAACCTGCAGTGAGAACTGTTCCTGAATGGGTCTTTTTAAAGGTCTCATAGGAAATTACGACAAGCTTTTGTGACTGTTTGTGTGAGGGTGTGAATTGAAGCCAAGGCTGAGCTTAGTCCTAATGCAGTATTTCTGCAGCAGAAGCCTCAGCACTGACTCAGGTTTCAGTTCCCCTGTTTTCTCCTTTTATTTATTTTTTATTTTTTTATGTGATAGTAGATAATAGAAGATGACAGCAGATATGTTGGTGCGAAAGAATAACAGGCGGTATAGTATTTGAATCACAGAAAAACCCATAACATACCCTGTCATGTACCTCACTCATCCGATCTACTCAGCACCACATTCGCCTGTGGTAACCTTGTATATTTCATTTGACCTTTTGACTCTCGCAGTGTCACTTAAAATAAGCAGCTCCATCTCTAGTGCTATTCTTAAACCACTTATACTGCCAGAGAAAGAGAGGGGGAGAGGGAGGAAGCTCATTCCCAGTGTGATGTTTATCTGACATTTTCCACTGGCCCATGACTCAGTGGGCTGTGATTGCTAGCAGATCACATTGAGCTGGCAGGGGCTCTCCCAGCTCTGACTACAGGGCACCACTTACTGGATGCTGCATTCCAGCATCCTCGCTCACGCAAGTTCCAGTAATGACTAAATATTCCAACTGGATTAAAGGGGTATTCATGGTCCTTGTTTTCTGTGTCTACATCTTTTTTTTTTTTTTTTATGTGTGTGCAGTGTTTAGAGTGCGTTCATGTGGATCCATGCTCATACTCTGCAGTCTGTGCTGTCAATTCTACACACAGTGCCAAAATGGTTGCTTTTCTTTTGATTAATAATTCAATTTTTTTTTTTTTTTTCCCCCTCCAACAAGCGCCCTTCGGAGTTCTCAGACACTGATTAAAAAGGTGGAGAGATTACAGCAGTCGGTAAATAAGAGGTAGTCATACAACGTGCTGCAAACATTCCAGCTGTCTCCTACATACTACCCTGCTCTTCTGTGGAGAGCTGCTGACAAGATTTCCGCAGCAGAAACTTAAAAGTTACTGAATGATGATAATTATTCTGAGATTTTTCTTTTCATTCCAACTCTTCTGATCCTCTCACTGCTTGCCTTTTTAATGATGTGTAGTGAGAAGCTGTACAGTTCCCCAGAGACCATTCTTAATCAAATAAAATGCATAAAAATCTATTTTCTTTCTTTTTTTTTTTTTTAATGTTCAACTACTGACTTTTTTCCTCAAGGAAGCATCTCAGGAGCTCATATACAGTTTGGTGGAAGATATATATTTATACACACACACACACACACACACACACACACACACACACACACACACACACACACACACACGTCCTTCTTCATCTTCCCCTTCTTATATCCTGTCATTTTTGTACTGTCAGGTATCTAATTAAGGTATATTCTGCATTGTATCATACATTCTGTTAACTGAAAATAGATTTCAGAGAATATGCGCCTCACAGTTATGAATTACTGAACATCATCATCATCACCTGTATCGTATGATTACACTGTCTGTGCCTAAATAAAGATGTAAATGTATGATGTAAAGCTCAGAAAGACAGGTATTGGACATGCACAACCTTGGCCATGTGTCTTGAAACAGCAGGTACAATCAGCACTCCTACATATTCATATTTCACATTCATTTATGTTTCACAGTAGAGATATTTGCATACATATCATGTCACATCCACCTGCCAGCATATTTAAAGTTTTTACTTCCAAGGATACTTTAACAACCCCTTCACCAAACACAGAAAAAAGCAGAAATTTAATGATTCCAGATGTTACATGCTAATATATTCAGTAATCGTATGAGCTGTGAGAGAATCCTGATGGCTATATTAACCCATAAAGAGCCAGTGCTACTTTTATACCAGTTTTCAAATTCATTTTTTCTCTCTATTTAACATTTTGTTATCATTTTTTCACTGTTTATCATAATATGTATTTTATATTTTTTTTGTGAAAATAATGCATTTTCCTATATTTCATTTACTGATCATGTAGATGTTCATAAAAGTTCAGATTGAAGTTGAGGGTTGTTATATCAAAACCATAAAAAAGCTAAAGAAAAAGCAAAGATATCATGAACTGAATATAAACCAAGTGTCTCCATCTATTACTATTAATCCAACTGTAGTAAAGGAATTGATCAAGTTATCTGCTATAAATAAGTTATCGCTTAATAGGTAAAACAAAATGTATGTTTTTTGGTGGTGTTAGGACAAATTGTGATATAAAACTGAAAATCAATAGAATTGAAATTGAAAGAGTGTATGAAACTACATTCTTAGGGGTGATTATTGACCATAAACTCAGTTGGAAATCACACATAGAATATATCAAAAGCTGTTGAAATTCTTTATAAAACTCAAGTTTGTTAAATAAGAAATGTTTGCATGTATTGTATTGTTCCCCTGTAATGCCATATATGTCATACTGTGTGGAAATTTGGGGCAATGTGTATAAAACTAAAATAGACCCCATAAGTAAACTTAAAAAAAAAAAAAAAAAAAAAAAAAAAAATAGAGGAATAAATAAAGCTGGTTACCTTCATCCAATTTTGTAGGATCTGGTATATTAAAATTTCCTGATATTATATATGTGAAAACAATGAAAATGATGTTTTGTGCTATGAGTAAAAGTCTTCCTGTTTGTATTTAAAAAAAAAAAAGAAAAAAGAAAAAGAAAGAAAAAGAAAAGTCCAGAGAAGGGAATTATAATTTAAGATGGATATTTGTGTTTGAGACATGTAAAGTAAGAGCAAATGTTAAATATCACTGTGTTTCTGTTATATCTGTCAAAGTATGGGTGTTTGGAAATTTGTTTAAACATAAATTCTGCCTCCATTCCTTTTCAAGAAAATTGTCTATGGTGTTTATCAAATCAGCCTTTCAACTGATCCTCCAATCATCATGCGGAACCCCAGCTAAAGCCCGCCCACAGCTCCATTCACCCACAGACACTGAACATCAGGGGGCGGGACAAAATCGTGGCATTTCTCCAATGACCGTCGAGTTTCAAGGCGTGTCCAATTGAAATGCATAGTGCTCTACTAGGGTGAATGCTCTGGTTCATATCACAGTACAGACACTAGAGGGCGCACATGCCGATGTTACTGAGCGCCACCCGCCATTAAAACACACGAAGAAGAGTCTCAATCGGCAAATCCACTGACAACAAAAACAGCGCTACGAGAATGCAAAACAAGTTAACAGTTAAGTGAGTTCATTTATGATAAGTAGCTGATTCTGAACAAACTCTTCTTCAAGATGAACGTGTTCTTTTGTAGTCAATGGAATGTTAAAACAACTGTATGTATTTGACTATTTAATGTTTGGCATTTTAGGGGGAACTTAAGTCTTAGAGAAATCCCTTCTGCTTTATATGTATGTGTTTTGTACATAACTGGAATAAAAATATTCAATCATTCAACTTCATAGGTTTTACTAGTGAATCTATGTTGTAGAAAATGACAGTGTTTCCATATTCACTCCAGAGCCTCATGAATGGATCATATCTGATGACCATGAAAGGATGAAAAACATGTTATGGTAGGATTTATGGATCAACATGTATTAAGTATTTTACATCAGTAGATGGTTGTGGTTGGCAGTGGATTTTTGGGTCTTTATGGGTTAAGGAATTTTAGAGACAGCAGCCTTGGAAAGACTAAATACAAATTTTGGAAGAGCTATTTCCTTGTCCCTGTTTCAGAACGGCTTTTAAGCAGTTAGGGTATTTGCTTTACAAAACCACAAGGCCTTTTTATAATCATAGCCACATGTGGATTGGGGGCAAAGTCTGGTCACCAGCATCAGCAGTGTTAACAGCCCAGCGCATTAGCCTTGACACCTTTTCCATCAACCTGATCTAATTTTGTTTGTCTGCTTTCAGAAGAATGTTCCCAGATAATTTTTCACGGCAATGAAGAGAAGACAGTTTCCCCCTCGTTCATTCCTGCGGCTCACTCTCTGTGGACAGAATTACCTGACCACATCCGTACAAGGCTTTTCACCATGCACAATGGGACTTTTTACATTACAGGGAAGAATATAAGGTGCTGAAACACACAATATCCACATGTACTGATACTGTAACTTATATTTTAAATGCTCATAAGAACTGATGCATAACAATTAGTAAGAGAAACTGACAATAAACATAATTTACTCTGGTTTTAGATCATTTGACACACCCAGCACTGAAACGTTTGCTCTAAACAACAGCTTGTTTTTTGTTTTTTTTTCAATAACTTGTAAGAATTTGCTAAAAATGTAAAATAAAAAAAAAAGGCATAAATTTGACCCAACAAACAAACAAACAAAAAAGAAAACACCAGTATACCAAGACAAAGTGAGGTTTTAAATTTGTTTGGAAAAGATTGTTGTTGTTGGAGCTAAATTTATAGTACTATAGGGTATTTGTCATCATAAATGCAGTTTAAAATAACACGACTTGATTTTTACATTGGTTTTCCATAGATGTTTTAATGTAACTCTGGGTCAAAATAATCTGATGACTACATTGGTCATTGATATATCCTATAAATGTTTTCAGTGGCTTTTACAGTGGTATGAAAAAGTTTGGGCTGATAATTTTCCAGATTTTCCTCTATAAATCATTGGTTGTTCGGATCAGCAATTTCAGTTAAATACATCATATATCAGACAAACACAGTGATGTTTGAGAAGTCAAATGAAGTTTATAGGATTAACAAAAAGTGTGCAATAATTACTTAAAAGTAGGCAGGTGCATAAATTTGATCACCCTTGTTGTTTTATTGATTTGAGTACCTTTAGCATTAATTATTGGAACACAAAGTTTGTTTGGTACGCTCATTGACCTTTGACCTACATACACAGGTGAAGCCAATCATGAGAAAGGGTATTTCATGTGGACAGTTGGAAGTTCTCCTTTTTGCATCTTCTCTGAAGAGTGGCAACATGGGAGCCTCAAAACAACTGTCAAAGGACCTGAAAACAAAGATTGTTCAACATCATGGTTTAGGGGAAGGATGACAAGACCTTTAGCCAATTAGAACGCAGAACACAACATACTGTACTGTAAAAAAATAAGCATTTAAAAAAACAGCACTAACATTATTACATGTGTCTATGTTAATGAAAATTTCAAAGTGATCCCGAATCCAGGATTTCTTCCAGATCACCCCCAAAAGTTAATCATTTCTTCCTTGTGCCATTGACAACAAATCCTGAAAATGTAAGCAAAATCTGTCCATAACTTTTTGAGTTATGTTGCTAACAGACAAACAGACAGACAAACAAACAAACAAACGCCAGCAAAAACATAACCTCCTTGGCGGAGGTAAATATACAGGACATCAATTATACAAGGTACACTTTTTTTTTGAGAAACACAAAAGACAACCATGCACTGCAAATTATTTTGTTCTTTACAAAGATAAAACACTTAGATTTAGAAATGCTAGATAATTTTTATTACTTTTTATTTCAGAGTTTTTTGTTTTTTGATAACATTAATATCTTTAACCTGTTAAGCTCTGAACGATTTGTTTCCAGTATGAATCATTTTAACATAGCACAAAACAGTGGATTATCCTATCTGACAGCAGATAAAACCAAGTTATGATCAGAAAACAGTAAAGGTGTGACAAAGTGACTTTTACTTTTGCCTATCTCTGTTTCAATCAGTCAGTTTTAGCGGTAGATAAGTACTAGTTGTACTGTTGGGTCTGTTTATAGTGTTAGCTTAGCACTGAAAAGTTTGTCATGTTGGTCTTTTGTGAAATTATTCATGATATATGATAGTAATAATAGTCTGTTTTCGATATTTTCCATCCATCCATCCATTTTCTGCCACTTTTCTGAGGGTCGGGTCGCGGGGGCAGCTGCCTAAGCAGGGAGTCCCAGACTTCCCTCTCCCTGGCCACTTCGTCCAGGTCCTCCGGCGGGATCCCGAGGTGTTCCCAGGCCAGCCGAGAGTCTCTCCGGCGTGTCCTGGGTCTGCCCCAGGGCCTCCTGCCGGTGAGACGTGCCCGTGTCCTCATGATCCTGGGAGCTAAGTTGTCAGGGGCTTTATGCCCCTGGTAGGATCATCCAAGGCAAACAGGTCCCAGGTGAGGGGCCAGATAAAGCGTGGCCCAAAGACCTCTGATGGACACAACACAAAGGAACCCGACTCCCTTGCCCGGACGTGGCAGGGACCTTGGCGGTCCGACCCTCGGCTACAGAAGCTAGCTCTTGGGATGTTTTCGATATTTTATTTGTGAAAATTGATTTTGTTGAGGTTTTAGCGAAGTGATGTACTTCAGGTGACGTGGATTGCTACAGTCAAAATGAAATATCACCATGGCAACACAGACAGGCTGCAATTAAGAGTCTACCTAACACATCTTCTTCTCTGATTAATTTCCCACAGGGCAACAGTTCGGTACCCTCTATGGGCTAGCGACAAATCTTACATTTACCGAGCAAGAACTGAAGAATCATCTCCGGTTTTGTTTTCAGTTTTAGCGTCCATTTGTGTGAGTTGTTTATTGAAGTTAGAGGCTTAAACAGTGTTCTTTTCATTCTGTCAATTTCACTCAACAAATTTAATCTCACAGTGGTATCATTTCTCAAATCATTATCTTTGCAACAGGCCATTGGTCATTTGCTTTTCAACATCAAGCTGTTTAATAAGACGGAGGTTTACACTGCCGAGCTTGATGGCAGCAGCTGCAGTTAAGACTTTTGATGAATTAAACTGATAATTTTTACACATCAATAAACAAGAATCAGCAAATAAACAAGGAGAGAAAAAATGGGGAAAAAAATCTACCGTTTAATTAAACATTTAGATCAAGAAAGTGAATTTGAACAATTTCAGATGATGACAATAGCTCTTTTTAAATTTTCTTTTAAACATAACTTCTTGTTCTCCTTGACATCTGATATCCTGATTTCTGTTTCATTTAACAAGAACTAACTTTGCTTTCATTTCTGTCATGGCTGTGCACTCTGCTTATTCTCTCTTTTTGTTCATTTTTGTGACAAACAGGCTGTTGAGATCACAACAAACTATATTTCAGCCTTCTTTACGTTTAAGAAAATTAGACGTTTATACATATTGATTAACATGCACAGTCGCTGTACAACACATTGGGGGAAAAAAAAAAAATTCTTGCTGATTCCACAAAGTTAAGTGATCATTTTTGTGAAGAGCCATTTCATCTCAAGAGATTGTGCTCCTTTCCCTCCCATGTTACCTAATGGCATCTGCAGTGTTTTCGTGTTTTCATTTTCAGTTTTATTGATTTATTTACTTTGGAAGCCGGGGTGACAGAAATGATCTGATATGATCAAAAAAGCACAGGGAAGCTTTGGCTCCTGCAGTATTAATCACAGTAGTGAGGGAGGGTTGTTTTTTTTTTTTTTTTGGGATTGCTTTTGTCCTGAGCTCTGCTGTTATCAAAGGGTCAGGCCGTGCTGTTTGCAGCCTGAGACACATCATTTAATGAGGATGTTTTACTCTGGCTCTCCCAGTCACACTAATACTGTCATCTGTGTCGGCCATTGGACACGTGAAAATATGCTTTATTTTTTTCTGCTTTCACATGCATTTGACAGCAAAACCTCTCATTCTCAGTCTATTTTATGCATTAGTCTCGAAAAGTTGATAAAATAAGAAGAGTACAATTATATAAACAGCCATATTAAATGACTCTTTTTCCAAACCTTGAATAATTTCCAACCATTTTTGCCTTAGGTTAGTTTTGTTAAAGATGTAACTGTGATTTGCTTAAAAACAATAGATGCTGTACCTCACTTAGTTTCACTGCTGCTCATTATTACATGACTGCATTTGCTCATTATTGACTTCCCAGAAAAGCTATCTCAGTTCAACTGCAAACTGTTCGTGCTTCAACACAAATGTGCCATTCTCTTGACTCTGTCCAAATGCTGGGGTGTGTGGCAACATTGATAATCTACAAGGCTGACTGACTGTTCTGTGCAGGTCTATCCCAGGGCTGTGTGTTGGTGTCTGCTGGATGTTAATTTCTACTTTTATGCTGCCACCTGCTTGGGTTAGCCATTACAAAGGTTTAAGCTTCCCACTGCCGCCTGCATTCTCTGAACTGTAAAAACACAAAGATGGAATTAAGCATCTGCAAAAATATCTCTGTACACCTACACAGTCTCGGGGATCTGAGAATTATGCAGAAAATCATGAAAATCTACAGGTCGGGTGACTGGATCACTTCATTCAGCTCCTGTAAAGGGCTCCTTTAAAACAAAGAAAAACAAAAATGAATGCACAGGGCACTTGTACAGGCCTTGGAAGTCTTAAAAAGTATGGAATTTTGAAATACTGTTTCCCAGACCTTGAAAAGTATGGAATTTCAATGTGATATCATGCATTGCATATTATATACTCATTATAAGGGTATCATGGTGTTCACGCCACGTTAAATACCACGTCATTAGCAGTTAGACTTAGGGCTAGAGTTAGATTTGGATTAGGTTTAGGGTCAGTGTTAGGGTTAGGTTTGGGTTAAGTTTAGGGTTAGCATTAGAATTGGGTTAGGGTTAGTGGTTACAGATATGAAGAGCTCTTTTCCAAAACGCTATAAAAGCCAATTAATTACAATTTTCTATTTTATTTTTTACAACCTGATTTTAAGACAGCATCAAGAAAATTGGAGCTAGATTAATACTATCTGTTATTTCCATAACAATTTTAAACATTATAACATAGATTTCAGTGATATTGACAGAGAAAGACAATAAAAACACTTAATTTTTTCAAAATGGACATATAGCATTTTGGAAAAGAGCTCTTCATATGTAAACTGGAGATCTTGGTGTCTGTTGACATGCAGTCAAATGGTGTTGAATAAGAAATGAAAGCATGAACGTTTCTTTCGGCTTTTCCCGTCAGGGGTCGCCACAGATTTGGCAAAGGATTGTACGTCGGATACCCTTCCTGACACAACCCTCTGTATTTATTCGGGCTTGGGACCGGCACAATGAGACACTGCCCCCTTGTGGCTACACGTATAGGGACGTATAGTGTAAAGGACCTTTTCCAAGCATGGCCATAAGAAATGATGTGACATACAACATGATTTCATGAGCTCAGTCTGGGAATTTTGTGTGAAAGTCTTCATAAAATATGTAAAAAAAAAAAAAAAAAAACGTGTCTCAGTCTAATTTTAGAGTACTGTCAAAGGCATATAATCTTGTAACATCAGTAATATATTACTGGGATGATATCCAACCAAAGCTTGTGTAGCTTATGTGTTCAACTTGAGGAAGTCATCATTCATCACTTATGAATTCATTCACTTATGGAACACAAACCACCACACACTCCATAAGAAGACACAGCATTCATCCATCTATAGTCATGTTTTTATACTTCTGGTTGTGCTCTAGTGAAGCTTGTTTGTGTGATACTCATGCATATTTGTGATCTTCTTAAACATAATTTCAGACTCAGCTTTATTGTCATTCAGTCAATGGTAGATGATAGAATGAAATATTGTTACCAAGGTCTCAGTTTTGTAACATAAGAAAGATAAAGAATAAAATAGAAAATAGAATATATTAAAGGTAGAATAAAACCTACCATAACAAATAAAATAAATTCTTAATATGTACAAAATTACACAGTGTGCAGCATGTGATGCACTGTTATACATTCATACATATATTTATTAAAAGGAGGTTTTCTACTATATATAACAGGTACAATTTCAACCCAAAAAGTAAGCGCACAAGTACACAGTCCGGCCAAAAAAAACAAAAAAAACATCACACATGCAATGTTTGACTGCACCACAGGAGACATTCAGTGGATTTAACTGCACAAGTGGTTCATAATGTTGGAGCTGGAACAGGTTATTTCAGTCTAACTGCAGTAAGTGTCCTCTCATGTCTTTAACGTC
>JAPSES010000030.1:4239073-4253185 GCA_029822895.1 Maxillicosta whitleyi | reverse complement strand
GTGGTGGTGGTGGTGTGTGTGTGTGTGTGTGTGTGGGGGGGGGGGGTCCCTTCTGATACATAACTTTTCGATGCAGTTGGTGCCTGTAGTACATTTTTTAATCTCACAATGAAAAATAAACTTCTTATGTTTTTGTTTTTTGCCTTTTACAGTTAAAATGATCTCTTTACTACGGTGGCTGACAAGGGCCAAACACACTACAACCACTCAGTTAGAGAAAAACAGCTGTAAACACAGAAAAGAAATGCAAATTCACAAACTCAAACACAAGTCTAAATGAGGCACGAAAAGATGAAGGTAGTCCAAATGGAAAAAAAAAATGTGCAAAGGGTACAAAAACACATGTATAATCATCAAATGCTCTGCAAAGACAAAATGATTCAAACCAAGAAAGCATCTACAAATAAAAAAAATATTGCATAACCAGTCAGTAGATGTTCCAAACCTGCAGGGGGCAGTGTTTATAGACAACAGACTAGTGTTAAATAGAATCACATGACCGCGCTAACTTCAGTTTGTTCCCACTGTAGTTTGAAACACTGCCTCTCTCTCCATCCTGTGTGTATCTGTACTGAGTTGTTCTTCTGACAGTGCCCTCTACAGGTTTGGAGTACTTCTGTTGTATTCACTGCATGCAGCATTTTTCATTTGCATGTTTTCTTGGTTTGAATCGTTTTTGTATTTGCAGAGCATTTGATGATTATTCATGTGTTTTGTGTCATATCTCTGTGCGCTGCCACAATATGACAGGTAGTCTACCTGTTTCACTGCTGAAAAAAGTTGTTGACTAGTGCGCAGCAGTCACCATGACAGCGCACTGATAGTAAATGAGAGAAATTAGGACCGAGTGATTATGATGTGTGATTTTTTATGAACATTGGTTTGTGATGCAAATAAAACACTCTTTTGAACACGTGCTGTTTTTAGGGGGAAAAAAAACATTTTATTTTAGTGACTACTTTCATTTTCGTCCAAAACTGGACCAGAACTGGGCTCACAGGACACTGTCAGAGGTAAGTCAGTGTGGATGTACTACACTGGTGACAGGGATGAAATACAGATTCATGTCAAAATACACAACTATCCCTTTAAATCACTGACTGAAAATTTCAGTTCTTTGAACCTGGAGCCTTTATCAGTCCTTCTGAACCATTTTTTTTTTTTTTTTTTCAAATATCAATTCCATGTATGAGTTTCAGTTTTGTATCATATTTGATACACCAGGTCTCAATGCTGAAATATTATATTTTTGTACAAAATCATAATATAACACAAACATGTCTAACAAATTGGTAATTTCTTTTAAAATTGACAAAGTTCTGTCTTCTTCCTCAGTAATGAGAATCTTGTAGTGTCACTGGAAAGGCCTCTGGTGAATGAATTCTTCCCCCTTTGGTGTATTATCTGTATTTGTATGTATCTCATTGTATACATCATGTTTTTCAAGAAAAAAAAAATCACATTGATCATATAGAGGGCTTCAAAAGTCATGTATCAAATATGATACATTTGGCATTATAGAGTTCATTAGAAATGCTATGCTTAATCATACATTGTTTTTATTATTTGGGAAGGTAAATCATGTAAATATTTTAAAAATGAGATGCTTTAATGCTTTTACTGTGAAATGTTGAGAAACTCTGAATCAAAACAAAGATGAAGACACAAGAGCCACAACCATAGATCAGGTTCCACCATTTTATTTGTCTGTTTGTGTTTCTTATCTACTCATTACCTTGTTTTGATATACTTTTCCAGAGCAATATGTAACATAAAAAAGTCCAATATTTGTGTTTAGTTGTATATTGCATTGGTTATTTTATATCATTATATTCCACAACCAGAACTGTGGAGTAGACTTATTTGATCACAAATTCTGTTGGTCCTGTGTCAGAATTTTGTGAAAACACATCTTATCACTTCAAAAGCAACACTTGTACCTATCTGGGATACATTATAGTAAGATTCAGCAGTGTTTACAGGCATTTTTCAGTCATTTCCTCCATAATACAATTCCCATCTCAGAACAGCTGTGATCTTTGCAGTTCCTTTCTTTGTAGTTTCCAATGTGGATTTTAACCTTTTGTTGTTTTTTTTGTCATAACTCCTTTAGTTTCACAACATCAGCGACAAAAACAAAAAAAACAAAGGATGTGCAATGTATTTTTGAACATAGTGCCTGTAATTTTTCAGTTGTTTTTCTTTGTAGTGATTTTTTTTTTCTTAGACTCTGTTTACGAAACTGAGAAGAAGAGTCAAAACAAATTCCTCCCAGACTTGTCTTATCTGATATGTGAGTGGCATAGCTATTAAGACAATTCAGGCAGTTTGTGTTTGTTTCCCCAAAAGTCACTGCATATTGATCTGCATGTAAATATAAAAATAGCAATTGTGTGTTGTTGTCAAATTCAGGATGATCTTTTAGTCTTGATGGAAACTGCAGCACAATTCCCAAAAGGCAAAGTGGAAGCAGCACTTTGTTTACTGACGTTAACACTATGTGATTCTATTGGTGAGATATTCTGTTAACAGCCATAGCGATAACACAGAAGTAACAGAGTACTTCTAAAGTGACCAAATTACCAATCACTTGCCTTTATACTGAATAGTAATAGAAATTGTATGGGATATCTAATTATAATTAATTTGGAAAAAAAAAAAAAAAAAAAACACATAAAACATTTCTTTGTACTTTTGTCAGATAAGTGGCTCATTCATTGAATCTTAGGGAATGTTCTGATAAAGTCTAATAAATTGTCAACATCACTGTTAATACAGTCATTTTCCTCTGAATATTTGTGAATTAAATAAATAATAATAGAGAAAGAACAAAATTCAGATGAAATTTGATTGCTTGCATTATAAATAAAATTCCCCATTATAATTATTGCCATAAAATTTATGGCAATAATACAATATAATAATAATAATAACACATGTCCAGTAAAGTGTAGGGGGCCTAGTAGTGACGTTTTTCACATTTTTTTTTTTTTGGGCAGGTGCTCAAGCGGGGGGGGGGTTGCAATACCAGATCCGCCCCTGGCTTGATGAATGCGTTTATTGATGGTACTAGTTATTACTATAGTAATTATTACTCTTATTATCAATCTACATCAAGTGCTACTGATTTGTTTATGGATAAAAAAAATATATCTATTTTTGTCAAATTCTATTTTTCTAAAGCAACATATATGGAATAATCTTCAGCATAATGTATGTATGTAGGTGGATGAAAGACATACAGTCGTGGAGAAAATATTATTAAACCACTGTTTTTTTCTTCAATTTTTTTGTTCATTTTAATGCCTACAAGTAAAAGTAAATATAATGATAACAACAAAAATAGCTCATAATAGTTTAATTTCAGTGCTAATATCTATCCATTTTCCATGTTTTTAGTTCTTACATCAATATCAATGTCATTGTAATGATAAAAACAATGCTTTTAGACATTCCATGTTTTCTTTTCTGTCTGTTTTAGTCACATGACACACAGGAGTTAGTGCTTGATTGTATAACCATTATTTTTATGGTCTAATATTTTTTTCCTTCACTGTAAAGAAATCAGTGGCATGACATCCACATTTGTGGATACATAGTTTAAGGTTATTTTCCAAAGGGTTATAAGGGCAATATTCTCCGAACCACATGGGGGCAGTCTCTATAGATCCTAAGCAAGACAATGCAAACGGTATCATCTGTGCTGTGATCTCATAAATGTAACATTTAGAGCCAGTTATGGATTTCCTATCCATGTTTGTAGACAAGAGTTTTCACAGCTATACAAAAAAAATCCACCTTAAAGGACATTTATCATCATGATCTGAAAAAACTGTTGCTTCATGTTTTGTTTTGTTTTTTGTTTTGTTTTGTTTTTTACCAATACAGACAGTTTAAATTTAAAAAAAGGAGGTTCTCAGGAGGTTAAATATCATCTTAAAAAAGCTTTTTTTTTTTTTTTTTTAAATTCAAAATGTATTTCAAATGTATCTAAAAATAATCGAGATATTTCCTCATAATTCATGCTTGAAAGAGTTAAAGCAAAACACCAATGTATGGTGGTTATGATGGGACAATTATGAAATGTCAGATATTCATGTGTTGCACAATACGCACAAGGATCCACAGAGGTTACATTGTTATCACTGTAGAGATAATACACACACACACACATTCACAGCATCTGTGTTATCAAGAGGCTGCTGACATAAATCTTTTGCGGTAACGTCGACTGTGCAAGTCTGATTGCTTTCTATTTACAAGGAAAAAAAACAACTACATTTATGTTCTAATTGTGCAAATTCAGAACTCGCTGTGAAATTCATCTATTACAGCAAAACTGAAGAAGATGAACAGTTTAAACTATGAGGAAAGGTTGATTGAGGCTCTGACTATTACGTCTAATTAGATAATCTAATTCCCGTGTCGTACAGCAGAAGTTAGAGCTGGGAATATTTGGAACGTTTTCATATTTTATCAGCAGAGTTGCAAAGCTTCCTCGGGCAACCTGATGTGATTTTTCAGCGAGCTCCGACTGTGTCAAACATATTTCTTTATAAAAGCTGCCTGTCCCACACCTTTCCCAGGGCTGTGCAGTCTGTCACCCAAACGGAGCGTGTCCATCTGTCCCTTCCCATTTACGCTCTGCTGTTTTCACCGCGGCTGAGGCCGTCATGTAACGCAGGGATGGTTGACAGCTGTTTGTTGATTCAATGCCATGGCTTATTTCCTCTGTCTGTTTGTTTTGATGTCAGCATTCAGCGAGATCAGTGGGTGAGTCAGTGTGACTCTGTTTCATGGCCCACTCCTGACATCGGGACTCAGGAACCACAACAGAGTTGGTCTTTTTTCTGCATGTCTGACCGATTTAAGCTGACCATGAGAGCACCCTACCAAGACTGCCAGGATAAGTCACTCATAAAGGTAATCAAAATTACTCTCTGTTGAAATAATTACATCGTGCCAACAGGATTTGCTAAATTCATGCAGCATCAAAAATGACATAATATATGTAGTAATGAGTGCATGTGGCATGTCTATTTTCAATGGCATCTTGAAGACCCACTAAACACCCACTGACCTAAAATTAGAAACCAATAGAAATGTTGTTTTTTTTTTTTTTATAAAGGACTCAAACACTGGCTAAAATGGAAACAACAGTGTATACATGAAGTGTTGTAGTTGACTGCTTGTTCATATTGTCTTTGCTTTTTTTCTCTCTCTTTCTCTCTCTCTCTCTTTTTTTTTTTTAACTTTTTTCCTGTTTCATATTTTTAAAGATCTCATTTCACAAAAGCCTCCTGTGGACTAGTGTTGTAAATTAGCACTTGTGCTAAAACACTTCAAACAATGCATCTGGTTTGTCCAATGTAATTGCTATGTCCACATCAAATAAACATTTAAAATACAAAATAAATAAAATAATGTTTTCCTCTATATTTAACATTTCCAAAGTGATTTATCACCATTTATTCAAAAAAAAAAAAAAAAAAAAAAAAAAAAAATCCTATTCTGTATTTGTGTCCATTGAAAATGAGGTATTTTTTATATATTTAATTTACTGATCATGAACTGATCATGAACATGTTCATAAAAACTCAAATTAAAGTTGAGGGTTATTGTATCGAAACAGAGAAAACAGAAGAAAACGTTATGTTTTTTGGTCAAATCTATCAATAACTGAACATAAACCAAGTGTCTCCATCCCCTGTCACTTATCAACCTCATGGGTTTTATTGGTGAATCAATGTTGTAGAAGATGACGGTGTTTACATGATCACTACAGGGCCTCTGAACGTCCAAATGGGTCATATCTGATGAAAACCTGCATTTTATACCAATTATTGACATGGACTGATAGGATTAGTCGATCAACAGGTATTAAACACTTACATTAGTTGACAGTTTTGGTCGACAGTGGATGTTCAGGTCTTAAACAATGAGGTTTTTAAGATTTTAGCCCATAAAGACTGATCTAAAGAACCTGATACTAATTATATTAATACATATCAGTATTTGGTGTAAAATGCAGTTTGTCATCTTTTCATGGTCATCAGATATGACCCATTTGGATGTTCAGAGGCTCCATAGTTACCATAGAAACACCATCATCTTCTACAACATTGATCATCAACCCATGGAGTTTAATAAATGACAGTTGATGGACACACTGGGTTTATGTTCAGTTAATGATATATTTTGCAGGAAAAATCATTATTTTCTTCTTTTTCTGTTT
Organism: Maxillicosta whitleyi; assembly: GCA_029822895.1. Classification (NCBI taxonomy): domain Eukaryota; kingdom Metazoa; phylum Chordata; class Actinopteri; order Perciformes; family Neosebastidae; genus Maxillicosta; species Maxillicosta whitleyi. The sequence continues at coordinate 4,246,950 of JAPSES010000030.1, read as the reverse complement.
CTGATATAATAACCCTCACCTTTAATATGAGCTTTAGAATATGAAGAGCTGTTTTCCAAAACGCTATATATCCAGTTTTGTGTGGGTTTTTTTTTGTCTTTCTCTGTCAAAACCACTGAAATCTATGTTATAATGTTTAAAATTGTGATGGAAATGGCAGATAACTTTAATCTAGTTCCAATTTTCCTGATGTTACCTTAAAATCAGATTGTAAAAAAATAAAATAAACAATTGTAATTAAATGGCTTTTATAGCATTTTGGAAAAAAGGCTCTTCATATATAGAATATAATATAGAAAAATACATGATTTTCACTGGAAAGCACACAAAATACAAGGATAATATTACAATAATAACTAGTGATAAATCACTTATTTAGGAACTGACACAAAAGTAGCTGTGGGTCTTTATGGGTTAAGATGCTATTTTAATGTGCTGAACATTTATTTTTCTTGTTTGCACTCACATAGTCCTTCCTTTAATTCCAGTTCATTGCACTCTGTATTTTTATTAAATTCAATTTTATTTATTTTTTTTTTTCTGAGCTAAAATCAATTTCTAGTTATGACTTACATCAAGGACTACATAAAATCTAAGAAGACATTTCCACCATTTAAAAAGTTGCAGACCCAAGGTAACATTTAGAACTGGATGAGAATGTTTGTTTTATGATGGCTGTTCTCAGAAAGGATTGCAGGTACACTTGGTATTCACTTTATTAAGTACACATCTTCATTTATACAAACAGCTTGTTCCTCCAGACATTGAGTCACACTGTACATAAATAATGCATGAGACTGAAACATGCAAACAGGGTTGAGAGGTTCAGTAACTGTTTGACTAAATGGTAAAAAGGATGGGATGTGACCTAAGTGGTGCTGAATGTGTTAAGAAGTTTCATCCCACATGTAATAATTCTAACATAAACACATGAACTATTCTAGGAAGATTAATCAGAATGACGCCTTGAGAAAAATACGACAACCAGGATTTTTTTTTTTTTTTTTTGACTGATCAGATTTGTTCAAGCTGACAGATGGCCCCTAAAACTCTGAGTAGCAGTTGGTGTGCAACAGGGCATCTCAAATCAAACTAGTTAAATGTTAAAATGAAAGCACTACAACAGCACAAACAACACGCCAGGTTCCACTCTGTCAGCTCATGACAAAAGAGGTGGAGATGTCATCGCCAGTGAACAGAAGGAAGTGTTGCCCAGTCCAGTGATGTCAAGGTTTGGTTTGCAACAAAACCACAGCAGTGTGACAGTTCAGAAACAAATGCATGAATGCTGTGTTCCATCCTGTAACGACGACATCGACCTAGATTTCAAAAAGGGATGAGGGACCAACCGCATTTTCCCTGCCCCTAAAACATTGGTATTAAACTCATTTTCTTTCAGGGGCCACATTCTTCCTCATATGGGCCACACCTGTAAAGTAATAGCATAATAATAATAATAATAATAATAATAATGACAACTCCAAATTTTTGTCTACATTTTAGTACAAAAAAAAAAAAAAAAAATTATGAAAATACTTACCTTTATAAACTATCCAAACAAAAAATATGTGTATAAACTAAAAAAAAAAAAAAAAAAAAAAAATTAAGAAAAATAAGCATAATTTTAATAATATTATGCCTCAACTTATGATTTATATATGTTCATTATGGATCAGATGTACAAAGACACTAAACACTTAGTAACAGGCAGGTAAAATTGTTTAAATTGTGCTTAATTTGTTGAGTTGTCATTATTTATACATATGATATATATAGATATTTTTTTTTAACATCAAACTAAGAAAATATGGAGTCATTATTTTTTTGTAGGTTAGTATGTTATTATTTTACATGAGATCATATTGGTCTGTATATGATACTTCAACTAAAATTAGTTAGGGCTTCGTATGTGAGACCCCTGCTCTAAAAACATAAAACAGGAGGACTTTTACTTTAAGAATCTACCATACAAGCATCTCAGGAAATATTTACATTTTGTTTCTTGATAAAAACCAAAATCACTTCAGTTCTTACATCATTATCTATGTCATTGTACTGATAAAAACAGTGCTTTTAGACATTCCATGTTTTCTGTTGTTTTAGTTGCATGATACACAGTACTTAATTGCATAACCCTTTTTAAAAAAAAAAAAAATCAAGCCCTCCATTTATTTTTTTCTCATAAAAGAGACATATTGCTACAATGTGAATTTGGTTTGAACTATGTGGTATATATCCATGTAACTTTTCACATCTTACAGTCAGTTCACCAATTGTGTATTGAGGTTTATTGTTGGCATGAACCTCCTCTCTCAGTGTTATTTGAGTCAAACATTGATTGTTGGTTTTTAATTCTTTAATATATCCATCTGATGAAAACTACTTCTAAAAAAGTACAAATTGGTCCGATCTTCAGACTGAGGATTTGTTCCTGCCGTCTATACCAAAGGTCCAAACTGAACTGGGAAAAAGGACTTTAAATATGCTGCTCCCTTTGCTTGAACTAATTATAAAATGACCTGACACTTAAGCAGCTGGTCTCGTAGAACATTATCAGTGTAACTATAAGACTAAGAAGCAGAAACAACTGGGTATAGATGTTTTGCCTGGTTTACTTGTAACTTATTTGCTGTTTCATCATTGTGTATTTTATTAAACTTGTTTGTATGTATGTTTGTCCTTAAGCCTTTTGTAAATATTTTAAGTGTGCTCCTGTTCTTGGCAGGATAAGCTTGAAATGTTATGTTATGTTATGTTATGTCATGTCATGTTATGTTATGTTACATTATGTTGTGCTATTTTATGTTATGTTACGCTATGGTATGCTATGTTATGTAATAGTATGCTATGCTGTGTTGTGCTATGCTTTAGATTATGTTATGCTATGTTATGTTACCTTATGCTATGCTATTCTATGCTATGTTATCCTATGCTATTTTATGTTATGTTATGCTATGCTATGTTATAGTATGCTATACTAAGTTAGGTTGTATTATGCTATGCTATGCTATGTTATGTTATGTTATGTTATGTTATGTTATGTTATGTTATGTTATGTTATGTTATGTTATGTTATGTTGTGTTATGTTATGTTATGTTGCCACTGTACTGTGCAAATTCATGTTATCACCTATATACAGTGTCTGGCAAAAACAGAAAAAAAAAAAAAAAAAGTCCTCACCTAACCAAGCAAAGAGGTATGAGCCTTTCATCGGATAATTACTGCAGTAACAAATATGTTTCAGTGCCAAACAAGTACACCCTAACTGATGCAGTGAGTAGAATTCTCATTTCTGAAAGGACCAGAGAGCAGGGAAGTGGTTCAGGGAGCACGAGTCCAGACTGAACCCCAGAATCTTTGAGATGTGCTGCAGAAGACTTTTGTGGTCTGATGCTCCATCATAAATACAAGATCTTCATGAAAAATTAAAGCAACTATAGACTTTAAAAAAATGCTGTGACATTTATTGTGACACTGCATAAGGTTTGCAATGCATAACCGAAGCCATGTGAATGTGTACTTATAATCAAGCCTAAAGATGGTTGAATAAAATGCTGCATGTAGGACATTTTTTGTTGTTGTTTTCTATATGAAGTTCCTTTGAATACCATGAAGAGCTCCATAAAAATAACATGTTTTTGGTTTTTTTTGGGGTTTTTTTAATATTACGTAATTGTGAACCACCTTGGCAGGTTTATTTTGAGTTTCACAATCACTTTTAATTAAAAGTTGTGGTTTGTGTGGTGGCCAGCTGAAGATTAATTTAACACCTCTGGAGTAAGAAATGTCTCCTGTAATTATTCAACACAACATTCTTACCACAATTTGGAGTTGCAGGGCACATTATGTGTATGTTACAAAAATGGAACTGTATATATATCGGGTATGCCTTATATTTATACTTATTGTTATGCATTAGTCGTGGCATGTATGATGAGAAGGTGCTTATTATTACAGAACATTTAGGAAGCATTATTACACACTACTGTCATCAATCTTGGTTATGAATATCTTGAATATTTTGTTGACAAACAGATTTCCTGAATAGGCCTTGCTATGTTGAAGGGAGAAAAATGAAAACAAATCCTTTGAAAGTAGCCTAGAATCTTGACAAAGGCTGGAGAAAATTAAAGTGAGCATGACTTGTCTTCCCCAATAAGCAGAGCTACTCCATCTTACACCTTGATGCCGCTGTGCTTCATGCGAGACGAAACATAGAGCCACTCTGACTATATGCACATGAGATTCATTGTGACTGATGTCCACTGCATTTAGAGGAACATTCAGTCTATCCGCAGTCGAGATAAAGAAATGCTTGCACTCGCTTTACGCTGGGTTCTTAATGTCTATTATTTAACTTATTTCACCATGTGGGCTTCACCTATAATTGTAGCTGAACCATAAACCTTCAGATTCTGGCGGAAAATGTTGGATTTAAAGTGATGAATAAGAGCAGAGGGAATAATCGCCTATTTATACGACATTTCTCCATTGACAGGTACAAGCAACAACAAAAAGAAAACCTGTTTTGTCGTATTCAAATTTTTAAGATGCGCTATACTCAACACCATCTCAATAAATCGAGTTTCTGATTCAAACAATTCCTCCGAGGCAGACTGTATACGTTTTTACTGCATTAAAATTTATATTAAATATTATATTCACATATACAGAGATTAAAAGAGCAGCAGTATAAATAAGAGAATACCTATGAAGAATGGGTTTATCATTATCTCAAGGTCATCTAATGTTATATACCTCCTGCTTCTTTTCTATATTTTCTATTTACTTTTTATTATGTGACTTCTAAGGGTACTTTTTTTTCCAATGTATTACTCTAAAATGTTTCCCTTACTATGTAACAGCTGTGTGTCTGATGCCAATCTTACTGCATATATCTAAAATAAGGGGGAAAAGGTTACTGTTGTCTGAGATCTTTCTGCCAATGTTTCCCAGAATCTACTCTGTGAAGAGTTAGGTCAGTTAAAGCAGATGGATGCCTCTAAAGTGCAGCCAAGAAGATATGCTTTGATTTCACTCCTCTCACAAATGGGGGCATTTGGGTCCGCCAACACTGTCATGGACAATGTCTTAAAATATAATGAGCTAACACCCCTTTCATCCAAAGTAGAGCACAGTACTACAGCTGGGAGTCTCATAAAACTGTTTATCCTTTTATATTGCAGTTTGCTTTCTGAACAACCTAAATTACCATAAAATGTTATCTCTTCCATTATAAAAGTAACCTATTTTTTATGTATACCAGTGTGCTTTTATATATAAATATATATGTATAGAAGTGAAATCAGTACTTAGTGTGCTTCAGAAACATTTATCCATCTCCTTCTGTAAGCTAGTTTTGTTTTTGTTTTTTTAAGCCATTTTCTCAGTTGCTCACATGCACTTCGGTTTGGCTGAAGCCATTAGCTAGAAATATTTAATGTGCATTTACATCTAAAACAAGAGAAATAGCTTTATCCAGTCTATAAATGCATGTTTATATAAAATCGTTGTAAATGACATTACATTACCAGCACAAGACAAAATGAACATGACAGACACGAGCCAATAATGCACTTTAATGGGAGAGCCATGTTAAACATTCATAGGAGAAGCAAACAGGCAAAAATAAACATTTTCCACTCAGATGAGTTAAGGTGGAATTGCATGTGAGCGGAGTTAACATTGATAGTTTCATGTTAGAGTCATGTTGTCATTGCATGTTTCTGAAAGTTACAGTGAAAACATACCATCTTAAGGGGTTTGGCGCGTTGCTGGAGTTGGAGTTAAAGGAAACTCCAAAGGTTAAAGGCAGTGAAATGACACCAATAGATGCCGCTGAGACATCCACGGTCTACAAGGAGCTCAAGATGACGATTGAAAACCGAATTCTTAGCTGCTTCAGAATTGTTCATCATAAAATACGTTAGAACTGAAGGAGCCTCAGGAGAGCAGCCTGCAGAGCATCTCTTATACTCCACTAGTATTGATAAGTTTGGCCAGAGGTCTGCTTAGACAGACGCCGGCTCTATTTGTACTCTGTCCCCAGTCTACAGCAAAGGCTTAGACTACGGGAGAGGGGCCACAGCTGCTATCTGAACCTGACTTTGGTTTGAACTGCAGTTGCAGCACCGCTCTTATGCCAGTCAGCACATATTTGAAAGTATTGGCAAGCTGCAGTGGGACGCTTCAAAACAATAGTGCTCCGATGAACCCTCAGCACTCTATTCTTCACTGAATATTTAAAATATAATAGGGATTATTCAGCACACTGTGCATTATGTGCATAACACAAAAAGAGGTCGTCTTACTTGGATTCTACCTTTCCAGGTGTTTCATTGCCAGTGCATTGTCTATTAGAGCACAGGAAGGTAACAGAATTTGTTAAACCGTCCTTGTGCTGCTCTGTTACTTTAAATTCTTTCCAAACCCATGTTCATGAAAGTGTATAATAGTGTAATATTTATTCATTTTAGAGTCACTGCAATATATTAACTGCTAACATACAACAACTATTCGGAGGCAGTATCTACATCACTGGTTTTAATTAACAAATCAACCAGGAATGGGAAAAAATATAGCTTTAAGCACAGTTTTAATGTCTAAATAAATATATGTGGGTATAAAAAATTGTGTTGCTGCCGAACATTTACAAAACATTTACAAGTCTTATCGATTTACTTCTGCCCGAGGAAAGCTTTATACTTTATGTGTTTAAAGCACTATATAATTGTATAATTTCACCTGGTTATTGGTAGTATAAACAAACGACTGAATCACAGTAGAAAATATGCGAAGCACAAATTGTTGCCACTGGCCTTTGTTGTGCATGAAGAGTAAAGAGCACAATGATGCACGTATTGATTTTGCTGTAAAGCACACACAGGGGGAGTATTCAAACAAAAGGTCAAGAAAAATGAGATGGAACTTTCTTATTATAATACTGACATTCCCCATTACTTTCAGAACTATGAACTAAATCCATAGTCACTATAACCATACAGAGAGTAATGCAATGTTTTCATCTCATTCAGATAGCGCTTGTTATTCAAGGACACTCCGTTCCACTTGCTTGTAAATTGATGTAGTTTAATATCCCGACAACTACAGAGTCATACGTGTTAGGTGGAAAACTAGGACTAGACTGGTGTGAACACCAGATGACAGAAGCTCTTCAGAAACACGAAAACCATAGACGCAGAGGCCGGGATGAAGGATTATTGTTGGCTGCTTAGTGTGACTGCTTTCTGGAATATAAAGAATAGGCTTTTCCCTTGATGAGTGTAATTATACTGTTTTTTCTTCAATCAGCTTTCCAGCTCAGCATGGGACCTACGAGTCTAACTTGGATAAATTTTTCATAGCCTTTCAACAGCGTTTGGTTCCAGCTACTAGTGAACTGACATAAGAAGAGCAGGCTACTTAGTTAACCCAAATAAACACCATCACTGTGAACAGCTCAGAAGCCAGACACACTTGTGAATGCACCAAGAGGCTCTGTTATTGTTTTTCTGAAGAGACAGGATCGTCTTCTCTAACCATTGTGCCATGGCAACATGTTTGTTTGGTTCATTTGAGGTATTTTTGCCTCTTTCCCTCTCTGCTGTCTCTCAAGTACTTGTCAAATTACCTAAAGAAGGAGCGGGATAAAGCACATGCTACTGCCGCCAAAAAGGAAAGAGGGAAAAACACACGGTATAATACTCTGCTTTGCCTTTAACCCTTTATAGTTCAGTCATAGAAATACTCAACTAATACTGCAACCTCAGTGTGTTATTGGAGGACCTAAATAGACTTTTTAATTTTTCCAAACTGTTTATTTTTGAATAGAAAATCAAGGTTAATGAAGTTACCATATTTGGTTCCTTATGTATGT
>JAPSES010000030.1:4197340-4219598 GCA_029822895.1 Maxillicosta whitleyi | reverse complement strand
CCCCATTGACCCCAATGTTAACAAAAATTTCAAAGTGATCCAGAATCCAGGATTTCTTCTGGATCACCCCTAAAAGTTAATGGGTTCTTCCTTGTGCCATTGCCAACAAATCCTGACACTTTCGTCTAAATCCGTCCATAACTTTTCGAGTTATGTTGCTAACTAACGAACGGACAAACAAACCCAGGCGAAAACATAACCTCCTTGGCGGAGGTAATTAGGGGTTCCCAAAGTGGGGTCGTTTTCAGGGGTACTGGGAAGAAGCCATGGTAACTTAATGGTTTACGCCACTGGCCTTGGTGTGGTAGTTTGTCGGTTTGAGACCCAGACGGCCCCTTGGGAAAGGTTCATGTAACAACTGTGCTGAAGTTTAGACATCATGCTTGTTCAACTCAACAAGGAACATCATTTTTCAGCAAGTCCGATGGTCATTAAATACAGTTTTCTCATATTCGCAGCGCAGAAAATAAACAATGTCTACCTCTGTGTAATGTTTGTGGCACTTTTTTTTTTTAGCATCAAAGTCACAGATTGTATGTATGTAGCAAAATTATTCTACAGGTGTGAGTAAAAGACTGAAGTAATAAATTTGTCAAGTTGTGATCTGTCTGACTAAACACCACTAGTTCTTTTCTTATCAGTGGAAACACTGTTGAAAATGTATCTCCTTGTATATGACGTTAGTTTAATCATCAAATTTGCATGCATCTGCCACAGAAAACAATAAACCTACAGATAATAGGTGAATGGATGTGAATAATGGAATAATAATATAATTTATTTAATAATCAGTTCTTGCAAACACACTTGTGAAACCTTATGTCTAATACTAAACCTCTTTGAGAATGACTGAGTTTTTTTCTGTTAACTCATTTAAGTCATATACATAATACATAAAGCTGCGGTATTTCTTTCCTAAATTCGCTTAAGATATGTCCTTTCAAATTCTCCAGAGGTCACAAAGACCCTACAAGAAAAATGTCTTCAACTAAAACAGGCAAATATAACACAGGGGGGAGGTTTTTATCCTTCATTTTCTGATCTTTGTTTTCAACCACCAAGGCTTGTTTGATCACCGTAAAGATAACATGTTTGTCTTTCTGTTAATACCAAATAGGCCACTTTATTTGCGGAAGCTTATCGTGGAATAAATGATGGCAAAGGCAGCCTGCGTGCCTGTGTTTGGAATGTGTAACCACTTAATCTTTTGATCTAGATAAAAAATAAGGATGCAAACTTCAAGTAAACGTGAGGTTTTTGGGGCTATTGCACATCCTTTAAGCCTGATGCCATGACTGCTCCTACTAATACATGGGTGAACCAGGCATTAGTTGAGATTAATCTTCAGATAATGTCTGTTGCACAATGACGCGAGTCTTGGCTTCGTCAACAATGAGATGACTTTGTGAACGGGACAAAACAACTGATGTGAATCTCCATCTCCTACTCCTTACTGCTCTAAAAACTCAAATATTTTAGTTTGAAAAAGGACTTCTTTTTTTTTTTACATGGGATTTATGTATTTATGTATAATCATTTCTTCCCTATTTGTTTTGTTTCCTATAAGACTCATATCTATTATCACTTTACAATATTGTTACTATTTTCTCATGGTCTTCTTAACCCTCAAAGACCCAAACAGCCACTGGCAACTAAAACCGTCTACTGATCTACAAAGTTTAATAACTGTTGAACCATTAATTCTATTAATGCGTTTAAATAATTGGTGTAAAATGCAGCTTGTCATTACAGTTCATTTGGCTGATGCTTTTATCCAAAGTAACTTACAAGCTATAGGCATGTATAGCATAAAGGGCCCGACTGGAATTCAAATTGGCAACCTTCCACATCAAAGTCAGTGGTGTATACCACTAAGGTATCCAGTTACATTTGACATCTTTTCACGGTCATCAGATATGACCTATTTAGACATTCAAAGTCTCTGTAATGAACATAGAAACACTGTCTTCTAAGACATTGATTCACTGGTAAAAACTTATAGATATTTGACAAATAATAGAAATACAAATAATAATATAAATAATTACAGATACTTCTCTTATGTTCATTTATCGATATCTTTGTTGAAAAAAAGTCACTTTTTCTTCAGTTTTCTCTGTTTTGATGTAACTTTTACACCTGTACAGTACAACCCAGTTGAAAATGGTTATGTAATCAAGTACTCTTCTGTGTATCATGTGACAAACAGACAGAAAAGAAAACATGGAATGAATAAAAGTACTGTTTTTGTCAGTACAATGACCTCAATATTGATGTAAGAACTGAAGTGATTTTGGTTTTAAGAAAACATGGAAAATGGATAAATATCAGCTCTGAAATTAAACTATTATGAGCTATTTTTGTTATCATTATATTGGTCCAAACAAATGTACCTTTAGTTGTACCAGGCAATAAAAGAAACAAGAAATTGAAGAAAATAAGGAATGGTCTAATAATTTTTTTCCAGAACAATACATTATGATCAGTGAAAAAAATATACAAAAACAGATGAGTTTCAATGAAAAAATAGAGGCTAATATAATAATTGATGAGGAATCACATAAAGTTTAAATAGAAAAATTCATTTGGTCACTGCCACAATAGGACTGGGTCTTTAAGGGTTAATATCAGCTGTGGCTGCTTAGATCTCAAAGCTTTGATATGACTAAGGTGCTGAGGCTGACTGAGTCACTATGTGGTCGCACTTTGTGCAACTGTCTGCACCGAAAGCAAATCTCATGACTCCTCCCCCTGAGCAGGCTGTTTAATTCCCGTGAGGTGATGCCCAGTTAGTAACTTAATAAAGCTGTTGGATGCAATCCCGGGGCACAATGTGCACAACATGTTCATCTGACAGAGCTGCTCTGCGCTCCACTCCTGCACTCAGACAGCCTGCTGCTTCACTGTAAGTACTGGAGGTCACAGCCATTTCAACTTTTACATGTGATGAGAGGAGAGATGTCTCTGCTGGTGGAATAACTCACCACGACTAATGAATGAAAACACATCAAACACAACGGGGACAGAGAGAAGGAGAACGTGTTATTGCTTTTGGTAAGTTTCAGCCTTTAAATCTGCTGCAGGAAAAGTACTGATCAGTGCTAGTCCCTCAAGGCTCTCAGAACCAAATGCAATAATATTTCAGAACTCATTTTCAACATTTCCCTAAATTTAGAGTAACTTAAAAGTGCTTTATTTGATGTCAGACTTTTTTTTCTGTGGCAATAAAACTCAGAAGAACTTTTTTTTTCTTTTTTGTAGTTTAAGGTTCACTGAGTGACAGCAATAAAATGTTGTATGCTCTGGTTGTAAGTGTGATAATTTGCCCCTATACACAATATTTAAAGAATGCTCTTTATGGCATTTTTTGTGATGGAAAGTCACTGGCTTAAATCCCTAGTGGAGTTATAAATGTTGTGCCTGGAGGCTGCCATCCTGATAGGGTTCAGTACATTTCCAGCCACACGCACACCCTAGGAATACGTAAGTAGGCTAATCATTTTGCTCATTATTCTTTTTGCCAGGAGGTTCCTATCCTGGTGTAACTGTCAGAGCATAATGGTGGCATTTAAAGGGATCTGGACCAAGGACTTCTGGAGGGCTGTCTCTGGAGAATACCTGGCCACTCTCATCTTTGTCCTTCTCGGTCTGGGCTCCACCATCAACTGGGCTGCAGGGGAGGAGAACCCTCCCCCGGCTGACCTAGTCCTTATCTCCCTGTGCTTTGGCCTGAGCATCGCTACCATGGTGCAATGTTTTGGACACATCAGCGGTGGACATATTAACCCAGCGGTCACTGCAGCCATGGTTGTAACGAGAAAACTAAGCCTGGCCAAGGGTTTGTTCTATGTGGTGGCTCAGTGCCTGGGGGCTATAACAGGAGCTGGGATCCTATACTTGGTCACACCTGCTTCTTTGAGAGGAACCCTTGGCGTGACCACGGTAATAATAACACTCGTTTGTACTTGACACTGTGATGTGTTTTGGTTTTTTTCTCCATAAGTCAGAATCTATCTTCTCTTTCTCAGGTAAACACAAACCTCTCATTAGGACACGGCCTTCTTGTGGAAATCCTCATAACTTTTGAACTCGTCTTCACCGTCTTCGCCACCTGCGATTCCAAACGTACAGACTTAGGAGGCTCGGCCGGCCTTGCCATCGGCGTCGCTGTAGCCATTGGCCACTTATTTGCTGTGAGTAACTTCCACTAAGTTAAAGAACAGAAAAATATGAAGGTACAGTCTGAATAAGGCAAATGGCAAGTATTTATAGCAGGGTTTCTTAACTTATTTTGATCTTTTGATATTGTACACTTCTGATTCACACCCACATGCACATCTTCACTGGAGGCTGCCATCGCATGGCAACCGGTCTTCAGGGGCTTCTTGAGCCCTGCAGAGCAAATAAATGCACAGGGAAAAAAATCTTTAACTCTTGCACCACTCAGCTGATTTCTACTTGGATTTCTTTAATCGTAAATTATGACTTGCATTAGACATACAGTGGAACATTCTGTAAATTACAACTGAGCTTGAAACGTTCTAAAAATATATGGTGTTGACATTGAATAACAAAGTACTATATGTAAGACTTATACATTCTGAATATCTGCGTTTCAGATTCCTTATACAGGAGCCAGCATGAATCCTGCTCGTTCTTTTGGGCCTGCAGTCGTCACACTTAACTTTGAAAACCACTGGGTAAGACTCCAAAAAAATATTAGATTTCTACATGTTTTTCATGACATAGAAGTTGACGATTTGCAATAATGAATAATCACATTACATCAATGTCCTGAGGAGGTCAAGCTCTACTGTAACAGACTGGTATGGCATGTTGAAACCTTGGAGGGTTACTGTTTCACTACAGTTGCCAGAACAGCAGAAGTGTCCTGGAAATACTATTGATGCTGCTGCATATAAGAGAAAAAAAAAAAAAAATGCTGATTCATTTTTAAAACTCAGTGTATGAATTCATCCTACAAAAGAAGCAGTAAATCATTTCACATTTACAGCTTTTTCCTCTGTAACATAAGATGATGTCACTTAATAAGGTGCTAATAGCATTAGCTCTAAATGTTTGTATTCAAGCAATTTTCCACTGAGTTGTTTGTGGGTTTTACAGTGTGTGTGTGTGTGTGTGTATTGTTGTACTGGGGGATGCACTTAGGTATAACACCATCCATTACTGTCACTGTAGCTGGTTTCAAATTCAAAACTATTTTTCTCTTGGGGGCAAATGCTTGATGGTGCAAACAGTGATATACTAGCCTGTGATGAACACCCTCTTGCCCCAGTCTTTAACCCAGCAGAGCAGGACAGTATGACAGATTTCACTGCAGAGCCTTGGCTGGACTTTGTGATAATAATGAAACAGCTGCTATGTGTTGTAATTATGCAACTAGCAGATTAATTCATTTGTCTTGGCTTTTACTGTAGGTGTACTGGCTGGGACCCATTCTGGGGGCAATCCTTGCTGCTGCTCTGTATGAGTACCTGTACTGCCCTGACACCGAGATAAAGCAGGGACTCAAACAGGTTTTCCAGAAGGACCAATCAGGGAAGTACATGGAGGTGGAGAAAGAGGACATTCCAATCAAGTCAGGCTCCATCGATCTGGAGAAAGCTGAGAAAAAGGATCCTTACCAGGACCTGAGTGGGGAAGTGCTGTCCTCGGTATGACTATCACGTGCACTGGAAATGGAGACCAATTTGTAGTGCAGACGGACACTTCAACTTTGAAGTATCCATCTTGAACCTTGACCCCTTCCAAAGACTCAGCCTCAAAGCAGAATCTGAATTCTATAAATAAATGAAACTTCTCAGCTCAACATTAAAAAAACTCTCATTGCCTTAAAGCACAGGTGTCAAACATACGGCCCGGGGGCTAAATACCCTGAAGGGTTCAGTTTGGCCCTTGGGATGAATTTGTGAAATGTAAAAATTACACTAAGATATGAACAATCCTTCAGTTCAGGTTCCACATTCAGACCAATTCAATCTCAAGTGGGTGGGACCAGTAAAATACTTTCATAATAACATAAATATTCACAACTCCAAATGTTTCTCTTTGTAAATGTAAACTTTTTCATTTCGCAAAAACGAATGCGAATAACCTAAACAAATAAACATTCTGAAATATCTGAGGTGCATGTTCACCAATACTCTGCCTGTTATTAAATATTTTGTGTATTTACAGATCCACTGTGATCTGCATGTTATAATGTACATGTGGAAATGATAAACTGAGACAGAATTTTGTTAAAATTGCACTTAGTTTTCTTAAGAAATGTCAGTTTGTTCATGTTATTCACCTTGTTTTAAAGGATAGTTGTAAACATTTTCATCATATAATTCTTTGGGGGGTTTTTTGCGCTAAGACATAGAGGAAAGTTTGGAGTTGACATTATTTCTATATTATCGTGTTATTATTTCACTAGTCTGGCCCATTGCAGATCAAATTTGACTTAATGTGGCCCCTGAACCAAAATGAGTTTGACACCCCTGCCTTAAAGTAAGTTGTTCTTGTGGCTCAATCACAATTCTGAAGTATCCACAGATTTCTACAGCCTGGTCAATACTAGTTCTGAAGCCCAGAGTGTTTTTATAGCAGTGTTTTCATGAGGCGTAATATTGCACACTGCAGAATGGCAGGCAACGATACAATGTATTCATGAAATATGTGTAAGGTCAACCAATTATCTAGGGTCATCACACTGAATTGGAGAAGTGAAGAAGAAAATTCAGCCTTGTTATTTCTGGATTAGTGTCACATTTGGTCTATATAGTGTATCTGAGAGGTTTTCCTTATGGTAAAGTCCCATCCAGTATAGGACAGCTACAATGAACTTTCAGAGTTGCATCATAGCGCTCTCTATTTTCAGTGCATTAGTCTGGGAAACAACTGGTTCAACTTCACGTAAATCATGTTTTTCCTCGTGTGTTTTTTTGATGTGCGTTTCTGCATAATGATTTTTTTATTTTTTCATGTTGTAAAATGCCTGTAAATTTTTAAAACATTTGTCTCTCCGGAGATTTTGTAATGTATTCTTTAATGTCAAAAACTGCATTATTTATAAAACTACATTTTTAAGTTATTGCTAAATCTTAATCTGATTTGATAAATGCAGCTTCTTCTTTGTGTTCACAATTGTGTCATTACAGAGTGAATGGTAACCAGTTTGTAATAACAACTGTCAAAAAAATGAAAAAGAAATACATATATGTATTATAATAAAAGTGTTTTTTCTTTGACTACTTGACACATGTAGTAACAGTGTGGCCACGCACACACACACACACACACACACACACATATATTAATATTTTTACATATTCATAAGAAATTAAATGAAGAAATACTTTGCTTGAGTTCCTTCTTTCTGGTGTTATGAGCTGAACACTGGGGAGAAGGAGGTTCAGATCAGTGATGGATTGGCTCATCTACCTTTAGATAATGTCTCCCTATGGCCAGATAAATGTCCATGATGTGTGTTCCTTGTGAGTTAAGTCCCTGAGAATAGCTTCATGTAATCTCATTCCATCAGCAGAGAGCACAGGAAATGATCCCACTTTGTGATACTGAATAGAGGTGATTTGTTATGCCTGTGCTTTATTTCCTTTGCAAAGGAACAGGTGCAATTCAATCTTTTCCTTTCTTTCTTCTGTGTTTTAGAAGAAGTGATAAGCTTCACTGACGCAGCTGCATCAACTGGGGCTGTCTTCATGGTACAAATATATTGCATTTGCAAGTGGAGAATGTTAATATAATCCACTTACAAAATCCAAATTGTTTTTACTCCTGTTTTGTCTGGCTTCCTTCCATCCCACTTTTGTGATTCATTTTTATGTGTGACAACAGCATCACCTACTGGACAATAGTAGTAATTGCCCGTTGTGAAATAACCCCTTTGGTTTCATTTGTCCAGAGGAGGGCAGCCACGAGCCTTGGATGTGCTGGTTACACTGCAGTCGTGGGTAGAAACAAGTCAGTTTTATTCATAAGTCTGAGCTACATTTCATTTGAAATTGGTCCAGGCTGTTAATTCAGATCTACACAGGAGGATTAAGTGTTGCATAGCCCCATAACACGGATCCGGTTCTTCAATACAAGGTTTGATGGCTGCAGAAAAAATTAAAAGAAAGTAGTTTAACTTTTGTCAACCTTGCTGTACTGAACATTTCTACAGTTTAATGGATATGAGGGTGCTTAATTTCACTGCTTAATTAAACTGCATTCCATCTTCTTTATTAAAATGTTGCAAACACTCACAGTCACAAATCTAACCTTTGGAGCTGGATCTGGCGGGAGATTTGTAATGTTAATGGATGCTGTTCTTTGAGGCCTACTGGAGTTGAAAATGGACAACATTGAATCTTTCAGCAGCACTTTACCTGTGGGCAGGCTGCCTGTATCCCTTAAGGCTCTGGTGGCTCCAGGCCAGCACCCTCTCAGTTTCCCTTAATCATCTTTATAGCCCAACTAAATGAGTACATAAATCTCATGCTTTATTCATTGATTGTCTCCTCCTGGGACAAAAGATGGGAAATGGACTCTGAAAAATTTGATTTATCAGCCTTTGCTTATCTGAAGATTAGATGGAGAACAGGTGAGAAGAGCTGCCTCCTGTGGATTGGAAATATGGTGATGTTATGAATTTTGCTACAGTAGAAAATAATAATCATGCGGCTCAAAAGATTTGTATGTAGAACAAGACTTTGTAGTTGAGATTCTTCGAACTTCGATGGTGTAAAGTGTCAATCAGATGCTGACATTTCATTAGAAAAATGTCTTCTTTGTGTTGACAAATTTCCACAAGGTTGCCACAGACACTTCGATTAGCACAGACCAAATAAGAAGTGACACAAAGTATTAGACAAGCTCTTACTCAACTGTCGAGTTCACATCTTGAATGACTTATCAACCAAGCAAAATGGATAATGCACAGATAGCCTTTACAATGGCTGCCTTCATAATTCCTTAATTCCATGTTCACAGTAAATACCAACAATGACTATATGATGAGAATATTATTGTGACTGGAGCTTCATTTGCATATCATACAGATGCCAGCCGTGTATCTAAGACTACATCTACTTCTTATCTAACTGGGAACAGACAGATTTCTTGCAACTTGAAAGTTCAGATTTTCAATTCCCAGCATGCAACAGAAGGGGCAAATGATAAAACACACACCTTAAAGATCATTAGCAATTAATATTTGGGGATTCATGAAGAAAAACAGCGTTAAACACTTGTTTAATAATTCATACTATAAACAAGAAAGTCTCCCACTTCCTTAATAATTTAGACGTAAGCTAATGTTGATTTATTCAGGAAGGTCTCTGCCACCAGCACCGCCTGGAGTGCCCAAATTTGAATTAAAGTAGGACAGTAGCAGGCGAGTCTGTAATAACATTTGTATAATTTTATTATTGCTCTGGGCTCAGTTCATTTCCTCCTCCAGTAGCTGCGTGAAATTGTTTGATTCTGGAAACTGCCTTGAGTCTGCGGCTCTGGGGTTGGAGGGTGGTACAGGAACAGGAAGGCATGCGACACTCTCTCTCTTTCTGTCTGATGCTGTCAGACACATAAACACAGGCATTCACAACTCCATGTACGCACACATACACACATGCAAAGAGAGATAAATAACTTTGTTATTCTGGGTTTTGTAATACTGTTACATTGGCTCACTTAATAACTCAAGCTGTCTAGAGAATATGATTGATATTCTCACTCACCTTGTCACTTATGATAAATATTTTCCTGCATATATGAGAGATAGTGGGAAGAGGAATAACTCATTCATTACATTATCAAATCACATAAATATGAGAGTCTGTGTTTATGTTATTTTGCAGCAGAGAGATTGCCATTTCTTGTTAACATTAGTCAAATATTCACTTTCCCTGGTCCTGCGCAAAGAGTTTGTTTATAAAAGACCACAGTTTTGGAGTTTTTTTTTCTAACTTTCTAGTATGGAATATTAAATTTTACTTGGTCAACTCTAGAGAATTAAATTCTATAATAATTTGAAGATGCTGAGCTCATCATATGATTTCTACTTCGCTGTTCCTCTATGATATTGGAATTTTGTTTACCAATGATAGAACTATCATTTCCAAAATGGTAATTTACAAAACTCTGATTACTCTAACACAAACAATCAAGTTTGGGAGGTATTAGCTCATGTAACACACACCTGAGACCCCAGTGGCTTTGACACAGGAAGGGAGGGTGGAGAAGTTCTGATTGGTTTCCTCGGGGCTCTGCTTCCAACTTCCCACCCGCACACATTCCCTCACTGCTTCTCTACCTCCCCCCTTCAATTCCTTTATGCAGAGCAGCCCAAACTGCAGTTTGATGAAACACATTTGTTTGACTTAACTCTTGCTTTGCCATCATGGCTAAATCTCGAAGGCCTGTTGGTGTAATGTGGCCCAACAGCAATTGGGTTAATGAGAGGATATATGTACAAGTGTGGGACTTGACCGGAGGAGCTGTTTTCCATTTGGGTTTGGTCTTCTCGTGTTATTAGGGAAACCTTTATTATTGTTGCCCTCTAGTGGGAACCATATAATAGGATTACATTTTATTAGAGCCTCCCAGCATTACCCAAGCAGCCCCCTCCTCTTGTCTCTCTTCCCCTCATAGTACTGTCACCGACTCCTGTGTCCACTGTGGGTGGGATGGGTGAATTTAGGGCTGAAAGGGAAACTGAATGTGATCCGACACAATATGGGCCCTCGTCTTTTACCAAAAAATTTAACTTGTTAAATAAATAGAAGGAAATGATTACAAGAACAGATTTTTGTCATGTGTGCCAGGTCTACTTCGACTGTTTAAAACCGCTATGACAACAACAGGGACTCATGCAGCCTTTACAAACTTTGCATATTTAAACTTTCTCCAGACATGTACGAACAAAGACACTATAGTGCACAAACCTGTCAGCCGTCCAACTGTTTGCTATTGTTTACCTAACAAAAGAGATCCTTTATCATATAATGACCAGTGGTAATGCTCAGCCTCTCAGAGCTAAACCTAAGGCCTTGGATCACAAAGCACCAATGAAGACGCTCTGGAAAGGTGCATTACATTGTGCCAAAGATAATATTTGATGAACAGTTCTGGCCTAAAACTGTGTAACCCTGCAGGGCAGACTGAGTCAGGCTCTGAAGCAGCTTCAGCACTTTCCCTTATCCATCCCACTCGCTTACATAACCAGAGGCCATTTGAGGGGTGTGGCAGGTATAGCAGCAGTTATTAACATGGTCTGGGGCTAAATCAACATCTCTCTTAGTCCATACTAACAAGCTCACAAGGACAGAAGCCCAAAGTTAATGACTAGGTGCGATGGTTGTACTCTTAATGCAGGGTCTAATGAATATGATGGAGGATTTCTTTTTTGGTAAAACATCTTTACCTTTCCTTTGAACTGCCTGTATGACAGAGTTACTCCAAAAGTATAAACACATGGAGTTACTGGTGTACAATAATGATCAGAATTACTGTCAAACTCCAATGTTATGTAAAGACACTAAGTCCTAATTACACTAAAGAGCTTTTTAGGTTTTCTAAAATGACTCCAATCAGTTTCTGAAAATTCCAACAACTAGGGTACATTTTCCACAGCTTCTCCCTCCTTTTGCCTGTGCTTGCATTTATAACCCTATGATGTCATTTGGGCACGGCGGTTTCTGCTGGGGCAAATTCACATCTGCAACCAATCTGGATAATTTGTCCACCAATGCAGCCAGAGTTTGCCTGTTGTTGCTGCTGTAGCAGTTAGGTCTAGATCCAAGGAAAATACTACCATTCCAATACGGCACACTGGAACAATGGCTTTGTTTTTGGCATCGAGCACCATGTGTATCCAAGCTTTGCACTCGTTTGTTTCAGGAACATGTGATGCATATTTTGAATGCTGAAGTGAGAGGATCCCATTAAGAATGGGCTCCATTTGTGTGGAAAATAGATAACGTATGGGATTTTAAGGCCTGGGGTGCTCTCTGTTCTCTATAGTTTGTCAGACTAATGGCATAATAATGTGTGTGTGTAGCCCAGGGTGTGTGTAGTTGGGGCTTGGTGCATTGTGCGCCAGCCGCTAACCTCTAGGGCAAATACCTTCATCATAACACTTTAATCCTGTGTTTGTTTTCCTCTTGGCCGCGATGGTCAAAATGTGGAAAGTTTAATAGTTCCTGGATCGGATGAGCAAAAGGGATAGCTGGCCCCTCCTCAAAAACATTAACTTTTTACTACAGTATCTACAAAAGGAGCCCTAAAAAGGGGGGAGGGATGGAAAGAATTGGAAAACGCTTTTGTTTATATACTTGCATTTCAAAGTCCATCAGTTACTCAGTGCTTGATGTACTTATTCTAGTGTTGTTTTAGCTTCTGGACAAAGTTGGAATCTGTTTTCTCCATGGATGAACAGTAAAATACACAGCTTAATTGCAAATAGGGTTTCCTTCATGTTTTTTTTTTCTAATACTGTTATACTTCTGATGTTGTCTAATGTTACAATCACATGGCTAAATTAATTTGTTGTCTTAGCTGCTTAAAGAAAAAAAAAACTATGCTCTCAACAGTAGAGGGCGAAAGAGCAGGCATGTCAGCCTTGCTTCAGTGTGTTTGACTTGAGGATATCTGTCATATGTAGGAATAAAGAAAACCAAGTCAATGCTGTATCCAAATGTGAGCAAAATAGAACTCCTGAGTAACACCAAATGATTACATTCACAGGGAGGAATTTTAGAGGAATTTCATTACAACGTGTAATTCCTTTACTGTCTGCATCCCCCAAGTAAATCTAAAAGCCTCAGAAGTGCCTCAATCTTCCTGAAATCATGCATGGTTGAACATTTGAAATGAGCTCGCACATCACCCTCAGGCACTGATTCAGACTTGATTGGGGCAAGGCAAGCTGCAAGTGCTTATTTATACGTCATTTGGAGGTTGTCCAAAGGGAGAAAAGCGACTGAAAAGATTACAAAGGAGAAACTACAGACTGAGATTCATTAACCACATTCCATTAATTTGATTAAGTTGATTTGGGGGTAATCAACAAGTATCCTGATGTACAGTACATCCACTATCCATGACATGTGTTTAAGGAACAGACTAGATAGGTTAGATGTTTTGAGAGGTAAAGGAGGGGGGGATCAAAAGGACTCCACCAACAATCTATATAATTATCATCATCTGCTGCTTTTCCTCCCTGGCAAAGAAACACTCCATCCATTTGTGGAAATCGCCTGAGGGAACGTTACATCAAAACTAATCATAACGATTAAAATCAGCTTCTCTGCGAGAGGAGAGCAATAGGCAAGTTGGAGGCAGGAGGAGTGTAAATGCAGAAAAAAAAAAGATTTCTTTATTTGATTTTATAAAAACATAAACTCAACAAAGACTGAGGCACCGCTGCTGTGATCTCTTCCTTTGCTCGGAGTTTTATTCTGCAGATTGGTTTAGACTGGGGCAGAGACATGAGCTAATTGTATCCTGATCTTTGCCTTGAGGGGTTTCGGAGCCCTGGAGCAAGTATTCTCTGTATTTTGTTCTGTCTACCTTAGCCAAGCTATTGCATTTCTCTCTGGTGTAGGAAGAGAAGCAGGTCGTGGGCCAAATCGGACGGAAAAGGTGCATAAAAAGATACTTTATGCCGCTCTATGTTTCAGGTAAGCGGAGATTTATTTGGTTTGCTATTATTTCCTAGGCTGGATGGACTGGGACATTGAGGCGCAGCAGCTTTTACGCATGTGCCAAGCGATTCGAGCGGTACAGTTCTTAAAAAATATTTAACCACTTCCTGGCTATTGTTCCTAAGTAAGTGTACAATTGTATGCGCGGGGCTACAATACGCGAGGCTTCTGTACATCTGGTGTAAAAGGAAGAGCAGATTAGTGTGCGATCTTGTCGAGCAAACACTAGTTATCCACCGTGTGAATTCGCTCCTGGCGCGTTTCAGCTCCGAACACATCACCGTCTCCGTGTCGCTGTGACTGCATAACTTGGTCATAAACTTACTCAAATCGCATTGTTTGCTTCCATATGGATTTGACCAAAGTTAATTTAATCGCTAAACTGTTCTATTTCCTGGCTGCCCCAGATCTTCTAATGAAAGACGCCATTGTGGAGTAATTTTGCCGGAGGCGTTTTTCTTTTTCTGTAAGACAGGATGTACCTTTTACACACGTCAATGCAGAATCTATGAATCATCAATTAATACGAGCTCTGACAATGTTAAGAGAATCATATGTATTGAAGGTAAAAGTATTTAGATAAAGACAGGTTTGGTCATCTCCTCTGGTGAGTTCTCTATCCGAACCGTGCGTAATAACTCCAAGATACGATTTTATTAATATACTTTACTGAGTTAAATTTTGAGCATATTTCGCTTTTGTTTGTACAAATCTGACCCCAGCTTCTGTCAAACTTTCTAGAGTAAAAGCGCATATTTATTCCTCTTTTTTTATGTAAATTGTAAGTCATGTAAATTTTTTTATTTCTACGTCACGAATACAGACTGTAAAAATGTATTAAAAAGTGACATGAAAAACAAAATCCTCCAAGTTATATTGAAAGCAAATAGTCGGTTTCACTAGTTTATGAGACTTGAGATATAGGGTTGTCAGGAATGATCACTTGATGGCGCTGTAATAACAACACTATAATATCTTCTGTAGGTAAAGCATCTGTGCATGTGTTCTCAAGTAGAAATCCACTAGTATGAACCCAAGTATCTCCCAGAAAAGTTGTATTTATCAGAAATTTAGTCTACCTTCTGGTTTATTAGAGTATAGTTCATAAGTTCAAGTCAGAGGTATCTCACTTGTTAAACTGTAAAGCCTTGGAGAATGATACTGTTATTATATTTCGCATTAGAACTGCCACTCCTGCGCCCTGCGGGTCCCATGGGGTACTCCGGTTTGTGCCAGTGAACATGTACCACTGTTTCCAACAGCCTGCAGCAACACAACCCTGATCACACTTCCTTATCTGTGATGTCATGCTGATCCACTGCAAGAGTAACACTATAAAGATAACTGTTGTTTGGCCTATTTCTTTTAAAGTTAAGGATACTTGATAAATATGGGGTTTGTAATGATACGTTATTCATTTGGAGGAAAATATGTGATCCAATTGTGTGCTATTCATTGTGTGAAAAGTGGCACGACTTCAATGCAACTTCTCTGGCTTTTACTGATTCACTGAGTTTGGTACAAAGACGGGTTCAGCTCAGTATTGTAAAGGCTACTTTACAATATCTTCTACTGCTCAGTCATATAATGTGCTTTATCCAGAAAATACAATACCCTTTAGTGCAGGCCTGCATTATCATCTTACTCTCTTAACATTCTTTTGCAAGGTAACCTTTTTTTTTCCTTTTCAATAAAGTGGTGAATCAGTGGCAGCCAAAGTGTCTTCTAAACACAGTTCTATATTTATCACAGAGCACTGACAAAAGTAGTTGTGTTCTGGGAAATACGCACTTTAAAAATACAGTCACAGATTGAAGTTGCGACTGTGAGGATGAGAAACAAACTTCAGACGGGTGTTAAAGTGCGCTCATGAAAATGCTTTCAATTATTCTTGTTTTCACTCAGGTCATTGTGCTACAACAGCCTCTCCACCTGATGTATTTTACTTTTAAAGCTGGCATTGACTGTAGTTAACCCAAAGTCTGTAGTTGTCTGTGCATGGACATTTGAAACAAATGGCCATAGGCAACAAACCAGAGACAACCCATCCAGATTATGTAAATAACAGTCTGAGTGCCTCCAACTGAATGTTAATGCTCTGATCTGAAATGCTAATTGTGTCTTGTGCGATATGTTGAAACACTGAAGAGCTGCATTGTGGGACAAAAAAAAAAAAAAAATGAAGGCTAGTTAGTGCTGCTGATCTTAACAGGCCTTTTTTGGTTTTCACACTAGTGGTAAAGAACCCAGATGATTGTTAACTTTTGGGTCCTTTAGTGGCTCATATATTGCATTAACTGGAGCAATAGTATTTGTTTTGTGTGATGTAAAGGAAAAATGTCTTCAAAGTCTTCATACCAGTGATGGAAAACAACAGGAGTAACTGGAGCAGCCAGAGTATTCCCGTCTTTGATGCCGTGCGCCTGTTTTAGATTTGTTTGTGCATACTGTGGTACAGCAAAATTATACAAGTTGGGTAAACGAGCAAATTCCCCAAACGCATACATTTTGCTTGTTTCACTAAATCTGGAAACCTGTCTACACGCAACTGAAACACGTCTGTTGAGAGGCTGTATCAAATTCACAATGGCAACAGGTAGTAAAAGGGTTGGCGTGGACGGTCTCCAGTGGATCATTCCTCCACCACGTGTGGACGGGCTCTGGGGCTGCACTGGCCCTTGATCTGGACTTGAAACAAAAGTGATAAAGATAGTAATGTGTTCAAAGATTAGAGTCCAGCAAAAGGTCTACATGAAATATCTACCTCCACTAACTTAGAGTGATTTTTTTGATATAAGAGCACATTCCCACAGCCCATCACCCTCAACAACCTCCCACCTACCCAGCCACCCGTTCTTTCACTCTCTTCTCTCTCCCCTGCAATTTTCCATAATGCCTTACAGATTTTACACTCAATCCACCTTTGCGATGACAAGGCTTTGAGGAAATCCAATTCCACCAAGCTGTTTTCAGAACTTACTCTCCACAGGCACACACACTCTCTTACATACACTCACTCTCACACACACACATACACACCACCATCTCCACAAATTAGTCAGGGAACAAATTACCTGCATTCTGAGTGTGATCCCACGCACTTTGCCGGCTGCCTTACACAGGTCCCCTTTTGAAGAGCAGCCATGTGATTTCTCTCTCTTTTGCCCTGCAGGCCCCTTTGCCTTCTGCGAGGGATTCTGGAGTTGAATTTTAAAACTATGTATGGCTGCTGCCTGTGCTTATCAGCGCGTGCACAAACGGCATGCAAATCAGACCAGGATCACACACCGCATTGGAGGCCTACACTCAAAGGCAAGCTTAATTGCTAATTGGGTATCTAGGTGTGAAACTCACACTGCCAATGAGAAGCAGGAGTGTGGATGTTTTAAGGCCAGTGGTTGAACTAATTAATTTTAATCTAAATGTTATTAAAATTTGTGGATTCCCTGCATTTTCTATGAAAAACAGCCTAGGAGAGTGCTGTAGCAGTAGTTTTAACTGCAATGGGACATGTCGTGGTGTGGTTTTATATTTCATAATGTCATTAGTGGTCTTGCAGTGCTGGTGTGGTCTTCACAGGTGGAGTCACATACAGTTACTTCAGGAATATTTATCATGAATAAACTAAAGTGAAACTGCAAAAGAACATGCTTCAGGTGGGAAGCAGATTGCAGATATGGATGGGTGTGATCTGCAGCACGGCTTTGTTGCAATATAAATCATGAGAAATGTACTTTTATTACGAATACGTGTAAGTAAAGGGCTTTTTGTGTGTGTGGATATGATCAGGGAGGAACTGAATGACATGTGTGTGTTTGTGGGTGGAGTGTAATATGGGGCATTTTTGTCCAGGTGGCTGAGTATGTTGGTCACCGTTCTTTTCTTTTTTTTTTTTTTTTCTTTTTTTTTCCTCGTCACTGTAATTTAGACTTGGACTGATGAGGAAGGGTTTCACTTGCTGACAAGGACAGAACAATTGGCAGCAGCATCCACAGAAGGGATGACCATGCGCAGACACAGTGCATCCAAAGGGCAAAGGCCAGCTGTGGCAGGTCTCCATGTGCGCCGTGACCCGACTCCCACTGTAAACATCTACTATCGCTTTTGGTTTGGTTGGCAGGATTTGTTTTATTCTGAAAATGCGACACACATACCTGCCACTGAAACAGCGACAGCCCAGAAAAGCCGCAGGCGCTACAATGCTAATGTTGTCGGGGGCTTTGACTTCTCCCAGCCATTGCATAGAAGCAGCTCCGTGTGACAGCCACGGCGCAGCTCTTAACCCGGTGTTCGCTTTTCCCCCCCTTTTCACGCCTCTCCACATTTGGCAGGTGTGTTGGAAAAAGCCGACCGCATCCTATCACTTCACCTTAAAGTCAGCGCAGTAATGGACGAAACGGATATCATGGACTTAACGCATCAGAAAGCGAGAAAGCGACCGCGTCCAATCAGTTCCGTGGATGAGTCCGTACACGCTTCTCTCAAACGGCTGCCGATCCGAGCGGAGTGCAGGGAACCCACGCTCATGTTCGCAGTCAGAGGAGAGCCTGTCCCCGCAGCATCTCTCAAGCAAAATGACCATTCGGTGACTTCCTCTCCAACCACAGTGATGCCGGCGCAGGTAACGCGTAAAGTCCGATATGATGTGTGGGGTGGGAACAGGGGGTTTTACTGTACCACTGAGGTCGACTTGTCACTTTTGTTGGATGAGAAAATTGAATACACGCGTGGTTTTTATTGGATGCAGTGATTGAATAGATTATCTTCCTGCTGCCCTTAAATGTACTGTGCGCAAAGGCCTGTGTTGCCACGTTATTAGACTATAACGCACGCACGATCGCCTGCTTTTCTATTTCGATTTACTTCTAAAAAATGTTTTTTCCCCCCGAAAACATTTGCAGAATCGTGTGTAGTGTACTGTGGAATGACTGGAATACTCTGACAGCAACACGTATTGTCTTCCGTGCACACCGAGGCTGTAAAACTTTGCTGAAAGTAATTTTCCTCCTGAAAACTTAAAATAAAATCGTCTGCTAATGGTGTTTGTAGGTTAACAGGAGATAATTTCTCCAAATCCTATTACAGCTTTGAAATCAAGAGTCATTATTGCTCATTTCTAACAGTGTGAGATTGATGCTCCAAATTAATTTGGTTTTGGAGATTATGGCCCACAGGAGGAGATGCTTGTGGATTGTGGCAACATTCAGGTCAAGGTCAGGCTGCTCCAACTCACAGGGAAAATCTTCCCTTTAACTCCTGGCTGTGGGGTGTGCTACATTTCTGAAATATTTAGATGATTCTATCACAAAAGTATTTTTGGCATTTTTAATTTAATACATTATCATAATAAAATCCCCTGTGGTGCAAGGTGTTTCATGTCTTTAATTTGTCACCTTGTTTAGCATCAAAAAAGGAGTGTTCCCCTAAAGTTTCCAGCCTGTTTGACTTGTGTTCTAATATTTCCTCTCTTGTGCTTTTATCATGTGTCTGTTCAGGATAATCGCTCCAGCATGTCCAGACCCATGATCACACGGTCACCAGTGTCTCCCTTGAGTAACCAGGGCATCCCAACACCTGCACAGCTCACCAAGTCCAATGCCCCTGTGCACATTGATGTGGGTGGACACATGTACACCAGCAGCCTGGCCACACTCACAAAATTCCCAGAATCCCGGTGAGTCGACCCCACCACACATGTGTATGTCATCAAATATCTAATGGAGATAAAGTTTGTGGTTTTTTCGCCAGAGCAAGACATTGTTTCAAGTTTATTAGTCTCAGAATTTAATCCCATTGTCTTTGAAATGTAATGTCACCCTCTGACATTAAACCATGAAATGTCACATGTCTTCCCATCCCAAAAACGATCTCACAGACACACTGAGGACATTAAACACTATATATGCACTACTAAGTGGTTTGAGTTGCCTTTGGGTTGATTAAATAGTATCACACGCCAGCAGTGATTTTGAGCCGTAAACAATTTGTAGGTGCTCCGAGTGCAGAGTGCAGCATGCAGACAAAAGCAACTTGGTTATTCTGACAGATGTCACAGCAGCAGCAAAGGGCCAAAGGGCACGGGGCCATCTGGAGGCTGGGAGGCCGGACTGTCGCTCCGAGCCCAGGCCTGAGGCTGACTGGCACCCTGCCTCAGGCAACCCACTACCAGCTGGCCCCGACCTCTGCAGACCACCTCTTTCTTTCTTTCTTTTCTTACCATTATTCATTTTTGGCAGGAGTAAGGTATATGTCTATTAAACAACAAATTTAATAGGGCGACAATAGAAAGCTAATGATTTGTTCCTCCCGTAGTGTAAGTGTTCATTTTGAGAGTCTAATACTTCTTTTCTAATATGTCTGTCAGTGCACAGGTTAAAAAAAAAACATTTATGAGCTTCAGAGAAATTAAATACATCATTTTCCCTTGCTGTATATTTTTATACCCTCCATCATATAAGATGCACAAGTCAAACTTTACATAATCCTTAGGAGTGCTTAAGTCTTCTATTAAATAATGTCCTGATCTGTTGCAGCCAAAAATCAAGATAAATAAGATTGTTAATGACAAGTGGTCCCCCTCCCTCTCTCCTCCTACCCTTGTTGCCTAACCCACCATCCCTCCCCTCTCTCTGGGTAGAATCGGTCGTCTCTTTGATGGCACAGAGCCTATAGTCCTGGACAGCCTGAAGCAGCACTACTTCATTGACAGGGATGGACACATGTTCCGCTACATCCTCAACTTCCTCAGGACGTCCAAGCTTCTCATCCCAGACGACTTCAAAGTGAGTGGATGTCCATCCTAGAAACTGTGAAGTCCCATCAGCCAGTCAGCAGTCCTTCAACTTAGTTCACATAATGAATGCTAAGGCTGCAGCATGCCTTTGGTCACTGGTCCTCCTCTGGTTGTCCTTGGTTTGAGATAAATATCTAGACTCGGTCACTTTGTAAATTCTATCACAATACATTTACATATTTTGGGACACAGTTCAGTCTCCTGTTTTTACTGGCCGGAGATCATTCCAGACATGTAGGACTTCAGCAGTGTTCTGTGTTCTCATGCCGATTATCCACTCAGGATAAATCTTACTGGATACATTAGCATTCCTTTTTTTCTTTTTTATTCGTCTATGTCATTTAGTCAGTAATTACTTAACTTGCCCTGAGAGAAAACAAATAACCACATTATCTGATGGACTGTCTACAGGGTGACTCAATCACTGGAAAGTATGTCAGCTAAAATAAGCAAAGACAAAAGACAGGCTCAAGTTCAAGCTCAGGCCATATTCACATTAGGTCCAATTTGAAAGGAGCATGAGAAAACTCAAATGTACGCAATTTGGGGCCTACAAGTAAATAATCTGGTGCTCTACCTCGCACAAAATCTACATCTGGTCCCACGCACTATTCCCTTCATCTAATCTTTTGGAGTTTGTTTTGTTTTTGTGAATGGTATGTCAGGTTCAGGAACATAAAACTGAACATTTTATTTCAGCCTTATGGCAAGACGTACGCAACAATCTGTAAATCTCGACAGATTCAACTGAAAACTTAACAAGATGGAACACAGGCTCTCAGAACATCTGCACTGAAGTCTTCCTACATGAAAACACTGATATTTCTAAACATTGGCTTACACAGCTTATATTAATTTGGGATTTTTTTTCCCTATTTTTTCTCTCTGTTTATATCTCAGGCCTTGCTACGAGGTACATTTTTAATCTCCTCATTCTTGGGCTAATTTTTAATCAACATTTTGACATTATTTAGGGTTTCCTACCTTTACAGTATTTGTGTGGACTGTTGGTAGACAGTATTCACTTCTGGATGGACTTCTGAAATTAAGTATTTTTTCTTCATCTAAGATTAAAGAATACAATGGGAAAAATAACAAATGATGAAATGCATTATAGAAACTTTATTATATTGTCACTGTCAGGTGGAATCCTCGTAAGTTAATTTTTTTGTCATAAAACCATTCTGTCGGTCAGTCTTTACCTTAAACCAGTCTGACTGTTTTTAGAAATGTTTAACCATGGAAAAGTGATTTGAAAAGGGCTTGGGACTACATCTCTTAACCCTTTATAGGGCACTCAGAAATATTCAACCTTAGTGTGTTATTGGCGGACATGACATGACTTTATTACTTTTGTGAATTTTTAAAATTATTTAGAGTTATTTAGAAAATCAAGGTCAAGTTGCCATATTTGGTTCCTACCCACAAGTGGCAAAGAATATAAAAAAATACATGTAAGGTGAAAGGAACATGTATTTTAGAACATTAGACCAACATCCGTGCTGATCCAGACACCTGTCCACATCCACATGATCCCTTTGAACATCATCCCTTACATTAGTACCATTACTTCATCATTACTTACATTAGTACCATTACGTCATCATTACATTAGTACCATTACTTCATCATTACTTACATTAGTACCATTATTTCATCATTACATTAGTACCATTACGTCATCATTACATTAGTACCATTACTTCATCATTACTTACATTAGTACCATTATTTCATCATTACATTAGTACCATTA
>JAPSES010000030.1:4180677-4197240 GCA_029822895.1 Maxillicosta whitleyi | reverse complement strand
TACTTCATCATTACATTAGTACCATTACTTCATCATTCCTTACATTAGTACCATTACTTCATGGTACCTAACAAAGCAGGTCCATGCACAGGTGGACCTTACAGAACCTGGATACCACATTGGACCTGAGATTACAGACTCACTGTCCTCATTGTAACTGTGGCTGTTACTGTCTTGTAATGTGTATGGAAATGATCAAAAATAGACACTTGCCTGATAAAGGGTTAACAGTAGTCATTTATTTCAAATATACACTGTTTTTCCCATTATAACCAGTTTGCCGATAAAAAGGTTTCCACATGACAGCAACGATACACAATATTTGTCATATTGAAACTCACATCCTACATTCTAACTCATTTGGCTCCAAACTAAACCTTGACACTGTCTACTCTGTCTCCTAAAGGACTACAGTTTGCTGTTTGAAGAGGCTCGGTACTTCCAGCTACAGCCCATGCTTGCCGAGCTGGAGCGCTGGCGTCAGGACCAGGAGCTGGGACGGGTGTCGCGTCCCTGCGAGTGCTTGGTGGTGCGTGTTGCCCCCGACCTGGGCGAGAGGATCACGCTGAGCGGTGACAAGGCCCTGATTGAAGACGTGTTTCCGGAGATCGGTGATGTCATGTGCAACTCTGTCAATGCTGGATGGAATCACGACTCCACGCACGTCATCCGCTTCCCGCTCAACGGGTACTGTCACCTCAACTCTGTCCAGGTAATGATAACATCCGGCTGGACTGGGTGTACTGTCCTTCATGCTCCACTAAGAAGAAAAACGTTTTTTTCATTTTACCACTGAATTGACTGAGGTAATGATCTGTTCACATCTTTTTTATCCACTATTATAATACAGACTTTTGAAATCTCGTAACATCTGATTCCACAATCTTATCTTTTCACATCTAATCAAATCAAATCACTAGAACAGCCTTAAAGAAAAACGGGGTCTTTGATGAGTTCATCAAAGCATTAGTTAAGTGAGTCTACCGCTATCTTTACTTTTCCGCGCTCTGACTTGAATAATGATTTTGGTTTCGAGTCCAGAGTTCATAGATGCTTCAGTGTGTTTTCCTTCGGTGACTTTCATAGCGTGACCCTGACATCCTGACCATGCTTTATGCTGTTTAAAAGAATTAACAAATAACATTTTCCTCTCTCCGCGTTCCCTCTTGTACCCTTAAGGAAACCCAATGGTGTCTCATATCCAGTTGTATTCCACAGTGTTAACAATTAAACTCATAAGTCACTTTTAAAACTTTAGTTCCTTAGTGGGTATCGGTGACAAGTCGCTAAAAAAGAGACAGTAAAGGGGATAATTGCGTAGTTCTCGAATACGCTATACCTTCAATCAAGGTGGAGAGTCACTTGAATGTGCAGACTGAGGGGAAGTGGCTGACAGCATGAGGAAGTGAGCAATTTAGGATGCAGTGAAAACACTTAAGTAGACACAAGATGATGCCCCTGAGTGTTTAAGGAGGTTGTTGGATCAATGCTCCATTTAGAATAAAAATCAAACCATTGAGTGACTACACTTCAAATATTATTTTTACTTTTTATTTTGAGCATCCAAAAAGCCCAACATGTTTTCTAGATATTAGCAGAGTGTAGATTTCTTACTGACATACGAATTTATACGTATTGGTAACCATGGTTAGCAGCTTCTGCCCTAAAATAATCAGTCAATAAGATTTTATTTCTATCACGCAACTTCATAACAAAAGGTATTTCATGACACTTTACATTTAGAGCTGGTTTAAACCAGATGCTTAATGAATAAAATGAGTTGAAATCATGTCATGTGTATGGATTTGCCTTTTGAAGACTTTCATACTACGAAGGGAAAACTGATATCTACATGATCCGATTTACAATTTCAGCCTTTCCTTTATCAGAATTAGATCCGTACGTATGAATTATTACTTTATTCTTCCATTATATCATGTGGAAAGTGGGTTACTTTATAGATTTTTATCCCGTACATATTTGGGAATCAAGTTTACAGGAAGGCAAACATCAAGAAGTCTTCTGCATTGAAGCATTGGCTCAGAAATACAGTTCAATGCATTAATTTACTTTTATATTCAGCAGGTCTCTGGCAATATTGTCATTTCCTTGATTATGAATTGATATTCTACTAAGTCATTGATGGCTACATCCTCAGATACACATCAATAAATGAAATGGGATGGGCATATTTGAAAAGATTTCACAATGATTTGGACTTCATCTCCATGTGAGGAAGTCAAATCTTCATCGCCTTCCCCCAAAAACACACAAACAAACCCGTCTCTGAAGTGTGTGAGTCGTGGAGAGCGAGCAAGAGAGTGAGCATACTCCCTGGCAGGTTGTCCCCAGGCAGGGCCCATAATCCTGTTTGGTTATTAAAGCACGCCGGCGGTGGATGCTGTATCTGCGGCTAATGGAGGCAGGGCGGGGGTTTTGAGAGAGGGAAGGAGGGGGGCAGATAGAGCTGCCAGCAGTAGGGGGACCTTTGTAGTTTTGGCGGAGGCTTGGGCCTGGGGGCTGGGGGAGAAATGGGGAGAGGGGGTTTTGCTGAGCAGCCTACACTGAGCCAAGTGGCAGAGAGAAAGCCTCGCTACTCCCTGGGGCCTCTTTGATGGAATGTGATCCTACAGCCCCCCTGGACACGTCTGTAGATGTCTGCAAGGCTGCGAGATCAGGAGCGGCTACACGCACATGCACACCGACAAACACACACGTACACCAGAAAACAATGAAAATGAGGCAGGAGGCGGTATGAGAGGCTCTCGGTGTTGTGAAAATCTCATCCAAATTCTCATCACAGGCCGTATGTTGCTGTTGCCTACTCCCAAAGCTGTTTCCAATGCTAGACCTAGCACAAAGTCCACAGTCTATAACAAGACGATTCTCAAATTCTATACTTTTCCAGCTTCGCGGCGGTAAGCAAAAGGTTAGAGGCTGCATTAATGTTTTAGCATCACATTTTGCGGTGACTGCAGCACATCCACAAAAGGGTTTCTGCTGGACCTGGAATACTGTGTGGACACTGGATAGAAAAAAAGAGGGAAAAAATGAGTCAGCAGACTTTGCATTTCCACTTACTGACTTTCCTTCCTTTTTGGTTTGCGCGTCACCTTTTCTAGGTTCTAGAGCGTCTGCAACAACGTGGCTTTGAGATCGCCGGCTCCTGCGGGGGAGGCGTGGACTCATCCCAATTCAGCGAGTACGTCCTGCGGAGGGAACTGAGGAGGACGAGTCAGCGAGGGCCCAATTCAAACAGGATAAAGCAGGAGCAGCTGGACTAGAAGCCTCCTGAGCAGTAGGAGGCGCTAGACTTTTCTGTGGCAGCCAAACGCTCTACGCTACAGAGCTCTGTGGACTCTTTCTTTATGATTTCCTTGTTGATGTTTTTGTTTTCTTAAACTTGAGAACCATCTAGAGAATAAAGGTGAGGTGCAAACAGGAGATTTTTGCCATAAGAAGATACAAGACATTTGATAAGTTTGAGATTGCAAGGACATTGTATAGCCCCCATAAACCAATTAAAAAAAATGATTTATATACGCTGGATCCCCAAATAAAGTTTGTTTTAAAACTTGGAGCCTACATTAGGTTGAATATGATTTCTATTTTACCCATATAATAAATTTTAAAGGCTTTTATTGCTGATGTAGTATGTCGCATAGCTTGTCACCAGTGACTTAAATTAGTTATCTCACTGGCAAATTGGCTGTTTTTATCTCCCGCTGTAAAAAGGTCACTAATGTGTTGCTTACAGTACAGAATGTCTCAGTTGTCATAAACACTTAGTTTCAAAAGCATCTGTTTTTCACAATAACCATGATGTTAAATATTGTGATACCAATGAAGTGTTTTCTTTATTTCTTTTTTTTGTTTTTTACGTTTAATGGAAGTTATTTTATTGGAATATACCATGAAATATAGTTGACTTTAGTACCTTAAATTTTAACATTAAAGTCCTCTCCTTTAACGAGTAAAGAAATTAATTTAGCGAAATATTATGTCACACCATTTGCCTCACTGGGGAGTAAGAACAGCTAACCCCCCATGTGTCACCGTGGGAATTTATTTAATTGGATAAAATTCCTCTGAGTCATGACCTGTAAATTTTTTCATTGTATATGTGTTTGTGTTTTTTACATTGAATCTTTTTAAAGGAAATGTGTTGCCTCAGACTTGACTGAAAAGATTAAAGCTTATTGTACTACCCAGTTCAAGATTACTTTTACTTGTAGCACATATTGATATGAAGTTGCATATAAACTATTTCTAAGATGACTGACCCACCTACGCTCCCTAGATTTGAGTAAAGAGGAATGTAGCAAAAATGTGAAATAAATCTCAGCTAAAGTTGTGACAGTGTCTTTAATGTTTTCACATCATTACAGGAACTGCTCTGACTTTTCATATTTGTGCCAAGTGTTTCATTGAAAGAGATTAGTTAGCTCAGTGTACTGCAACTTCCCAACCAAAACCGTTTATATGAGTGTTTTAGCGCTAAACAACCAGAGAGGTAACGTTATCTTCACTAAAGCAATATTGTACCTTGGAGGATTTATGCTGGTGCATCAGTGACTACATGGGGCATTCTTTACTTAGTTATATTGAATAGAGTCGACTTCTCCACGCAAGTCCTGTCAGTTGTGCTTCCACATATCCCTGCAGGGCCAAAATCCAAAGTGAAATCCCACACGGAGCCCTGTCGTCTTGTCTTCATCCCTTTTGGCAGAATCTCCACTTTCTTTGGCTATCTACGGTTTGTGCTATATGTCTCCCTTTCAGGCCTCTTTGCCCTAGATTCCCTTTTGACTGACTGTTATTCTCATAGGCTAGAGGTGCAACTGTGAGTGGAACAGAGAGTGGAGATGTTCTGCTATTGCAATCATTTAATCAAAAGTTGTGTTTAACAAGCATTCACGGACACTGCATCAGGCACATGGTTACTAAGCAACATTGAATTTAAACCAAGGTTAGTACATGGTGTCACGTTAGTACACATTTCACAAGTAGTCTACATATATTTTAGTGCTGATTTTGAATATTTTTCAAATATTAATGCATTTTTTAAAACATTTTTTTAATTGCTGGCATAAATATTCATGTAGAAGTGTGATTTGCCACTCAATCCACAACTGACATGATGACATGATGCAAAGCAAGTGAACAAACAAGATTTGGGTTGAAATCCACGGGTACTTTTTTATGCAACCTATGCGATTTTTAAGTTTTTTTAACCTGTGGGGCAGCCTAAGTATAATGAGATCCTGTCCAGCCCTATCTCTTTGCACTTCCTGGATTCAGAATAACTTGAAAAGGAATTAGAGATATCCTCCTCTCAGGACACAGCCTGTTGGAGAAAAGATGAATGGTATTAAGAAACTGACTTCCAGTCCTTTAGAGGACAGGGCTTTTTGAGGAGAATAAAGTAATTTGAGATCCTCCTCTCTTCTGTAGTGAGTCTGTGATCATGTCTCTCTCACTTTCTGTCTCTCTAGTGATTATTTCCACTCATCAAAAGCCAGAGTAAGGCCTGGAGAAAGTGGCTGTGGCCATCTTTCGCTCGCTCCTCGGGCTCTGCTTACTCACCACTAGTGAAGGTCAGTGGATGGACTCATTCACCTCGTCTTCAAATCATCAGCCCTTACAGTGCTCAGCTCCATCGCACTATGCAAGAAGTAGCTCCTGTTCCTAATGAATGTCCTAACTAAATATACTTATTAGATGATATACTTTGTACTCTGGACTTTTAGCCTTTTGCCTTATTCATTCTGCAGTGTTCTTTCTTATTCTGTGTTGATCTGTAGGTAATATTCTGTACTGTAGGTGCCTCCTACCTTTATTGAAAAAGCCTTTTGGCCATTTTATGCCAGCAAGATAATTATAAATGTAACCCGTGGCTAAAAAGCAAAACACAACTCCCACATATATATCTCTCCCTCTCTCTCCCCCTCTTTCTCTCCTTCACTCCTCTCCTCCCTGAGCCTCGGGAGCTGATTTCAAATTTTCAAAGATATCTCATAGTGAGGCAGCGAGATTGAAGGCTCATAAATACCTTTATTATAATATAATGGCCACATATTTCTACCCATTATTTCTACTGGAAAAATTAGTTCATCTGTGTGATGAATGCCTCTGCAGTCTTAAGGGCTTTAAATGTTCTTAGATGGACAATTGCTGGTGGGATAATATCTCAAATGGACACTCGCTTGTAGAATAATATGTCACAGTGTCTTTGTGTGAGTTATAGAAATAGTCTGTACCTGTACTGTATGTGTTCACAAGTTTGGATTGGTTTCATAATAGGGGGATTCTCATTCACGTAGTACTGTAGAAAAAAGATAAAAGCTTTTATTAAGTTTTAAGTTTCTATGAATGAGTGAGTTTATTTTTGGTTTGTTCGTACATCAATCACAAACCAATACAATAGCCATAACAAACATAAAAAAAAAAGTGAATAGACTAGAAACAAAAACTTATCATTTTGCCTATCCTTTGCACCCAACACCTGTCAAATTAAATGTGTACAGCTTCGAGCATTCACACATAACATAAAAAAACAGCAATAAAAAAAGCATATCTACCATCTCGTTCCCATATTCCTAAATAATTCGAAAAATTAAAGCATCATGTCCATTTCATAAGTTCACACACTATTTTGACTATTGTAGCTCTACTTAGAATGCTTGGTTTCATTTACTACCATGGAGGTTTTATCAACTGAACTTCCTCTACTGAGTTTACTGAGAAAATAGTCCTAATTTGTAGAGATAATCAGTTTGGCTGATCAATCAACGCTGATGGAATGGAATGACTGACTTTAAGGGAAAATGATACAAAGTACCACATAAATCATCAGTTTCCGACTTATTATTCATTACTCTGATGAATAGCAGATGTTCGGTTCAACAGTTAAATCACAGATCACTCATTTCCATGAATACAAACTGATTAAGCGGTTCATCTTCTTCCTCCTCCAAAATATTAATGCTTTAAACAACACAAACCAAACCTGATCAATCTCTAGTTACTCTTCTAAAGTAAAGCAAGTCTCTATAAACATGACCTAAATGGTATGAATGTAAATATCGATACATTGAATTTATGTGTTTTGCTATTAACAAGGAGCAGAAGGACAAATAACCCAAATTTACACTGTAGCAAATGTAGCAAGAAATATATTTCTATTGTCAATGGATTTACTTTAATTTACATTGTCTCTTATAAAATGCTTCAAACTTTACTCAGTGCTGACTTTTTCAAACATTATAATAATAATGTTATATATTTCTAAAGTATTTCTGACCATACATAATCATTTTAAATAATAAACAACCATCTGGTAATTTCCACTCTCACTCAGGAAGAAAAATCTGCCTTCATGAGCTTAAAACAAACATTGATTTAACATTTGTTGTGATAACTATTGACCACAGCTGACATGAACATTCTTATTATGATACTATTTCAAATCAATGGGAATGGGAAGTCCTGCAAGCCGTACTGTAGGTGTAAGGTGTCCCATTATTCCCCTTCATACAGTGTATCTTGTAACGTTCCAGATCACTTATTTTGGGAGCAGTTATGAAGGTCATAGATAAAGCAGTTTGATAGAATAGCGCATGGTTTAACATATTGCATCAAGCATCAGAGTCACTGCCTTTAACTTGTCTTCATTTCCTAACCCACTTCTCACCTTTTGATGATTACATGTAATATGTGAGAGTGCTCCAAGTGGAGGGTTTGAGGTACTGCTCCACAAAATGCTGCGCTTTCCATTGTTTATTTATCAGTCAGGCCTTGAGTTATGGTGCGCTTGCAGTGAGGAATTTTAGACCGGACTATGGTCGCTGCAGGCCCCTTGGCATACACTGTACACTGAGAGGGAATCATTTATATTCTACTCCAGAGGTAACAGAAGAACATGAGATTGGGAAACAGCTCAAACACCACTCTGCTTGTGAAGCTTAAGGCACAGAAAAGTCAAGCTGCTTTTTTTTCCTTTTGGGCTGCAGAGCATATTTAAGCAAGTTCTGTTTTTCTTTTCTATTTTTTTAAATAGTTTCACCAAAATCTCTCAATAATATAAATATATATATATATAAATATACTGTGTTCAGTCAAGCCTTTATGGTCACATACTCTCCACTGAATCTATATGGCTCAGTGGAGGTGTAATGGAATGCTAGCTTTGGTGAAATTCTCAGCAGCAATAAAATCTGACCACTGAAGCCGCCTGTAAACGCTATAGGTGCCACACTTTAACCGGTATTGAAAAGCCTGGAGGGCGTTTTAAGACGCTGAGATAATTGCAAATGTACCCTTTGGCAAAAACATCAGCAAACTTGTCCCCTCCCTCACTCCTTTTCTCTTTCCTGCCCTCCCTCCCTTACTGAGCTGAGAATTAATAAGGGTTACCTAGTCATGATTAAAAGGTCTCAACTGTACTGTATTGCTCACCGGTAGCACCCCTCCCACGGCCAGCCTTTCACATGGGTAGACCTGCATGTTAGGAGTGTTCTAATGATTCTGGAGCTTGCCATTCGAGGGCCACCCATCCATCATAGTGGTAAGGCCAGCGGCTTTATTATAATACAGAGGACAGACATGCTCTGAGGCTATGTGGGACACAATAGAGGTCTTTCAACAGACCTATAAATACATGATCTGTCAGAGTTGCTGTCCTGAGGGCGCTCTCAGCTAGGTTCTAGCCCTCCGGTTGGCCATCACTTATGCTAAGATATGCGCCAGCCCCCGGGCTAAGGCTAAGGCTCAGTTCATTTCAGCCCCTCATCAACCACCACATTCTACCTCCAGCCATGAGAATAAATAAGAACAAGATGAAAAAAGTGATTCATTATGATGGAGAGCAAAACCTTAACAAAACAAACAAATGGAGGAGGTGAAAACAAACACTGATAGCCCAGTATTGACTTGTTGGCAGCAGCATCGCAAAAGCTTTTGCACAAATAACAGAGGGCATTTGATGCAGCACACTTGAATAGGAAGAAAAGCCTGACCGTACAGGTTACACACTGAGACATGTGAGAACAATATCTATATTCAGAATTTAGATTCAAAAACTGTGAGTATCTTAGTGAATAAAAGAAATGCCTAGGAAGAAAAAGTTAAGAAAAAAAAGTACAACATCATTGTCTCACAGTTTTTCCCTCAATATCATGTTTGTTAGTATATTTTAAGTGATATATGCAGCTCCTCCTGCTTCTATTCCTCTCCACAACATATCTCAGGTGAGAATCTCCTTTCACTGTTGCCTCCAAGCCAAGATCAGCAATCTGGGAGTTGGGTGTGTACTTTTGGAGATTAGTGTGGATGGAGGCTGTTGCATGTTAGAATAATAAACAGGTGAACACTTAACTCTGCATAATTCTCTATCTCTGTGCCACCTTAATGTATTAAAATCATATTCTTCCTCGGGGCTGAAAACCAGCAGCAGATTATGTCCAGGGCACGGTGAGTGGAAACCCAATGACAAATCCCTCTACTAGCACAACAATGATCACCTGTGCAGCAAGTTGCTATTTATCATGCTTTTCACCAAATCCTGGCATTTGAGGGTGTAATTCCTGCTTTCTGAATTTAAGTAATGTGTCTGGTGATGTGGTAATTCCATGTTTACACTGGGACACACAACACTGTATCTACAAACAACACCTTACTCATAACACATGTTCGTGTGTGCACCCCCTAAGTTCATCCTGTTCCCATCCAGAATGTACCCACTCCACCAGCCCCCTCTTTGAGTACTCCAAGGGTTATTCCGGTCCCCTTGACAGCCAAGCCAGGTAGGGGGTAGTATTCATAATGGCTGGTGTTCTCAGCTTTAGATTTTGCAACCCCCCCCCTCACCCATGCATCACACACACAAACACACATGCACACAACAACGCCCCTTGCACCAGTCTCATCCACCCCCCAGCGCTCCCTCCCCAGCTCACTCTTCTTCTTCTTCTTCTTCTTCTTCTCCTTCTTCCCCCCAGATCTCTCTTTGCCACAGCTGCTGCCTCCTGGCCTCGCCCAGAGCCTTCAGGAGGCTTCCCAGTTCCCTCTCCTTTCCCCTGCAGCCAAGAAGGAAAAGCAGGGAAAGGAGGAAAATAAAACTTCAGGCACACCACGCAAGGCCATCTGGGTAATCTTGTTCAAAAGGCTTGAGGTGATAGCTGCAATTTACACAGGCAAAAAAAGAAGAAAAAAAAAGAACAGACCTCATTTCCATACCTACCAGCCTCAAGGAGATAAAATTGAATAAACTAAGAATTAGAAAAGAATTACAGTAAAACCAATACGGAATATTCAACATTAGCTCATTTTGTCCTTGTAACATCCCCCTTCTCGTGCACACACATGCAGATCTTCAGATTTGTGGTGAAAGCGAACAGTTGTGCTGACATGAAGGTGCCACGGACAACTAACGAAAACGCACAATTGTGCATACACTCACACTCACGCGCACACACACCGACACTGCTCCACTCGCTACACGTGCAAACTCACACAGCCGTGGGGGGAAACAATATTTGCGATGAAAGCAAATCAAACTGAAATCCAACATGT
This sequence comes from Maxillicosta whitleyi, assembly GCA_029822895.1. Lineage (NCBI taxonomy): Eukaryota > Metazoa > Chordata > Actinopteri > Perciformes > Neosebastidae > Maxillicosta > Maxillicosta whitleyi. The sequence goes on along the minus strand of JAPSES010000030.1, from coordinate 4,186,668 downwards.
TAAAGTCAAGTTGATTAGTGTGAAAATGTAAAAGCATCTTCAACTGGCATATCCCACAGTCATAAAGATATGTTAATTTGCAACTTAATGGCTGAAAGCATAATTTTGCTTATATAAACCTTGAAACATGCTGCATCTCTGAAATGTGCCTTAATTTAATGAAGTAAACACCACCACAAAACAATAAATGCCCCAATTAAAGAACAGGCATGGAGAAAAGTGTCTATTTCCCATTTTGCCCCTGCGGACATATGTACCCAAGCGTGTCTGTGAATTTACCCACACGCACAAGCATATGCGTCGTGTGCAGCTCATAAACATCATGCTTTCGCGTTTCACATTAGCATATGTGCCATGTTGTTTAAGATGTAGGTTATCTGGTGTGAGATCCAGGCTACATGTTTATGGCGATATCACCGAGCATGCAGGCATGTATGTGCAATTGTGAATGTCTGTGATGGTATGGTGTTACTGTATAATTAGTGAATACCATGGGCAGGATTACCATTCATAATCGTGTGCATGTTATTGTAGCATATTGTGCATTAAAAGCAAGATGTGCCATGCTCTATTCTTCCTTCCTTCTTTCTCTGCCCCTGTGTCTGTATGTCATCTGGCCTGCTTCGCACCCCTGGGGGGCATATCCCATCAGGCTCGCTGTGCTCCAATGTGTCCCGACAGACCTGATGTGATCTGAGTGGCTGACGGGTTTGTCCCTGCTGCCCGCTGTCTTTTCTTTTCTCTGCTTCACTCACACATGTGCCGAACAAACACACAACCTGATGCAGGCTGACTAGAGTTTGCACATCCTGTGGAAAGCCACCAATCAGTTCATGTGTAATTATCTGCTACACGTGCGTCTGCAGAAAGGTATTCAGAAAAGTGGGTGCCGCGTGCGATATTTGCCAATGTTGAATTTTAATTTTACTCTGGATAATTCAAGTGTAGCACATGGTTCTCTGCTTTACTCCTACTTTTAGTATCCATTTGAATAAGTGCATAAATGTGAACGTTCAATTATGAAACCCCGCTGGAGAGAAACAATGCCCTCTTGGTTCAGTAGCCATCTTACACACACATACACACACACAAGCCTGAGGGGATGCAGAGAGAGTGGGGGTTGGATACCATAAGACTAGGGCATCAAACTGGGGCTTAGAGACAGAGATATACCAACTGGAACCTTATACCTACAGGGTGTATGTGTGTATCTATGTGTGTGTCTTCTCACATCCTTGTGTTAACACAAACTAACACATATGGAGGAAGCAAGTGTCATATTGAGGAAAAGAGAGAATTCTGCATAGGGGAAACGCAGTTTGTGGAAGCTTTGTGTGTGTGTATGTGTGTTTGGATATAATCTAATTGCTTACTAGTGGAGGACAAAATTGTTTTGCCTGCAGGTACAAGTAGGGTGGTGCTGATGAGAACTGGTTTGATATCTCAATCCACCAATCAGCAATGCAGGGCCACCCCACAGCCTACCTCTTAAAACCATGTCCTCCATTCTCTAACATAGTGTATGAGTGTTATATTTTGTGCCCATTAAATTGGGTTATTTTTTTGTTAATTATTCTAATAAAAAGGACAATGAAAATAAGGATGGAAAGAATGAAGTCTGCATTCAGGTACAATGGCAAGCTTTTGGCCTTGAATTAAAGAAACATCACACTTATTTGTGTTTATATTTCTCTGCCAGCTCCAGGCTCAAATATGGAATGCCCAATGTTGTGAGTAATGCTTTCTGATCAAAACATTACAAACCATCATGCTTACATCAGTGTTAGGTGTTCTTCACAATGCTAGTTTGTCTTATGGCCAAACTGAATCACAACACTGAGGAAATGTGGCAGAAATGGCTTTAGGGGCGCTGTGTCCATTCAAGCAAGTCAGTATTTGCTTGGACTTTCAGTTAGAGGTTCAACAAGAAATGCACTGTCTGTCATTAATTTGCGTTCAGAAACTTTGTGGAAATGATGGCTGGCTGGGTTCGTTTTACTGTAATGCTCAACCCTTTTCCACATGAATAACATTGCAGCTGCACTGCTTTAAGATGACACATAAGGTTGGCCATCTCTGACATGATGTTTTGACACTGTCAACTCCGAAAATTCTTCCTTCAAAAGCCCAAGGACATAACCGCCATTTTGGGGGGCACATGTGACCCTTACTCTGTCTGCGATCATTCTAACCGACTCGCCAACAGGAGGGGAGGGGTTGCAGGAGGCCAGCCAGGTCAGGAGTCATTCCAGTCATGTGACAACCTCAGGGCATTGTTGGGAGTGACAGGGAGACCAAGAAGCAGAGCTGTGGTATAGCTACAAGCCCATGGGTGAAAAGGAGGTCAGTGGCCACAGGAAGCAGTGCAAAAGTGCCCAGAGCCACTGTCCTTAATGAGAGCCCATCCCCTGGGGTGTATATCCCAGCAGCCTAACTGCCACATGAAAAAGTCCAATCTATATTGAGGGCTGCAGGCAAACGAGAGCAGCCATTTTCATGGTCCATTCCTTAAGCCAGAAGCCATCTTGTGAGGTAAACAAACCCAGGTACAAAGATGTGCACCGAGGTACAGGGACAGTGTCGCTCTGTCAGTCACACTGCGCTCTGTGAGTCGTTGTCATTCTGTTTGTTTGCTGTGAAAAACATTGACGGCTCGAGTCTCAACAGGGGCCTCCTCTGAAGCGTTGTAAATGGATTTATTAATAAAGTTTGTGCTACTGAGGAACAGAGGCTAATAAAACAGGAGCCCTATAGGGTGAGTGGGAGAAATACATCTGAAAATAAACTTTGAGTAACTCATTAGATTAAGAAAATTATAAGAATAATAACCCTGAGCACTGCCTGGGGAGGGAAATCTCATTAACAGGTTTTTCGATTCCTCCTTTCAATACATTTGTTAAAAGCGCCGAGGAGTGTTCAATTCTCACCGCCCTCTCACCTCCAAGACACAGGGTGACAAGAAACCCCAGAGAAACCTGCAGGGCCTGGGAGGGGCCATACACACAAACACACACACAAACACATGCACAGGGTTTCAGTTCATTCTCCTCTGAGTAATGGTCTTTCTGACCATTTGTTTAATACTGTCAACAAACAAGACAAGAGCTGGAGGGCTACTCAGGCAATGCAATCCCACCCTTAAATGAATGAAAGCATATATGTGCCTACCACCATGTCCAGACATACATATAGAAAAAAGGAGGCTGTACGTTTTTAGTGTTTCAACAAAACCAAAGAAACTAAACAAGGAAAAGAGCCTCTATTGTAAAGAAAATATATCCAAGCAACTGGGTTTTATGAAGAAACCAAGAGCTCCACCTAAGTTCCTTTCTTTCATCTGCTTCCAATTTTCCTATCGGCCTCTGGGCATCATCCTTGAGGCAGGAGGTTTGGAAAGCTATATTTGCTCTGGAACCATTTACAGTGCCCTCCTCCTTCTTGAGACATGGCAGAACGCCCGAAGGGGTGCAACTCAGCCCACCTGCAGTGCTGTGTCTCCACCCAACCCCCCTGGATGTAGTCACCAATACTGCGCCATACTGGACTTTGCCTTACAGGCCTCCGACTAAAAGAAACACTTGGAAAGACATCGCAATCTGGAGATCAAGGCTGAATAATGCCACTAAATCATTGAGAAAAATGGCCGAACATTAAGGCATACTTGTTCTACTGAATATTTGAACGTGGCTATGTATTAATAACACTGTTTTTACATGGAGAGATTGGATACTGAGTAAAATGACAGCTGCATGCTGTGCACTTTCACACAGTACCATCCTTTGTTTATTTCTGGTATCAACTGGCTAACATTTAGCATCACTACAGCAACACCTGAAGGTAACACTTCATGCCAGCTTGTACTCCTTAAATAACCCATCTCTTAAAATAACTCATCTATGCATAGAAGCCGTAAAATGGACTTGTAGTCATAATAACCAACACAGCCAAGTAGATTTTTAATTAAAAGTAACATCTAAGTTGTGCCATATGTGCTTAGGCTGCCTAGGACATGAATTATTGGTGGAAATTTTGCACAGGCTAAAAACTATTTATATAGCACCATAAAATTATTGATTAAATTACTGTTATTTGGTATTTAATTGTAGAATATTATATCAATTATCTCAAAAATATAATTGCTTGTATTTAAGAGAGTGTGATTCACTTTCTGTCCCTGTGACAAAACAAAACCACCTGCATGTAGGTGTGGTGCTGGTTACATGACTTAAGGCAAACTAAAATCCTCAAGGAAAATGGAAATAAATATTGCTAGCAGAGGAGTGAGATTAAATGTTATCCATGTGGAGGACACGCATGTATAATGGTTTGAGATGTGTAAATATGTCTGTTCTGATGAAAAAAGGTGAAATGATTTGCAGATCGGTAAAATTATATAAACAAAGACACAAAGGCGGTCTGTTGGTTAGAGGCAGGAGAGAAGTCATCTCTGTCCTCGCCCTCGGGCAGAAAGCCAGGCTTCATTTATTTCCATTTCTGTCACCTATGTGACTGGTAAATCTGTGTGCAACATGGATAGTTTCATTTTATATATATCCACTGGGCTGGACTTTACTGTGACTGAGAACGAGAATAAGTGGGGAAAAAAATCACTCTTTTGCAAATGGATTTTCATCAGAAATACAACCTGTCTGTGACTGGGAAGAAAAAAAACCCACTAGTATGGGGTGTGTGTGTGTGTGTGTGTGTGTGTGTGTGTGTGTGTGTGTGCGTGCGTGCGTGCGTGTGTGTGTGTGTTATACAACAGAAAAACCACCCCACTGTGCCTTATTATTTTACACTAGTTGGCAACTTACTCATACTTACTACAGTCAATGAAAAATTTAACCAAAAAAAAACACATTTTCTTAATCACCAGAGGCTCTGGATAGGACTGAACCTTATGTAGTTGAATGTTAGTAGAAACAAACAAATGAATTTATCTGTAAAATAAAAAAAAAACACCTGAAAATACAAGACACACCTACATGAGAAATGCTTTGTGTAAGGTTTAGAAAACAAGGGGGAGCCCTTGTATTGAACTGGGGTGGTTTTGTAAAGAGTGTGTGTACTGTTTTTTTATGCTCATATAGGGCACAGAACACAAAACAAAAACTTAAATACTCAAGAATAAAGCAAAACAGAAGTGTGTCCTGAGTTCCTCTGCCTTTGACATACTTTCAGTCTACATATTAGGGGCAGAGCGACTGTTCACTAAAGCAGATAAAGTCATGATTTTACTTCCTCAAACTGGATCTAATGATAAATATTTTCACTAAAAACACCAGACACAAAAGGCCTGGCTCTCATACCCTTCTTTTACATTATTCTCCATAAATAATAGTGTATACTTTTTCTTCATTTGTTTGATGCCATTCTCTTTATTTGGGAACTGTAAGAAGGGCACTGATGTTCCTTTTGTTATTGCTTCATTACAGCAGCAATACTTGATGTTTTTTGCATTATTGAGCCAAAATTCCATAATTACTTGTCAGCTTATTATAATTCATGGGGTCTGACAGGAAACAAGAATTCTGCCAACTTCTGTGTTTTCTGGCTGTAAAACATCTACCTAACAAGTTTTAAAGCACGTAGGGGCGTTACATATGTGACTGACAGCTGGGATGACCAATCCCTGGTCAGATTTCGTCAGACATGGTGCCACAGCTGCTCGAAACAGCATCAGGTCTTATGATTTTTATTACCCTGCCCCCTGACGGGAAGGGGAGGGCTATTGCTTTTGGTTCAGTTAGTTAGTTGGTTGGTTGATTGGTTGGTTGGTTGGTTGGTTGGTTGGTTGGTTGATTGGTTGGTTGGTTGGTTGATTGGTTGGTTGGTTTATTTGCTTGTTTCTTAAATTGTTAACGCTGTAGGTGTAAAACTAGTGGTTGAAGTCATACCAAATTGAGTTTGTAGATTGCTAGTAATCCAAAATAGATGTATATTATATTATATTATATTATATTATATTATATTATATTATATTATATTATA
>JAPSES010000030.1:4135302-4180577 GCA_029822895.1 Maxillicosta whitleyi | reverse complement strand
AAATGTAAAACAAGAGATCTATATTGCTGAAATTACTTTTGAACTAAAATTACTTTTCAATTAAAAAAAAAAAAAAAAACATGTACGCACATTACATTACCAGATGATCAGAGATGCTCCGATTTTTATGGTAAATAAAATGAATAAGGAAAAATTTTTATAAATTATTCATGCAAATAGTTAATACATTTATTAATCAGAATGATGTGATTATATTGGGGGGGTTACATTGGTTGGATCTAATTTTAGGGGGGGTCATGACCCCCCTATCCCCCCTGTAAATTACACCTATGGGACCTAAACACTGTTAACTAACACACAAATGTTGGCTAGTGCTAACTTCTGTTTTTTTTTTTTTTTATCATTTCTTTTAAGAATGTTATCTTTACTTATCAACTTCATTAACATTGTGATAGTACGATGCCTGGATGTGCAAGGATACAGTACAACAGCAGATTGAATACAGAAGAATGAACAGACCTGGACCTGGACCTGGGGGTTTAAATCATTTTCCAGGATAACTTAAATATTTTCAGAACATTTTTTTCTCATTTTCCATGACTGTAAAATTGGTCAATCATTTTCCAGGTTTTCCAGGATTCATGTGAACCCTGTAAAGGCTTTAATTGTTGCCATTAATCAACTATGTACTGAAACTTCAGTTTATTAAATAAAACTGTCCCCGCTCCATTATTTGTAGTTCTTTGTAATATGGGATGCACTGACAACACCATCAAATGGCTTTATTATGGAAATGCTTAACCCTATTTATTGTTTTGCCATGTTTGTAAGATAGCATTTAGCATTAGCTTACCCATCACCACTCATGCACCCTCAGCAGTGTCCTTTTTTCAAAAAAGGTGTGGTCACTTCTGGATCCAAATGTTAGCCTATTAAAATACAAGCTCCTGGTGTGTCCATCCACTTCTTTAAAAGTGTAAGTAGTAGTGTGTAACATTAGAACATTATTGTAACATAGAATAGAATAGAATAGAATAGAATGCTTTTATTGTCATTGTGTGATACAACAAAATTGTGGAAAAGATCATGGTAACTAGAGAGTCTCTGAATGACCAAATTGGTCATATCTGATGACCACGAAACAATGACAACTGACAACAACTGATGACAACAATAACTGTATTTTACACCAACTATTTACATGTATTGATAGGATTAGTGGATCTAAATTATTAAACATTTTAGATCAGTAGATGCTTTTGGTCACTGGTGTATATTTGGGTCTTTAAAGGTTAATTCATATGACATTTATGTTACACAAACTCCTCTTTACCGTGGTAGTCTGGTTATTTTGATGATGCCTTGCCATTTTCCTCTTTCTAAACTAAGTGTGGCTACAAGATCCATCAGTGTTGTTTTCAGACGATATCCATTTCACACAATTGACAAGATGATGCCTCTAAAAAAAAAAAAAAAAAAAAAAAAATGGAAAAAATTTTCATACTTCCAAAAAGATAAAACATCACTTCACTGCAAAATATTTGCATGAAAATACTAATAAATAACTGTTTGGAAAACAAATACTGATGTGTATTGGTCTAATTGTGCAAACAAAAACTTATGAAGTATAATAAAGGTCTTTAATCCAAAGAGAGTTCTTCAAAATGCAAATCTGAAAAAAGTAAAAGTGTGCAATTGAAACATTATTTTTATTCTATTCTGTTCTATTATTTATATGTTTTCTGTCTCTGTGAATCTGTCTATGTCTTTATTACCATTTTGTCAAACTAATATACAATACAGGGACAGAGAATGGAAGGTGAAATATGGACGATGAGATGTTAATAGTGTGTTGTAGATGTGCACGGGTTACAGGGACGACGTCTTTCAATGCAGTACCGTTATAAGTGGTCAATAAAAAAACAGTAACCTATCACCCCCCACCCCCACTTCACACTGACTGCTTTTTCCCATCTTGCCTCCGCTCCAGGTGTCACCAGTTGTGTTTCCATGACAATCCATTGCAAATTATAAATAATTAGGTTAACAAATGTGAATTTATGCATGTTTCAAATCTATTTTATGGATTCTTCAGTGTCATACATTAATAAATTACCTGAGCTGCTGATTGAGTAGCTGATACTGTAGAGGTATTCTGTTTCCAAATCTGAGGCTGGCTGACAGTTTTTGCCTCCCCCCCCCCATGCCAAGCCAAACCACCAACCTGGATATAACATTTCAGACTCTTCTGTGGTTTGTCAAAGCCTTTGTCTGCCATTCGTTTTTGCAGCTCTTCATACACGTTGGTGTTTCATCGCTGTGTTCCATCTAATATGGCACTTCACATCATTGTCTCCATTTTTTCAGGGCAGCAGTGTTGCAGACTCTTTACTGGCCCACACAAGCACAAACAACTAAATACAGAATGTTTTTCTATTGCACTAGCTTTCTACCAATATGCCTAGTTTTTGCAATAATTGTTGTTGTTTTTGTACTTTTGGGTTTTAAAAGCACAAATTGAAAATGTAGCATTCATCTTCTGTACAGTTGGTGTAGAACTGGCAGTTCCAACACTTGCCTGTATCACATTCTTCGCCCGTAGGTGCAGACATCACCAGGCACACCGAAGCTTCTGTTGATGACGCAGGTTGTAACAATTAAAACTGATCTGACAATTCCTGACAGCTCCCTCTTGTGGCTTTCGTTGGCTGCTAAACACGTAAGTATAATGTCACCAAGGAATGATGGCGAACTATTTCAAACTGGAAACTATTTTCTGCCCGTGCAGTTATGCTCCATCTAAATATCTGAATGCATTGCAGAGGTTAAATGCACAACTAAACCAAAACAAGAAATGATGCATGTAAGATTGAATGTGGAACAAAATTTGCAGTGATACACACACACACACACACACACGCACAGTCAAAGTTTTAGTGCTTAGTTTTGATTCAGCTCTTCATTAGCCACAGGGCCCAACTCCGGTTAGCTCCAGTATTAGGCTCAATTAGAACAAGATCCAATTAGAGGGCTCCTTTCCCCTGGGGGAAGGAGAGGCAGGAAATGAAGACTGAGAAATGTATAAGTCGACAACATGCGGACACAGCCAACATAAACAAACTTACTTTGTTGATCTCTGCTGTTGCTACGCAGGAGTCCTCTGGGAGTTAAAGCCCTGCTAGTCTAAGCTATGAGATAAAACAAAATAAAAAAAAAAAGCCCTGCAGCAAAACATGAACTCTGTGAACACAAGGGCTCCAACACCATGAAGGGAACGTCTGGGCCCAGAAAATGAAAAGCCCACAGGCGTTTTCCATTTACAGCTAAAAATCCAGCACTAGCTCCTAGCCAGGGTTAGTATCAGACTCTCAAAATGAACACTTACACTACGGGAGGAACAAATGAGTAGCTTTCTATTGTCGCTCTATTAAATTTGTTGTTTAATAGACATATACCTTACTCCTGACAAAAATCAATAATGTGGAATTAGATAAAGGGTAGGAAAGAGACAGACAGAAACAGACAGACAGAAACAGAAAGAAAGAAAGAAAGAAAGAAAGAAAGAAAGAAAGAAAGAAAGAAAGAAAGAAAGAAAGAAAGAAAAAGAAAGAAAGAAAAGAAATCCAACTGCGTGATTTGCAGCTCAGCATTACTGTCCTTCTATTTGTATGGTTAGAGGTGGTGATGGCGGCAATGTTGTGCGAGCTGTTTGGGCTTGCCCTTGCCTCGGGCTTTTAGTGTTCCTCCCCCAGGCGGCATGCGAGGGAAATGGTGTGTGGTGTGAGGGTAAACCTTGACCTGCCTGCCAGGAGGCTGCACACGGAATGAAATGAGCACAAACAAAGCAGGAGAGAGAGAAAGAGAAGGAGGAGGATGAGGAGGGGTGTCAGGCAGCAGTGGAAGAGGTATATGGCTTTGCTCATATCACCGCTACCCCCCCCCCCCCACACACACACACACACACACACACTCCAAGAACTGCTGCTATCAGGCTCCTGAGTAGTGAATAGTGTGTGATTTGTGTTTTTGTAATGTATCTGTCATTTGTTGTTGATGTGTGTATAACTGTTGGCTGTGTAATAATTTGCCCCTGGGGGGGGGATAATAAATTACCTTGAACCTTGAACCTTGAATACCTTCTTCGTCTTCTTCTGTGGTTGTCTGATCTAACTCTGAGTGGCAGGATACACACTGAACATCCATGGCGGCACACACATCTCGCTGATTGGGAGTGCTCAGGTGTTGTGGGTGGCATCCTGGTACACGGTGAAGATGCAATGTGAAATGTTGCTTTTCCCTTCATGCTCTGCCAAGTTCTGTCTCAGGGAAAGATGGAAATCCCATTATGTCACATGCCTAACTTGGCCTTACTAACTCTGAAACTCAGTTGTGAAATTGGGTTCAGATCCTAATGAGTTGCAAAGTGGTTTTAGTCCGATAAGTGTGTATAAGAGGCGATGTTTGTTGAGACATTAGTGCTGCAGTGTACAAGCCGTGTTTAAAGTTTACTTTCAGACTGGAAATCCTAAATTAGACTACTTTTGTTTTCTATTATGCCATTTTTTCCTCCCTAGGTGTTGTATTGCAAGATATTTGTTCATCTTATCCAATGAGGATTAAATACGTCTCAAAGGTATAATCAGTGTAAGCTAGCGTGTTGACAGTACACATCCCCAGAAGTGTGTATGCCATATCACTCTGCTTACCTGCGAAAAGCCCAGTGAAATCCATTACATACTTTAGAGACGACTCATGAATGGAATAATTAGCACAGCATGCTTTCCGCCCGGCTGGAAGTCTCTCTCGATAATGAACAAAGGAAAGGAAATTAGCTTTTGTCTCATAAAGTCACAACTTCAAAGATCCCTGCCATTGCATTAATACAGCCATAGCCTGCAGCAGCATGGAGGAGAATAAAATAAGCGCTCTCACTCAGACCCCATTCCTATCAAGGTCTTTCTCAGGACAAATACTGGGAGTTTGGCTCTTGCAGACCACACACATAGGCTAGACTAGATCACTAAGAGAAATTAGGAGAAAAAGGGGTATGCAAATCAATCAAACACAGGTCTCATAATAGCCCATTTTCCTTTTAGTGACACAAAACGTGGCTTATGAAAACAAAATTTAAGATGTAACTCTACTTCCATGTATGATCCCACTATGCAGCTTAATGTACATTTAATCACATCAGGTCAACTCTGTGTCCTGGGGGGTCCCAGCTGTGGTCTAGGCGACCTGCGACGGCCGTCTCCCCTCACTGCTGTTCCAGTCAGCTGCCCTCAGGAGTGTGAGTGGTACACTGATCTGGTGCTGGGTCATTCGGCCTGACACTACTACATTACAGCACATTAAAAAAGGCCTAAACAGGCATGTTTGAGGTCTAGCTGACATGACTGATGATGACTGACACAGTTTAGCTCACAAACTGAATGAATAAAAAGGTTATCGGATTCTGTGCAACGTAACACACAACAAAACCCGTACTGTTATATAAAAGCATGCATCCTTTTCAAAAACTGTTGTGATTTAGATGTTTATATGTCACTGTTGGCTTTCTTGTGCTCATTCTCAGTCTTAGCGTCATTTTCTCCCAGCAATTGTTATCGTTATTACCTCAGAGCAAAAGGAAACAGCAGTGAAGACCAGGGCGAGGCTAGGATTGGCCAAGGCACTCTCTTTTCGCCTATCTGCTCCTTTATCTGCCAGGATCAGTTGTTAGTGCTGGCAGTTTTCCTCTCTTGTCCTCTAGAGAGAGGTGGCTCTCAGCTGGAGAGAGGCGCCAGAGGCTATGCACTGTCTCCATTGTGTGGAGAGACACACGGAGGACTTGAGAGACTCAGTGCAGGTGCAGAAAGGAGAAGAGTGAGAGGGAGCACACCTGAGGGGGCTTTTTTTTCTCACAAAACTCAGGCTTGTTTTTTGAGGGGCCTTTTTAGTGCAGGGACATTTGTTGTAGGGAGGACAGATGTAATGGAGGTACACTAGAGGGAGAGAAAGTGCCCTTAGATAGAATGCTTCCTGCCAGAGACATTTGGTTACAGACACACAGTGCCAGAATAAATAAAAATGTTAGCATTGAGACATAAAGCAGGACACTGCCATTGTTGCTAAATGACCTAAGGAATCTTATGAACTCAGTGATTAAATCTGCATTTGGTTTTGGAAGTATGGCACTGTATGATGAGATGTAAAACTGTTCCATGCACGGCCATCTGAGGTCATATAGTTTACTACAGACAGCTGCGGTTAAAGGTGTTAACCTCACCTCAGACTGGGAGGTTTCTTATGAAAGTGATCCTTTGCTAACTGTTTGTTTAAAAGCTGACAGGCTACAAGAGTCTCAGTGACACCATCTATTCATCTCAGGGTGTCAGCCAGAGAAAAAAACGAGAACGAGGAGCAAAAGTAACCGAAAGGGGGCAGATGATGAGAGATGGAGAGAGGCTGGTGCGCTTCAACAATAGACTTCACACCTTTAGCTTTAAACATCTTTAGATCATCAGAGTAGCAATTTCAGAAATTCATCTGGCGAGTGACTGAATGAGTGCTGATGTTTTCATCACTTTGGTTTTAATTATATGTCTCACTCAGCACAGTCTTCCTTCTACTCTGCTAATTTAGATTGAGATCCTTCCAGGCTTTCCCCTATCTTTCATTTCCCTCCCCTCCTTCTCTCCTCTCTGCATCCCATCAGCCCCTTTGTAGAAAAAAAGAGGAAGGAAAAAAACCTTCATGTCTGTGACTTTCTTGCCCTCCAGCGTATGAAGCCCTCTTTTATTTTGATCATCGCAGCACAATGGATTCATGCCATTCTGGCAACTTTATTCAGTATCAGCCCAAATTTACATACTGCTTAACAAGTTTGTGCGTGACTGTTGATGCCTCTGATCAAAGTGCTTTTGGAAATCTTTCTCATCTGATTTTTTTCCCCCCGTCCTTCATTTCAAATGCATGCTGCAGACAGGCATCTTTAACTCAGGGGCAAAGAAAGGTAACCTTAGTGCTGCACAAGCCCAAATGTCATCCAACAAGGAGGGCTCATGTCCTGGGGATAAAGATAATGTAATCTAAGCAGTATACAGTGTGTGACTGTGTGTCTTTGAGTGTGTGTATCTATGCTAGCCTCAGTGTTTGTTGGAGGCTTGGGTTTGGGGGTGGAGGGAGACGGGATGACAAAAGTCAAAGCAGTCATGTGTCATTTTTGGTGCTGAAGGGCTGGGACCTGCCTTCGGGGCTGTCCTCTCTGTCAGACACACTCAGATATCTGCACTGAACTCTCTCGCTGTCTCTTTTTCTTTTTCTCTCTCAGTCTTTATCACACGCATATACACAACAGTTCTCTAAATAGCATATTGTAAGGTGCGGGGTAACATTTCTACAATGCAAATCGTGTACCAGCGAACATTTAAAGCCATAAACATCTGCTCGTATGAAGTTTGGAGTGACTCATTTCATGTTTTCACATTCTTGCATCTTGACCCCATCTGCTGCAGGAGTAATACTAGGAGGGCCGTAATTTGTACCGTAACACGTAGGCCAAAACAGTCTGGGGATACATGAATTGGAGAAAAATGTTGACAAAAATCAGGTGGTTGATCAAAAAAAAAATCACAGGTCACACTGCAAAGCATTTGTCTGTAACATTCCCATAGGGTATAAGGGGATGCTCCACGGAAAAAATGTGAAGTAACAACTCAGCGCAGGAACACCGTAGCCTCCATCTATAAAAATGGAGTGTTTTGGTAAATATATGTGGCTACTAGAGCAAACAACACAATTGAAAACATTAAATAACCGAGAAAGAAAAATGGCTTCAAAAATACAATGAAAAGAGGGTGTGGGTGGAAAGAGTGGAATCGTGGGAATGCAAGATTGCACCTCCCTCAGGCAATCGAATTATCCTATGGGCCGATGGTTCCTCCTTATGCGTCGGCTGACATTTTCCTGTAACCCCATCCCGAGTAATGCTATGTGATGTGTGTGACTGGCTTCTGCCACAGCCCTGAGAGGCCATGAAGCCCCGGGGGCCATTTGTGTTTGGCCTCCAGCAACCTGGGAATTGTTTATTTTAGTTCTGTCGCCTCCTTTTTGCTTCTTCCTCTGATTTCACCCTCTCCTTCCTTGACTCTTCTTTTCCTTTTTGCCCTATCTAGCCCACTGGTGTCTACTTTCAATTACAGGAGGATGCACTTGTATTCTTCTGTGTGACCAAACCCCTGACAGGTGACTCTGGAGGGGTAACTTAAAACCATGCCTTTAGTCTGTTCACACAAACTGTTAGTATTCCTGCACCTTTCTGGTGACACAAAGGTAAACCACAACCAAAGCTGTCGGCGGTATCTGTTACTCAATTGTATATGTTGCTCTGTGTGATGATGATAAGAGTGGAGGGTGTGTTCAAGAAGAAAACAGTTGAAAATCAAGATGTGCTGTGTGTTATGCATGTGCACAAGAGAGAGGGGAAAGAGATTTAAGGATGGAGGAGATGAGATGAGCGATACGAGATAATAGAATGATATTCAAAATGTCTCCCTGCAGCTATGAGTTAAAAGAGAACATTAAAACAGAACATATTTTGATTGCTTATGGATATGTAAGCCAACACACTAGTATACCCAAAGTTTACTTTATACTTCACATCCCTAAAGGGCACGAGTGGAGGCGGGTCAATCGTCTATACACAAATAGTGTATGTGTATAACTGTCGACATGTGACAAGCAGAAAAGGGACAGTGTTGAGAGCATAGCCTTTTATGACCCAACACACTTTGACAGCTTGGCCATTGCTTGAGGACACAAGCAAAGTTGCTTTTTCATCTGACAATTTTAAGCAAAATAACTCTCCCTCAGTGGATTAAATTGTTCAGAGAGCCTTTGTGGCTGTGTGTTAAAGCACAGAGACAAAAACATGTCAGTAGCCAGTAGATTCTGTTCGCTGTTAGCTGGAGGAGTCATACTGTCAATCTATAAGACAAAAAAGTGAGATGAAAGTGTAACGGATATGATGAGAATGCTGCTTTTATACAACACTGCACTCTGCTGGTGGAAGGTGTCAACACCTTGAGTATTTTGGCAGTATTGAGGCATTCTTAACAGAGGACTAATGTAACCTTAGTTCCCTGGGGATGGAAGTGTCTGTGTGCGCCTAACCTTGAAGCAGTTGCTTTATTTGGACCTAAGGACATTCTGCACTGACAAATTTTAAACATCTCAGGAGGGGCATACTTTGAAACATGGCCACAGGGTGGCACATTAGAATGACAAAAATGTAGATCCTCAAAGTGAAATCTGCCTCAGACTTTAAACATTAGCTAGAGAAGAGAAGAGTAATGGATATATCAAAAGGGATCAGACTAATGGTGTTAGATACGAGCACATTCTTTAAACATATGTGAGCACATGAATGTTTTTCTAGTATTTGTTAACCACAGAGTATGACAGATAAAAAAGAGAAAGAGATACGGGTATGGTTTGGGAAAAAAGAATCTGTTGTGTGTTCACATTAATGCAGTGTTTGCTGTGTTTGTGCAATTGGCCTGTAAGCTCTGTGTGTGTGCATACAAACAATGCACTCAGTCGACAGCCCGCAGCAGTGTGCATTCTTGCTTGGAGAATACATGTCCTCGGGCCTTGTTCCTCCGTCGATGACCTCTGGTGAAGCCATTATTTTCTGCATTAATGATGAGCAGCAGCCAGCGATGAGAGAGATGGACTTTGTCCTGAGGCACAGTAGCGCTGATTATGGGCAACAACAATGCCGGAGAAAAAAAATATATAAATAAAACAAAGAAAGAAAGTGAAAAACTCTTCCCACAAGCAGTTCAAAAGACTAGGAGTCTTAACGGCAGCACAAAATAAGCTGCTCTTGCTCTATTGACAAGATGGATCAGATAACCTTTGTAGCTGGAGGATTAGCCAGAATATACTTTATTAAAGTTTACCTTTAGTGTTTGTTGCCAGCTCCTAAACATCACTAAAGCACTGACTGGAAGAGCATCCTAAATGAAGTTGGAATACAACATGTGGCAATTAATGCACAGATGACATGAATGAGTCAGACCCACACTATGAAAATTAATTTAGCTTTTTTTTTTTTTTATCACCCACCCTGGATTTAAAAACAATGTGTACGGGAAGTAACAACAGGGCTTAACTGATCCTCTGACATCAACCATACACCAACATATAAGACTCACAAACAAGACAAATTGCAGACAAAGTGCAATTGCTCTAGTCAAGGCAGCCAGGGCACCCACTCAGGAAATCCTGGCTTGGGGAGATGACTCTAAATGAAGGACTTTACCATTCACCATTATGTCTTTGGTGAGAGTCAGAGGGAACCCCCGGGGCTCTTCAGCACAGCACGGCACAACTTTTCAAAGGGCTCCAGATTAAAGTCACTGAAAGTTCCCACTGGGGTCTGAGGCCAGGATCCCATTAAGCAGCCCTACCACACCGCCGGCCATAATTGTGTCGTTGAGAATTCAGAGCAGCGGTTGCTTGATAAGCGAATTTAGGGTGAAATAAAAATGGAAAGGCAAAAAGGGGTCTCGTTGGGCCACCATTAGACACTTCATTCACTCATCGCTAATTTGTTTTAAATGACTGAGAGAAAGGTGAGCACTTTATAAAGCAATCTGACTTTTTTTTTCCCTTTCCATTTTCAGGTCTGTGCCACAGAATGCTGATGAGTGGAAAACATTACACCATACTGCCACTACATGCATCTCAAACTGTATTACAATATTCATGTTGTAATCCCCCAAATGGAAAAAAAAAAAAAAAAAAGGATGGGTGACATTTTTGTTTTTTTCTCCAAGTTTCTTCACCATCATATAAAAAAGTGTATTATTAGTGCTAAAATTTCAACTCTTTTTAGTACAATTTAACAAATGACTGGATATGAAGTAATTTTATGTTACTTTAAAATATATGTATATTGTGTATTTCTTCACTGTAATTGAGGGTTGAGTTGTCTGATGATAGGATGACTGAAGCAGCTCATATGTCATTTTGCCAAAGCCTAATAGAGACCAAAACATCATCATTCAATAAACTTTTCATCAACACCCAGTTTTTTTCACTGTTCGCAGGTGTAACTTTTCCTTCTAAAGACCCTTTCACTCACTGAGGTGTTGAGACTTTTTTCCAATACAAGTAACGGAAAAAAAATGTAACAAACAAACCTACTTTTATTGGATATTTGGTTTCATTCTGATATTGAATGTTACAAATGGTTTAATTGGACATTTGACAAAGACGTCACCAGAGCTGTTTGGAGAATATACAAAAACATTAAGTGTCTGCAAAGTTCTAAATCTTAACTTGGGAACAATATATTCCTCTGTACACATTAGTTAGATGGGATTTAACAGTACTTATTTTGCACTTAAACCAGTATCAGTTACAGATGTGTGCAAATAATATATCTCAAGTTAGGATTTAGTTCTTTATGAAGTCAATGCTAGAACCACCAACCTTCTGACTCATTAACTTTTGCAATCTAAATATGTAATTGTTTGCAATAAAAGAAGAATCAACTGCTTCAAGTGGATTTTTTCTGCTTCTTCTTTTCTGCCTCTTCTTCCTTCTCCTTTTCAATCTCAGCAACCAGGTTCTCAATTTCCTTAGATTCCAAAATCTGTAAATAAGCAAGAAAAGCTACCATTAATCAACACGTAATAAGACACAAAACATAAAAGCTATAAATAGTTTTCTGAAAGGTTACCTTCAGGGGTTGATTCCGTCTGATTACTGCAAGTTCAATATTTTTGCCTCCTGACTGGACAACCTGTGACAAATTAAGATTGTGATGAAAAGTGGTCAAATAGGTCCAAAGAACAAGTGTTTCTACTCATGCCTACATTAAAGTGGTATGGGACAAGGTTTACGTGTGTAGAAGAGGGAAATTAAATTAGCACTATTACATAAAGTATTAGTTGAATTATCAAATTTAACACTGGATTATCAGAAAAGCTTTACATGACCAAAGGATTATATGGCAAAATAAGATGTATAAGTGGTATACAGTTCATTTACAGTAAGACAAATTACTTAACTAGTTTAAAAACCTGATTAAAAGGTTTCGTGATGTGGTTTTTTTTTTTTGTTTAATGATTAATTGATTGTGCAGCTGATACATAAAGGTAAAGTACTACTTTATGCTTCTGTTACAATAAATTAATAATTAAAAAAAATAATAATCTAAGTGAAAGATGTGACCATAGAAAGACGAAATGTGACCTTACCTCAAGCAAGGCTTTAATAGCCAACTTGATTGCCTCATTGTCCCCAGCAATGGCCTCATCTGTATAATTCTTCTCCAGGAACTCCCTCACAGTTTTGGCACTACGGCCAATTGCATTTGCCTGATGTTTTACATTTGAACACAATAACATAACATTTAATATTATATAATGCACTGATGTTTTTCTAGTTGTCCGAGATGAACAAAAACAAGGTAAAAAAAAAAACAAAGAACAAATTCACTGACCTTCCATGCATGGTAAGTTCCTGAGGGGTCTGTCTGATACAGCCTTGGAGTCCCATCATAGTCAAAGCCAACAATTAAAGCAGAGATGCCAAATGGTCTACGTCCATTGCTTTGAGTGTAGCGCTACAAATAAGACCAATATACAGGCAACTTTAAATGGTAATTCTATGGAGAATTTAATTTTTTGAGTTTATTAACAGAACATACATATAATATGGATAGGGTCTAAAAACGATCATCTGCCAAGTGCCAAACACAGGTAAATTTGGGTTTTAGTGGACACATAAATTTGGGTCACAAGTAAAGTGGCTCTCACTGTGCTACAATTTACATGTGTACTGACTGAGACTAATGTGATACTCTCTGTCCATCTTATATACTCAAATTCTGGTATCTACTGTTATCTATGACCCTGACAAATCATCCAAGCCATTAGGACAAAGCACTGGCAGAATAAAATAAACTTTGCTGTAGTTTCATGCAATTAAAACCATGCAAGCGTAGTTGTGTACATTAGTTCTCCCAGCCTCAGATACATGTCCATAGCACAGTTCTGACAGACAACGCTTAGATAAAAAAGGAAGATTAACATAGAAATGACCTGTCAGTGACACCTGATCTAAGTATTTGGGTCATAATGAGGTCAATGGAGTGTCCCAACTCCAAAGGCTAACACCATGACACGGTCAAATTTCAAGCAGACTCTGTATTTCTAGCACAGATATAGATTTTGACACCAGATGTTCACTTGTGCCATCTTGACAACAGGCTCTATACAGCTGTTCCCCTAAACTACAAATCAATCACTAATAGTAACTAAAAAGTAATTTTATGAAAATCTTCTAAATAAATTTAAGTTGAATGTTTGACTTTGCTCATCCAGAATTGTCCCTTAAAAGTGACACTAGAGATGAGTATGAATACTACTAAACTTATCAGCTGTGCAATGCTAAATAATGTGTGATACAATTTAAATATTGGCCCTAAAATTGTAAAATGCATTGCACATAGGCTATTCTTGGCAGATTCCATCAGTTTACCTACCATTGGCAGATGAGCCAAATGGTTAATTTTGAAACCCACAATATGTTGTAAAAGTACCTGTTTCAGTGTAGCAATGTAGCGTGTGATGTATTCGACGGTCACTGGGTCCTCAACAGTTAGCCTGTGGCTTTGGCATTCAACCCGGGCTCTGTTTATCACAATACGGGCGTCTGCTGTCAAGCCTTAAATGAAGCAAGAGGTTAAATAGTTAGACAACATATGAATAAAAAAGGGAGTTCATGACAACTGATTCAAGATAGCAAATTCTCAGGTAGGCCTGTTATGATTATAAAAGCATAGTCAATGTTACATTTAATTGAGCTGGTGGGGCTAGTGTTCTACTACGAGATTTTGGTAGAGATAAATAACATCAACTTTCAAACAATTTCATCCTATTGAGCACATTTCTCCAACCAACCTGTATTGGTACAAGTTATTTTCATTAATATCTTTGTATATTTCAGTATTATGCTTTGTGTCATTATTTATATCAAATCTCCCCTGTAAAATGTAGGTTTACAAAAGCTAAAAGACAAGTAATGTCATATTTATTTGTGTGTTCCACTGTTCAGTGGCAATAAACTGCTCTTTTAAAGTGTTTTACTAGTGTTTTATTAGTGACATAACATGTACAGAAGTAATAAAAAAAATTACACTTATTTGTATGACATTTGCATGTCACCAAAGTTTAAATGTCATAACAGCTCGTGTCACAGTAAAACTGATAAATTAAAAAAAAAGCAAGTTTGTTGGTTGAGGTACCTGCAAATGCCATACAGACATGCTCGTCAAGGGCACAAATCTTGCGGACTGTCCTCTCCTCCTGCAACTTTGCTACAGATTTCTTCTCAACACCAAGAACGACAATGTCTTTACCTCTGATTCCCACCTACAGAAACAAATAATACATAATTATGGTCAGTAATCAGTTGTTGGCTTGACAAATAATAAAAGTCGTGGTACAATTTAAGAGCAGGTTTTGAGAACTGTACATTGAATAACCAAAAGAGCTGAGGGTCTACTTCAATGGGACTTTCTGTGTCCAGATTTGTAAAACTACAACATCATGACTTATTCAGTACATCCTCTGACTGTAACTCGTGTTGGATGACAATCTGTGTAACTACAAAAAACGCCTAATATATAATGACAGAGATGCATCTTATTTTACTAAGTCATTCAAGCTGTAAAATCATGAGTGACAAACATAATACTAAAACTTGGACATAGATCTTAAAGATGGTTTGTTTACACCAGGGGTGTCCAATCCTGGTCCTCAAGGGCCGATATCCTGCATGTTTTAGATGTATCCTTACTCCAACACACCTGATTCAAATGATAAGCCTGTCATCAAGCTCTGCGGAAGCCTGATAATGACCATCAGGTGTGCTGGAAGAGGGAAACATTAAAACATGCAGGATAGCCGCCCTCGAGAACCAGGATTGGACACCCCTGTGTTACACCGTCCAAAATTTTGCTTAGATTACCAAGTTAGTGTATTATTGTTTATCTATCCATTATTAGCAGACGTCCCCATATCCTATTGTAACTGAAGCATCTATAGTGCATGGACAGACAGAACAAAATATAACTTGAGTCACTATTATTGCCTCCAGAAACTTGACCAACTTCATCGTTTACTTCACTAAGATTAGCGTTAGCATAATGAAACTGAAACTATTGTCAGAGTGACACAGCGACAAAATGAATATTCGTGTTTCTTTTAGCATGTTCAATTTATAGGAATACTATAAAAGTCAAGACGTTTTACTTTCTCTCTATCAAACAACCCCATAACATGTCAGTGTTTAACTGTAATAAATAACAGAAAAAACAAACTACTATTAGGAGCAGGAAGAAAGCATGCTAGCTGATTGGCTAACTACGGCAGTATTTGCTAAGGTTCGCTCTAGTTGTGAACATTACCGCTGTGGAGCCTTTCTTTACTGCTTCTTGCGCATATTCAACCTGGAAAAGATGGCCATCCGGAGAAAAGACAGTAATAGCTCTGTCATATCTTGCCGCCATTGTACTACAGCACACGTACAATCAGAAGAAAAAAAGACTGAATTTTCCCTAAATGATTCAGCTAGTTAGCAAGAGCGGCTCGTCTGCATGAGTTACAAACTACGCATGCGCATCACCTCTGAACTCGGGCGATACCAATCCACGAGTCTGCAACCCACAACGCCCACACCCGCAAGAAAAAAAAAACATTTACAATTATTTTTAAAAGCGTATCATGTTCATTTTTTTTAAAATACATTTTTATATGAACAAATATCCAGAGTTTCAAAACCAGTAGAAAATTGGCTAAAATTGCAATATTACTTCTTCATTACCATCTATCTATCACCTTCGAGTCACGTTATGTAAGATAAAAGCCGACAAGGACACAATATAATTTAATAAAAAATAAATTTTGGTTATCGTTACCTAAATATGACTAACAAACATTTTAGTATTTTATGTACATGTAAACTTCGGCTAAGGTGCCCCTCTTTGTTGAGCAGTCCCGTGGCCTTCAGGACTAAATCCGGACTGTTCCACTGTCTCAAAAATAGGGGAAACTGTGATTTAATTTAAATGAAATATTTCTGCTTTTCTCAAAACGAATACACTTGTGGACTGATATCTATTTTCTCAAACATATAATAAAACAGTATACCTCTATGGCCACATAAATAAAGGTAAACATTAAACCTATTATGAAATACTATATACACCCCCCTAAACGGACCACTGCATTACAAAATTGCATCCTCCTATTCTGAACTGTTTGATCGGAGTTCTGCCGATTTGTTAAGTGTGTTAGCTACATTTGACTTTTATGATCTAGCTTACTTTCAGTTTATACAGTGTTACTATGTCGGTGGCGTTTGCACCTCACAGGCAGCGTGGGAAGGGTGATATAACACCCGCCGGAATACAAAAGGTAATTCATCTTTTTTAGCGCGTCGCAGAATGGAGGCTGTGGTATCAGACGCTGTTAGCCGCTGAGCTAATAAATGTAGTAGAGCCCTTCCATGTCTAACTGTGAATAGATCGGGCACTGTGTACAGGGTCAGAGCGCGGTGAATATGAACCTCTCTGGAGTTGAGACGCCATGTGTTAGCGACGATTCATAGGGCGAATCCAGAGACTAACGCATAATTGTATATTCAATGAATGAAGGCCCCGCGGGTTTGTTAGCTGAGGACAGCTAACTAGCAAGACGCGTCTTTTGTTAGCTAGAAAGGCACAATCACATTTCACAAAACGCCCCCTCTGCATCCCCTGATGTTGTTTAATCAAAGCCAAATGTTCACCACCAACGCCAATAGTAACCGTAATATAGCCATTCCGTTTAATGAAATAAAAAATGTACTGTTAAAAGATAACAATAACACGTGATGTAGCGTTAAATCTCTGCTTTCGCTGTTGCAGTTACTTGACGAGAACAACCAGCTCATCCAATGTATAATGGACTTCCAAAGCAAAGGCAAAACGGCTGAGTGTTCACAGTAAGTTATGGAAGTCTTGTTGTGCTAACATCTTACTGAAATGTCAAGTTTACAATGATCCAAAACTTTTAATTATGTCCCTCACTTTAAAAGGTATCAACAGATGCTGCACAGAAATTTAGTATACCTGGCCACAATAGCAGACTCAAATCAGAACATGCAGTCTCTCCTTCCTGCGGTGAGTATTAGTTCATGTTATTTGTTGTGGTTGAGTGAATTGTTAAACATTATAGATGACTCGTGAAATAATGTTAAAATTGATAAACGGCTAGAAGTTTGCTTTTATATCTGTATTATTTTGTACATCATGTTTGACACCAGCTCTTAATTTATTTCATTTTCTCTTTGTTTTTTTTTCTTTTGTGTTTTTTTTTTTTTTTTTTAATAAAGTTTCCTTGTATGATTCAGGCTCTGGTGTTTCTAGCAAAGCTGATGTGAGTTTGTTTTGTTTTATGTCTTTCATTTACCTGCAGCCACCCACTCAAAACATGCCCATGGGCCCTGGTGGGATGAACCAAAGTGGACCTCCCCCTCAGCCGCCTCATGGTCACAACATGCCCTCTGAGGGTATGGTAACTGGTGGCCCTCCAGCTCCACACATGCAGACCCAGATGAATGGACAGATGCCTGGTAGGTGTCCTGCCCCCCCCCCCCCATGTCCCTCCCTCATCTCTCTTTTTTTTCTTTCCCCTCTTCTCCCTCAGTCTCTGTCTCACTTGGGTTGCCTAGCAACAGCACAGAACTGTGAGGGAGGTCGGTCTCCTGGAGGATGATGTCACCTATTTACCAGCATTGGTGGTCTTAGACTTCCAGTCTGGTTGTTAATTAGCTTTTTCTCTCGTCAGTTAGGAATATTTATTTGTATTAATACTTTGTTCTGTTTACATACATTGCATTTCAGTTTCTGTCAAAAGTTCAATAGATGGTATGAAGCAAAACAAGAATTTTTGTACAAGACAAGGAATATATGATGTCAGAAAGGTATTTTATTTTGTAGAATAGATTATGTACATTTAATACACGTTTTTGCAATGTTAATTCAGCTGTGATGAAGTCTGTTGCAGTGCATAAACACAGGTTATAGAAAACAAGCTCCTCTTCAGATGCTTCTGCTTTCCAGAAAAGGTTGTCACTTGTGAATGTAACCTTTTGTATTTAAAAAAGGACATGATTTCTACCTCTGGGTCATAAATGTTTTGGCAACTCTCATTGTTTATTTGATTGTTTACATTTACTGTGTATATGAATTGTTTATTTTATTTTTATCTGAAGTATTGCAAGGCTAGAATCAAGTCAAATACAAATGAAGTGATTAAACAGTTATTTGCATACTATTTGAACCACAGGCTTCAAATATATCATCATGTCTCTTTCAGTTTTCTTTTAGTTGAGTATTAATTTTGTGTAGTGGTACACTTGCTGTGCAAACATGTAAATCTCTGCTTGTAATTGGTATGAGGCTGGACAGTGCACTTAATGTGACCCATTATGTAAAATAACCCTGTTTTCTAAAAGGCTTTTATTTTAGGAAAATAATGAATCAATTCTGCTGTGTTTTTGTAGGACCTAATCACATGCCTATGCAAGGTCCCGGTCCCGGCCCTAATCAACCCCCAAACATGCCCAGCGGCTCTATGAATATGCCCCCCAACAGCCATGGCTCAATGGGTGGCTACAATCACACCGTCCCTTCTTCCCAGGGCATACCAGCGCAGAGTCAAATGAACATGACCCAGGGCCAACCCATGGGAAACTATGGGCCTCGGCCAAACATGAACATGCAGCCTAATCAAGGTAAACAATCTATTGTGATTTTCTGCCTTTGTAATGTCATTTGAGTGCAGCTTGAGGTTTTACTTCAGACGATTCTGTTGATTATTGATGACATTTACTGTTTGGTTTCACTCGCACAAACACCCTTGGTGTACATCAGGCCCCATGATGCACCAGCAGCCTCCCTCCCAGCAGTATAACATGCCTCCTGGTGGTGGTGGGCAGCATTACCAAGGTCAGCAGAACCCAATGGGCATGATGGGCCAGGTCAACCAAGGAAACCACGTCATGGGGCAGAGGCCAATGCCACCCTATAGGCCCCCACAGCAAGGTATGCCCCATAGAGTGTGTCTGTCAAGTGTGCAAGTTGTGAGTGTTAGTCTTTCTTTTCCCTAACCCTCTCCCTGCATTTCTTACTCTTTTTTTTTTCCTCCTCTAAATTCCTGTATTTTCATTTCTGTTCCTCGTAGACATCTTGAGGCCTTAATTTAAAATCTTCAGTAACTAAAAATTAGCCAAGTGATCAAAAGAAAGATTTCTAACAAGACCTTGCAGCAGGGAGTCCAACCTCTCTCCTCTTCCCCTCACACAACCTTTCCAACAACACCTTGTATCTACTTGTATGTATGTTGTGTGTATGTGTGTATAGGACCCCCTCAGCAGTACCCAGGGCAGGAAGACTACTATGGGGACCAGTACAGTCACGCAGGACAGGGAGCCTCAGAAGGTAGGAGAAATGGAAAAACAGAAGAAAAAAAAAGAATCAAACCCAGGAGTTGTGTTAAAACACAAATGATGCAAAGAGACTGTGAAAAAGCCAATCTATCAGTTTCTTCATTATTTTCTGGGAAATCAAAGTGACCTTTAGGTCTAAAGAAGTATGTATCTGAGTTTGAGCATCCTCATGTCAGCATTAATCTCCCAGTGAAAGAAGCTGCAATCCATAAACATTCATGGAATACCATCCCCCTAGTTATGCCAGGTAGTCTTATCTGTTTTTGTCAAAGAGAAGTCAGGGACAGAGTTCTGTGTGAGTCTTGGTGGTTGAAGTTATTAAAGCACAAAGTTGTATCTACATTTTTCTAAGTATTATTCTTTCACGCTATCGTGTTTGTGCAACACGACCACCTTTCATACATTTACTACCCCTTAGGTTACAGTGGCTCTTAACTTTTCTATTCTTGCCCAGAAAATAATGTTTGCGGTTTGCAGAGGAGCAACAGTAGCAAAAAAGAAAGCCACTTGATATTGTGGAAAAATCCGTTTAGTCTTTTTTCCTCACTGCGGGTAGTAATATATTTTACATTACAGTAAAAACAAACTCCTTCTCTTTCCTTGTTCAATTAACATTACCTTTTATGTTTATTGTGTTTTGCCTTTTCCTGTACTGACTGCACTGTTTTCTTTGACCTTTGAAACACACAAACTCCCTTTTGTGTATAAAACAGTATAAGCTATAATGCTTGCTGCTTATAAGACGCACACTTTTGTAAACCTCTGATCTCATTGAAATGCTGTTTGTACAGTTGATTCTAAAAACTACTAATTTACTTATCCTCATGTCTTTATTTTTTTATTATTGTCTTTATTTTGAGTTTATGTGGAGATAACCAAAGTTTGCAGTCACTATATTTAAATAGTTTATTGTTAATTTCAAGTTTACTTCTTTTTTTTTTTAATTTCCTGTTCAACAATGACCATTTTTCAACTTTACATAACATAACTTTTCTGCTGTTCATGTTCCGGGATTGTAGAGTAGAATTTTGAGAATTTGTTGTTGCCCAACATTGGCTGGGAATTACAATAAATACAGCTTTGTGACTGTCCCGTCTACCTTTTTTTATGTTAACGTGGTAAAATTATTTCAACATTTCCATTCTATTTTCTCATATTTCTTATTTTTCCAGCCAAGATTGTGTTGCAGTCAAAAGTCCATTTGTATTTCCTCAAGATACAAAACCCTGTCCTTCTCTTACAGTTTTCCCTCCCTTTTTTTTCTTCTTTTTTTTCCTTGTAACTATCTTAATACCTAAACAATGACACTTTAAAAGTAAATACATGCTTTTAAAGATTGTTTGCCATGTATGCTGTAATTGTCAATATGTGGCTTACATTGCCTGATGTTACTCCCTGAAGGTAATGCCCAGTATGGCCAACAACAGGAAGCGTACCAGCAAGGGCCCCCTCAGCAGCAGGGCTACCCTCCCCAGCAGCAGTACCCGGGTCAGCAGGGCTACCCTCCACAGCAGCAGGGTTATGGTAAGTTTCCACCCCCTCTTTGCCCTGCAGGAGGCACTAGCAGCTCTCTTTTTTTTTTCTTTTTTTTTTGGTTTCTGCCTTTTTAAAGTATTGAATAATAATTCTTCCTGAGTGAGTTGGTGGTTACTGCCCCTTGGAAATGTAGTCATGCCAAATGCATGTCAAGACATCATCAAGAGCAAGGAATTAAAGGAGCACCTTAATGAATGGATCGGGGATTGGAGTTTGGTGGAAAAGAAATTTAATCAGTAGTGGTGTCTGGCACTGCATTAGCATTTCTCCTGGTGCTTTAGTTTGATATGACACAGACTTTTGACAGAGTGGGAGAGCAGCTTTGGCTGAGGGGCACAGACACTGGGCAAACTGTGTTATGAGTGGCAGCCAGATGTTTTTGACGTTCTTGCATTCATTCATCGTCAAGAAATATGTGTAACTCCAAATACCCCCCCCCCCCCCAAAAAAAGGTACTCTACATGATATTATTTATGTTTGTAAATTGATGCATCATTACTTTTTCCAGTTGTAGGAAATTGTCTTAAAATATCTAAAGGTAGTTTAATTGTTATGACTTTAGAACTAAGCATCTTAAAATTGTCAGTAATTGCAAATGATCTGGAAAACAAACATTCTCCAGGTTCATACATTTGCAGTGGCGTTGTCTTAGTATTCGGTCTCCACGGTATGATAACTATCAGGAAAATTGCAGTATCACAGCATATGAAACACAGTTGTTTTTGTTCATTACTGTAGGTCAATGAATAAAAGGAATGGAAGTAGACATTTAGATTGGAACATTGGCTGACTATTGAAAATATTATTGAAGTGGATGATGTTGTATTTACTAAAAATGTTCCTTTTTCAAAATTAATAAGAAAGCTGTTCATCCCTTGTTGGAACGGACACACACACACACACACATTCGGAACAAATGAACATTAGCTACTTCAAGATAGATTCTCTCCATGATAATTTTTTTTCATAACAACCATAAAGTCACTAGTAATTAAAAATATATTTGTTACATAAGTACAATTTACATTTAACTAGAGGAAAAGAATATCGTTGAAAAAATGTGAAGTTCTATCTTAATGAAAGATACAAATTCAGTCCAACATTTCCACTGTTTCATCTTGTTCTTGTCTTAAAACAAATGGTAGGTTCTTTGTAACAAATATATCGTGAATCACATTAATCCAGTCTTTAACCGAGGGCCTTTCAGACGCCATCCATTTCTTTGATCTGTCCTTTAATTTTACATTTTAGAGGTAATACAAACACAAATGAGGTTCTCCATTTGGTTGTCAATACTTTAGAAAAGCAGGTGTACATAGAACAATACCCGTTGTTTTTTTTTTTCTACCACAGGGCATCTTACAACAATATATCACCACATTCCTAATTCATGGACTGGCTTGGCAACAGGAATGGCTGGAATTAAATAAATTCCTATATTTAATATTAAAAGCATATTTGTAGAGTTTATCTAAACCGCTGCATTTTTAAAAATCATCTCGAGCAGTATTTTATACTGTGTGTCTTAAAACATATCTGGAGGCGATCTTTTAAAGCATACAGTGTTTAAAAAAAGTTTGACATGCAGTCACAGTATTGGAACTCCTTCCCGTCTTGTCTTTTTCTTCCTCATCCAATTTTTTAGCAGAACCTTCCATCACTCACACTCCGTCTCCGTCTGAGCTCAAGTTAGTAATGAGCAAGCGGAGAGGCAGAGGCTGTGAGGTGAGATCCATCTGGCACACACACACGCTTCCTCTCACAGGCCCCCACAAGGTTACGCTCAACAGCATCAGGCATTATGAGAGCCTAACGATGCTGCGTGGGCCTCATTTGACTTCAGCCCCAGTCAGGCTTCGCTCGGTCGTTCACTGCCCCTGCATAGATTGTTGCGGTGTACGGGGGCTGATGAAGTGATTTTTATTATTATTTTTTTGTCTCTTTTTTTGTTATTTTTTTTAATGAAGCCTGCTTCGTTAATGAAGACCAACAGCATCTCCTTGATGTCTCCTTGCATTAGAGAGCGGCTGGCTCCAACCTGACTCACTTATTCTCTTTCGTTACTGAGTCAAGCGTTGTGGAGGCAGTCTAAACAAATGGGTCTGACACATTCACCATCCTCTCTTTGTCATACATCAGCTTTTTTTATTACAGCCCATTAGTGGTGGTAAACTAACAGGGATTCCCTTGAGGTCTCACAATAACAGGTAGGAGATGGAAACAGTTAATGAGCAAAACGCTGACCATTATCAACCTGGGTGTGAGTTTTCTGATGCCCCCCCCCCCCTTTAAATAGATGTTAAAACCAAGAATAACACAATACGCTACTCCTTTAGTATGTGGCAACAGGTTATGCTTGATTGTTATTCAGTGCTCATCAAAATATTTTTCATCCGTTTCAGAAAAAGACAGTAAAATCTATTTCTTAATGAAAATGAATATTTGACCAGTATTCCCATTTTACATGCAACAGTGCATATTCCTATTAATGTAAAACATTTCCACTGGGATAGCCGTGCTTGACTGTGCAATCTCAGCCTCCCTCTTTTAACTCCATAATTACCATCATGAAAACATTGGTGTTGTGATGTTTGTGAACATGTAAAAGCTATTGATACGTAGGAGTTTCATTATGTTCAGAAGTAGCTTTGATTCTCCTTCTAACTAGAACCGTCTTCTTGTTTTCTGAGACCATATAGTCCTACTCTAGCAGACTAGATCTGACCATGTACACATGTTCACGGATCATTATTCCTAAAAACAAGTAAGTAATACAAGTAATACTAGTAGTTTGTACATGTCTTAATAGGTAAATGCTCTCTACTTGTAGCATGCCCAAAATTACAAAAGAATATGCTGTTAACACGACCCGCATCAAATTTGGAGTATTGTCACATTCTGAATAATAATGGGATATAACAGTGCAGAATTTACAAATGAAATCCACCTTTCTGCAACTCTCTCCTCTCAGTCCAAATCAAGGTTATTAGCATTCACAAAAACAAAATGGCAAAAACTAGAATTGTAAAAACATTAACTGAAATAAATAAAAACTATATTTAAAAGAAAAATGATAACTAACTGAAACTGTATTGTGTGCTCATAAAAATGAAAGGTATATAAATTATAGATAAAATTCCCTTCACTTTCGTCTTTGTCAATGTTGGATCGATATGAAATCAATTTATTACACTCAAGCAATTTTAGCTGGTGGCACCATACAGTGCTGCATGGTCCATTACATCTCGTCACTTGTCATTTAGAGTCGGCTTCTCGTCCCCACTCTACCTGACAACACGGAGACTAAAGTTGGGAGAATCTAGTAGTCATGTATGGGATGTCTGAATACAACAATGAGGAAGATAAAAGATATGAAAAAACAAAAGGCAATAAAAACTAGCAGACCTGCTTTAAAAATAATTAAAAGTAACCGAATTAGATAGAAAAAAAAAAGTCAAAACTAAATAAAATTAAACTATATTGAAAATCCAAAACTATTCTAACCTTGGTCCAAAACAATGTCACTTCACTTTGCTATAAAACTGAATCTGATCAGTGATTGGTACTAAATAATAAGGGTAATGTTATTATAAAATATATAAATATAATACTAACTAATAAATGTGGCTAACAATCACATACTGTACTTCACCTCCCTACCTGTCTGAAAACATCTGCACTTATCCAAAATAAAAACATCACAGTATATTTTCTACAACGTGAATACACAGGTAAGGAGTAAATGCAGTGAATGCTCTTACATACAGTAAGAATTTACAAATTTTAAAATCACAGAAATCAACTCAAATATCATCAGTATAGCAGAAAAACTAATGCCGTTTACCTAGATAGATCTTACACTTAGAAGTTGGTGTTCAGTACAAGGAAAATATGGGGGAAAAACAATCCGAGGTCCTTTTAAACCAACTGAATAACACGCTATGGAAGGGAATTCTGAAATTTTTGACCAGTGATTCTTAAAAAAAACCAAAAAACTATGAAATACTGTATCTCATGTTTTCTTGAATGGAGCTAATGCTTTTGGTAATCTTTGTGCGTAGGTGAAGACTGTGTTATGACTCCCAAAAACTTTTAAAATAGAAGTGCATCCAGTATTATGTAGTTATTTTAGTGAAACCACTCTGCATTTTAACCTAAACTTTACATTGTGTAGGCAGGATCGTAGCATATAAATGATGCTTTAACTTTACTCAGTGGCTTTATGTGTATTTAAAGATTATGGAACTTTCAGCTAAATTGTCTTGTTTTTGTTTTGTTTTTTTTCTTTTGTTATATATTTTTTTTAATATAGGTCCCTCCCAAAGTGCCCCAGGACAGTATCCCAACTATCCTCAGGGGCAGGGCCAACAGTACGGGGCCTACCGCCCTCCTCAGCCTGGACCCCCACAAGGCCAGCAGCAACGCCCTTATGGCTATGACCAGGTGAGTATATCAGCAATAACAGACAGTCACAGAGACTTTAGGTTGTAGTTTGCCCCTAAATGGGTTTAATAACATGATTTAGTTGTATATTGTGTGTAGACCAGAGATGTTTGTGAGAGAACTTTAGATACTACAGGTAGTATCATATGCATGCTGTCATCATATTGGGTGTTTAAGCTGTTTCCAAAATAGTCTGTTACTGTTGTTTTTTTATACTTGTTAAGTCAAATCTAAGTTATGTATCCTGGCTAATGTAATGCCAGTACAGTGAAATATGAGGGCTTTACAAGGGGTTCTTCCTTAAACTTGATGAGAGTGCTCTACTGTTCAAAGGAAGATCTATTTGTTGCCCTGTACTTCCTGTGGTCCTATGTGGGTGCCACAGCTACACTTTGATATCTTTATCTTTGAATATTCAGGGGCACATGAGGAAATAAAGGCCCGGGGAATTGAACCCCTGACTAGCTCTGTAAGAAGCAAAGGTAATGGTTGCTGTGAAGACCTCAACGTCCAATCTAGACGTTTGAACACTTAGCCTTAATTTGCATTTGTTATGTTTCTTCTGTCTCTTTTGTTGTCTTTATCTTTCTTCCATTTTTTCCTTTTGTCCTTCCTTTTTTTTTTTTTTTTTTTTATGTTGACAGTTTTCATTTAATTTGTTCTTTTATTATGTTGGTAACCAGGGGTCGAATTGTAAGTCTTGAGGTCCCAAACACAGCCTGTTTAGTGTTCAGAGATACAGTCAAAAGCATGTTTGGCCATGTCATTAATCTCTGCAATTTAACAATGCTGGATTAGATGGCTATTATGCGTTTGATACATTTCATACACTTGAAATCAAATAGTATTTACATTAAACACTAGAACTAAATTTGCTCTTAGTATATTTGTGATTGACGCCAAACACATACTTCGACCCCTGTTCTATAAATGCATCAATTACTGCTGTTTTTACACTGAATTTGTCTCGCTAAAACTATTATCTACTAGTAAGTAGGGAATATCGTCCTTTGCCATCCTGTTGCTGATACCTGAGGTGTCCAGATTGAATTTAGAGCTCACAAGCTGAGGTCATGCTGCCACCTGCTGGTCAATACCAGAAAATGCAGTCATAAATCATGGTTTGCAGTATGATGTGGTTAAAATCACAAATGTTTCTTTGCACTCTTTGTACTTTAAGATTTGTAATTGCCTTTTTGTTTTTATTTACTTTTTGAAATTGTGTGGCTTGAGAACATAAGTAACGCAATCCTGTCATATTTCTATCCACAGGGGCAGTATGGAAATTACCAGCAATGAGAGATGGTCACAGCAACCCACACAGCTCTGCTCTGATCTCTGAGCTTTGACCTCTGGTCAAGTGTTAAGCAGCCTTTAATGACGGTTGCATCTTGCAGAGATTCTCTCAGACCGAAAATATACAGTACTCAAAAACATGATCACCCCCCCTCTTCCCCCCTATGGGCCCCCTATCCTTGCCTATAAAATGTGTTCAGTTCATGTATTTTGACTTGACATCAAAGTCAATGACTCACCCTCTGGTCCACTGTTTCAAAGCAGCAATGCCTTAAAAAAATGGAACTGCCTTATCCTTTAGCATTGCAGATTGTGAAATGGGCTAACAAAATTTTGGATATTGGAGATGATTTAAATGTACAGTTTAATCTATTACGGTTCATTATTTCTCTGTAACCTTCAGCACCCTGTCAATAAGAAGCAATAATGCCAGCAAGTAGGGAAATATGTGGGGGCTTAAAGACATAATGCACCTAATAAACTTCCCGCTAGGCCATGGTACATGTCTCGATGTATGTGATGATGTAAAAATATATTTTATGCTTTTTAGATCAAGCTAACTTTGTATAAGACAAAACTAGTACTAAAGCTGTGTTGTTTATTTCATGAAGTGTATGTGTCAATGTTTTTTATGATGAACCCATCCAGCACTTGTTTTTCTTGTTTTGTTTTTTTTAATAATTTTTGGGGGTTACATTATAGAACTGTGGAATTGGATCTGCTATATTGATCACATGGACACTGTATGAGTTCTTTTGTGAGAAAACGGTAAATTAATAGAGATGCAGAGAATTCCCCTTAACAACAGAAATGAACAGCAAACGGCACCTAGAACTTAATGACCAAAGCTCTGGGAAATGTTTCATATGTTACAAAGCATGTAACCAGTGCTGTACCTTTTGTCTAGCTGTATTTTTAAGTTTGTGAACACATTAGCTGACAGATAAACGGCTATTGCCTTTATTTGACATGTATACAACATGGTAATATGTAGCCACTGCAGATTGTAAGTTTATGCTCCCAAGAGCCATCTCTTCTATACAAGCACCTCAGTCTTGTCCATTGACTGCAAATGGTGAATGGGAAAGATTGCACTCGGTATTATAAATATTTCCAAGTACATTATTTTGTTAGTCTTGACAATGCTGGAATACCCTTTTCCCTTTGAATAAACGTATAAGTTGATGTCATTCAAATAGTGTTGTGTGTGAATAATAAAGATTGTTACTGTCAAATATGTAACATAAGATGTGAAAATAATGTCCTGCAGTTGATTCCTTAATTTCACAGTAACAACTGGTTGTGCAGTTTTATATCACTGGCTTGATATCTGTTTTATGGTGCATACCTTATTGATCCCATATGTACAGCAGCATAAAGAGGAGGGCCTCATTTTCCTCTGATATTGTTTATATGGCTGTTTTAATATTTTGCATTCTGCACCCCATTGAAGTGGTGGTCACATTTGTGTTCATTGCATTGTATAACTGTACATTATAATAAAATGAAAGAATCTTTAATATACTCTGACTTGTGTTATTTATATTTAGCGTTGTATCACAATAACATTTAATCCAAACGGGAATCATTCATCAAAATCACTCATCCTGAAGAAAAGATAAACAAGATGTGCGCGTCTGGTGCCGTCATAACCTGACAGTTTGATCTAATTGTTTTGTCTTCATCTCCTATCTTGTAGTCAGTTTCCGACTGATAATGACCCTGCCCCACTCAGCAGCATGTCTGCTTTGTCCAGATGCATCCAGAGAGGTCCAGAGCACATTTACACCCAAAATTACCTTCCATGTCCCTCTTTCCCCTTCTGCTCCCTCCAGAGAGGGAGAGGGACTACCTGTCACATTGGGGGGAGTGATACAGATGGTACACCAGATGTGTGGCCGAAGCACGTGATGGGAGAGTGGTGTTGGTGTTAAGAGGGCCACAGACTGCTTGGGTCGCCTCGGTGCCAGTGATGAGTGTTTCTGGGAGTGTAAATGTGGGCGAGTGCAGCAGATGTGCTTTAAAGAAGGGCATGATTTGTCAACTTTTTGAGCACTCTTGTGTTTATGGACACACATGTATCTACTATATGTTCTTGTGTTTGTATCTGTGTACTCTGTATCTATCCTGTGGTTTAGTGGCATCTTATAGTCACCCCACCATCCTGCTGCTCCACAGCTGGCCGCTCCACCCTTCCCAGCTGCCACTGGGGCTCCCCCTGGCCCCTCCACTTGGCAGAGCTGGCGTTTTGGGCGCTCCCCCACCAGTCCTCCCTGGCAGCTGCTGCCCTCAGCTGCGCTCTCGCAGACGGTATTGGGGTCGGACAAAGTCACTCCTCCTGTGACTGTGTCTGGGGCCATTGGGGGAGAATGAAGAGGTGGCAAGGAGACTCTTACCTCTGATAAAAGTTCTCTTTTAAATGCTTGTCAATTCAACTAAAGTACAAGCAAAGCAGTGATGGAATCCTGGAGTATTAGTGTTTGATGCACTGGCAGCGAAGTTTCAAATGGGTTTTGAGGAAAGCATTACTCCATGCATGTTTTGTGATGGCAAGGCAAATAGTGAAGTGGCAGCATCATTTAAGAGGATGATTATCTTGTTCAATATTTTGATAATTATAATTCAGGGCACCTTTCAGAGGAGGCTCCTAACCACTGAGGGGAAAATGACATTGTGATCATAGCTGGCAGGCAAGATGTGATTTCTCTCTCTCTCTCTCTCTCTCTCTCTCTCTCTCTCTCTCTCTCTCTCTTTCCCACTACCACTAACTCTCCCTTTCACTCTCTCATACACACACTCTCAGTGTGACAGAAAGTCTATGGGGAGGTATAAGAGGTAGTTATGGGGGGAATGCAGCAGCCTCCACAGTTTAATTGGAGATGTGTCACACTAAATAAATGGTGCAAAAACAAGCGCTGACTGGAGGCTTGAGGGAGGGGCCCAGGGGATGCAGCCTGTTTTATTGGGCAGGAGCTTTGCACCACTCCAGGGTGAAACGGGGCTATGCACTGCTGAGATAGCCTCCAACCACCAAACCACTAGGCCTCCCAAAGACTACTGTGGAGGAAAAGACAAAGGCATTCATTTCACTCCACCGAAAAAGCATCTTATTGGTGTTAAGGAGAAGGTGTGGATGAACTTGGTGACCCATTTGTTCCTCCTCCAATAAGGATCGTATCATTTTCCTCATCTGCAATTTCAATTTCTGCACGCTGGTGAACCAATCCATAATTGTAAAATCTTGCGCAAATGCTGTCTGCCTCACTTGCTGCTAGATCCAATGTATGCCAATTTATGTTTTGAGGAAACTGCAGCCAACAGCCTCCAGCCAATCCCATTTTCCTGCGTAATCCATACATGACCTCTAAGTTACCAGGAGAATGTATTTTCCAATATTCTATCAATGTTGATATAAGTGTTGTCTCGCTTCGCTCATGCAATGTGTGTGTCTGCGCACCATGGAATACAGAGTTCATGGCATGAGTTTTGATTTACCTCTACAGTGTACCGCAGTAATTGGATGTGACACCATTCTCTCTTCTCTCCCTGGGGGATATAACAGGAATCTGACTATTATGGCCCCAGTCATGAATATGTCAGGACAGCTGCAAACAAAAGCTGCCGATCTGGATAAGTCTCCGCTGTATGTTGTATGTTGTCTCTGAACTGATATATGAGATAAATCCTGCAAGGGTAAATGAGTTCCATGTAAAGCAATTTGCAGTGTTTACGAAGAATGATTAATTGCCATTGTTTGGATAAAACTATAGTACATTTTCAACGTTCATCATTATGCTTGCCAGATACATACTTGTCTAACAGATATTTGTCTAAGCTATTATTTCTAGTTTCAAAACAACTGAAAAGATTTTTGGACCTGACATACACAAACAGGGTGATCCCCTGGAAAGACGTTGTTTTGCATGCATGTGATGTGCAATGCTTTGTTTAAATCCCAACGTTTGTTGAGGGTTTAGCCATCAAATCAAATTGAGTGTGCTGTTTTGTATGTGTTGTAGCCTCATAAAAGTAGTCTCTGGGTGAAATAGCAGGTATGCTGATATCAGTATTCCCACAGCCTGCATAATTGCTGTAATTTGCTTTCCCTTTGGGTAATCTGTAAACATGGCTGTTTTGATGTTTTTGGCATCCTCCATTGGCTGAGCTCTCTCCTCCTCCAGTGGAGCCCCCATCCCAGCCCAGGGTGACACAAATAGATCCTTCCCCAGAAGGCGCACGTAGTTCCACATGGGCACAATCAATACAGCCCAGTCGTCACTGGAACTGTGGCGGTATTAAAAGCACCCCGTGAGCTGGTTCTCACCACGCTGGCGTTTTAGGGAAATAAAGCTATTGATCCTCCAGGGCCTCTGGCAGAGCATTAACCTGGGCTCGCAAATTAGAACGTGCTCATCTGGACACATCTGCCCGCAATGTTCCCAAAAAGCTGGTCCCAGGGAGAGAAAAGGGGGGCTGCGAGGCCTGCTGCTTCCAGTGATGAGTAGAGCGCTACTTGACGCCCATGTCAGAGTGGGGGAGACGTCTGGATGCCCAGGACTTCCATTAGAGGCCCAGGATGGTAGCATGGGTCGATGTGGTAAGGTTTGGTTGGGGGTACTCCATCTCAGACCAGTGTGGTTCCTTCCCCCTAATGTAGAAAAAAAGAGGGGGCTGACCCACAGTAAACCTGAGCTCCTGACTGGAAGGACAATGGAGGGAAAAGCTGCCAGTGAGTATCAAAGACAAAGACTCTTTTGTGCAGTTTTATATCAAACAGCACAATAGGTTTCACTTTTTGACACATTTCTAGTAAATATCCAGCAGACCGATCCAATTCAATGCAAACACACAGTCACTGACTGAACATTTTATTATAAATTATACATCACAACTTGCACATTTTATTGGTTGCTAAGCTCACTTCAATTTCCATTTTCACATTACATTTTTATTTGTTTGCAAAAGCTAGAATTATGTTTCCCTCCATGGACACCATGAGCCATTGATTCAAATGCCTCACTTCCTGCAGTTTCATACAAGTCAGTAATTATATTTGACAAGAAGATCAGGTTTTGGTTACACAGAGACAGAAATACAAACAGTTGTATGGATGTACATGCGCAAACATAGTTTTAGTTAAGAACTTATTTACTCCTTCTTTTTTTAACCACATCATGCAGAATGCACATTATCTATGTGAAATTGTAGTAACTTTACACCTTTTCTGTCATGTTGCATAAACATGATTTTTTTCAGTTTTGGTTTTGCACCATGCACAATATACATCATAGACTTATTGGATGCATGAGCGCCACTCAGGGCATCTTTAAATGATGTTAACTGATGGAGAAATTCTGTGCATCTCGCTTCACAACAGATTTTAGCAGCAGATTTACACAGACAGAGACACTTTGGAAACTTTCCCTTTTTTCTCCGCCTGCCCTAACAGTGGGAAGCTTGGAAGTTCTCTGCCCCAGTTCTCCATGTCCTTGAGAGTTGTGCCTTCGGGCCGGGGCTGTTGGGGTCCCGTGGTGCACAATGTGTGCTTCTCACTCAGGCTCCCGCTGTACTCCGCCGCCCCTGCATGGCTCTGGAGAGTTGCCAAACTCTGAGGGGTTGTCCATGCGAGTGGGGAAGCGTACATTTTCCTACAAAACCACTCTAAACATGTCACTTCCTTCCCCCATGACAGTTGACCGGATATAAATCACTTTCCTGGATTCATTGATGACAATGGGATACATAGGAAGATGTCGGTATGAATAATCAGACTAATTGCAATAAACAGTGTGAAGTGATGTGAAAATGACCAAGGATCTTGATTTCCACATGGTAAACCTTCTACAGGGTAAAGTCTGTGATGCCAACAGAAGTGTATGTACGATTTTGTGTGCAACACAAATATATATATTTTACATTTTGGTCAGCACATTTGCATTGTTTTTTTTTTTTTTTCTTTTTTTGTAATTAATATGGATATTTGCCGAGAGCAAAGATAAAGATCTATTTTCTAATATTTTGTCCTTGGATTGTGCACTCGGGGAATTCACTCCCCTTTTTCTCTTTCTTTTCCCTGGCTAAAGCATGGGGAATTGGTGGGATGAGAGGCTATTCCCTAAATAGCCCATGGCAAGAGGTATCCTGATTAGCATGCTGCCTGCTCTCTGGCAGCAGTCCTCCAGGCCACCAGCACTATCACTTACGTGCTGTTTGTATTTGTAGTTGATAGTGTGTGCTGTTATAATTGGAATGAGCTCAGGAACCTCGTTTGCTTTTGATCCGCTGCCAGCCACTCAGAGTGCTACTGGGCCACAGCTCTCACCTCAACACTCCCAGTGGATTATGGGAAACTGCAACGCTTATGTTCTAAAAAGCGCCTGACAGCATCTCACTCAAGGTCGAACAATACAATGGTAAGTGTGGGGAGTAGAACAAAAAAAGATGGAGGAAAAAGTTGAACTGATATTTGATGTAACACTGGGTATTGAGTCAGGAACTGGGGAAATGGTAGTTCAGACTCATGGAACCAAGAGGCAAATATCAGCGGACATGTGTGATTGTTTGGGGAGACTTTCAATAACATACAAGGATATGTGGAACCACAACACTCAGAGGAGTTTGCTTAAATGTATTTCTATAAAAAGGAGATTCGTTTTCACCAAAAATCTGAAATTTCACAATAGTTTACTTTATGTAGCACTACTCATCTGGACTTCATCAAGATCTATAGTGTCAGATGTGAGGAGGATTCTCTAATGGTGTATACTTTCAGTCTATTACTTTGCACTCCATGACATTTCAACAGTTTGATCTGCTGGCTCAGCACTTTTCCAGAGTGGACCAAGGACTTATGGGAATTTGATGCTCCTTTGCTGCCAAATGCCAGCAGGCCAATGAAAAAAGATATCTGAAACTCCTAAGCTCAATATTTAATCAGGCGCTGGGTTACATTTGCTGTTTGATTAGGTAAGAGAATTACACCTCCCAGAGTCTTTGATTGCTTTGAAAATATTTGGCCAAAAAATTAATACTCATCTTTGAACTGTGAGCTCTAGGCGCTAATATTTCAGCATCAGTGATAGATATAATAGTCTTGGTTACAAATATATTGTATTGGTGTCATTTTCCATTACGTTTTGATAATTTTCTATTATTATTATTATTATTGTTATTATTATTATTACTATTATTATTATTATTATTATTATTATTAATAATAATATTTAGCACTTGTTATTTGCTTCTTATTCAGTAGCCTTCTGATCATCCTTGTTTTTTGGCCATGCGTCCATCTTGTCACATCATAATCACACAGGACTGGGTAAATCCACCTGAGAATAACTCTGATGAGCTTGTTCCAGGAGGGCATTACCACTGGTTAAGTACAAACACCTGCTAAAATATTGGCAATTAGGACATAATTAGCTGCTAATGTATTTCTAATCCGAAGCGGGCCATAGATTTGTCTTTTTTGCGTAGACTCCCTTTTTTAATGTTCTCCGTTGTTATTGTTTTCCTCAGGTATTTGTATCCCTAGAACACTGACTAAGTGCCCTAGTTCATCATATGCAAATGGCTTATTAATTACACATGCATTATGCCCATATTCAGAAGACATCAAAGGGTCTGCGAGGCTTCAGATGGTCCCCCTCTGTACCACACTCAGGTTACAAATGCCTGCGTGTGCACTTTCCAGTGTGTCTTTTCAGGCAAACAACTACATCCTCAATTAAAAATTTTCACAGGAACCTCTCTCTTCTTGCCTACTAATATTTGAGAAACACCTCCGGTGGTCTGCGGTTGTTTGGTAACCGCAAATTGCAAACAATCATTTGAGCCTAGATTACATTATTAGAAAGCTGAGACTGAGTGTACATTTGCGGCAAAAGCAATGCAATATTTGTTTAACTAAATGAGAAATGCCTATAGTTATTTTCTGTGTGACCTTATCAAGTTGGAGCAAATCTTTGAATTGATCAGCTCCTTGATCACTTCAATGGTGTTTTGGTATTGGCGACCCAGGCTGAGCTTCAGACATTTCAGTTCTGTATGTCTGCATGTTTGTTCTGTCTATTCGTCCCTGGTGAGTTCTCTGTTAACGACCCATACAGCAGGTGTCAGAGTGTGATTTATACAACCTATAATGCCTCACATTGATTAGCAATAGAGCTCTAATGGGATGCCAGCCCTCACAAGCTTTCTCTAAAAGGAAAAAGAACATTGCATACCACACCCTTTCAGCACAATTCTATATCATTATGCATCCTATTTTTGCATAAATCAGCCAGTCCAATGAGACAGGGTAGAGGTAGATGGTGTGTGCAATCACTGTAACCCTGGGCAGTCCTCTGTTATCAGTCTCTAGTGGGCTGCTCTGACTGGGTGCTGCAAGCATAATTAGCACAGTATTCGCTTTGATGATAAAATTGGTAATAGAGCATTTCTTCCCTCCCCTACCTACCTGATTTTACCATCATTTATTGATCTAATTAAAATAATTCAACTGTTAATGTTGTAATTTTTTTTTTTTTTTTTTTTTTTAATTATGGAAAGTAAGTTTTGATTAAGGACAAAAAGATTGAAAAAGATGGCATGTGTTTAGCCAGTAGACACACACAGAAGACACATTAAGGTATATTCAGTGCCTGTCAGTATTAGATGTATTAGTGTTTAAATATGCAGATTAGAGTTCAGAAATACATTAATCTGGAGTTAATCAAAATGTTCTTATCAATCAGTATCATGCCAGAGAAGTATAATGGGTTAATGGGTTGCTGTAATGTAGAAAAATATTTCCTTTCCTTGCACAGCAATTTATATTGTACATCAAAGCCACCAGGTGGGGCTGAATCTTTCATAAATGAATCCCGCTTTTGGTTTTTTTTTTTTTTTTTTTTTGAATCACTGTAGAAAATGCCTAAGTGAGGTGTTATTCTATGGCATTTTTGTATGGCACCTTCAAAACTATAATTTCTCATTAGGAGACCAAACTGCTTGTGGTTGTCCTCATTACTAAAAAGGTAGAGCTCTTTCCCCAAAGGTAACTTCATCAACACCAGAGACAAATCTATCTTAGGTGCTCTATTTATATTTCTGACTCACTGCCACAAAGATTTATTCTGCACTCCTGTCAATCCATCTCTCTAATGGGCAATGGCATCCTTTTTAGTTTAGATTGCAGCTACACGTGTGTGTGTGTGTGTGTGTGTGTGTGTGTGTGTGTCCTCTGTCTCTGTGCATGTGTGTGTTCCTGTGAGTGTACCCGTGTTCACGTTTTTAGGAGGATTTTTTTTTTTTTTTCAGATGAAAAAAAAAAAAAAAAACAAGTACCTCGAAGACACAGAGACTGTCTCATCTCTAAAGAGTGTCATCTTTAGATAGAGAGCTCAGATGTGATGTAATTAAGATGATAAAAAAAAAAAAGCCCATTTGCACTTCCATGGGTTATTAATGTGGACTAATGATGCTCAGATCAACTATAGATGTCTGCTAGTTATGGGGTTAATCTCCTCATTCTAGCAAAAGCCATAAAGATAAACATCTTTACGCAGAAATGGGCTCATGAAGATCCCCAGAGAACTACATCGCAACTTCACAAGAAAAGTTTG
Organism: Maxillicosta whitleyi; assembly: GCA_029822895.1. NCBI lineage: Eukaryota > Metazoa > Chordata > Actinopteri > Perciformes > Neosebastidae > Maxillicosta > Maxillicosta whitleyi. The sequence goes on along the minus strand of JAPSES010000030.1, from coordinate 4,144,182 downwards.
AAGGACCAAAAATAAAACTGATGCACAGACTTGTACGGTCATTTGCTAATTCTCGAGGAAAAGCTTAACAATCTTTGAATTGTGAGTGAAAAAATAAACTGAACTGAATTAATTGCATTATTTTAGTGTCAGCTGATTCTTTATCATTACATATTTCTAATTCCATATCCACATAGGAAAAAAGAAAAAGAAAATAATGAAATGAAAGAAAAATTACACTATGCAACACAACCACAACGCCTTCTACACAGTATTACAGTAAATAAATACTGCATTTGATATAGATTTCTTACTACTTCGTTGAAATGAAAAATACAACCTAGAAAAACATACATATATCTTCAGATGTAGTTTGGCTTTGAATGTACAGTAAAGAAAAAATGTTATTCTTGTACTTACAATTAATATACTATCAAATATTTATTATTAGTAGGATTTTAACAGCACCAAAGGTCAGATATTTTTAAATCCTGTGGCAGTAACAGACTGAATATGGGAAGTTTTCACCCATAAAAGTAGAGCATCATTAATTGTTTGTTTTGCTGGATCCCTATGAAAAAAGTCTAAATTCAAATATTTATTTGAAGTGTCTCAAAGGGATCCATTCATGAACACGAATGCGTGGTCCACCTGAGTGTATGGGTGGTAGAGACTCTACATCGGATGTGTAAATGCCATGGCTTCTGATGACTTTATCATGAATGCTCTGATCATTACATTGTCATTAGTTAGCCGACATGGTTGCACCTCGTTAATGCACACAAACAATCCTAGCGGCAGCAGATAATGTTGTGTGGTGGTGGTGTTTAATGAGGGTCTACATTTGCATACTGGCCTCCACCCCCACTCCTATTCCCACCCCACTCTCATTTATAAAAATAAATCACATTAGAACATCACCAGCTAATAAAGTCGACTCCGGCCCACATCCCACGTCCCAGTGATGGCCAAGTCTCAGTGCAGGAAATACACAAAGCAGTCTCTCAGGATTAGAGAAAACCTATTACAGCAAATTCTCTTATGGCAGCAGAACATTCTTCATATTAACACTGTGCTGCTGAACTAAATTATGCCAGTTGTTGTGCATGCTACAATCAAATAATCTATCAAAGAATTTCCTTTGGAAGTTGGAGCAAATGTTGAAAGTCAGCCTAACAAATAATGCAACCACTTAGAGAAGTCAGATTTAATTACATATCGCATCACTGAAAATAGAGGTAAAATAGGAGTGTGTTTGATTTTGAAGTAGTTTGTAATCTTGATTGCACATAATTGTACAGGATACCACCTGAGGCGAGCTAGTTTCACTGCCATTTTTGCATTATTGAAAAGCTTTGATTTTGTGAAGAAAAGATTGCACTTTGATTATGAAACAAATGTAATTAATAGGAATATTTTGAAGTTGAACAACTAAGTCTATTTAAAATTCAACCCAGATCCCATGTTGTGCTCACTATGAACATTACCACCCAAACTAGCGAGGTCAAGAGCTACAACCTTGTAAAAGTGCTTTGTTTTGTGTCGATGTGTCTGACCGAGTGTGCACACATTTGTGCCCTCAAGTCAAAACCCGCTAAATAAACAGTGTGTTTCCTGATGCCTAACGGTGTGCACGGCCCATGCACCGCTGATGTCAATCCACCCAGGACTACCAGTGGCCCCACTTTACTCACTTACTTACTCTTTGGCTCACTCCATCCTTCCTTCATGCTCAAATTGACACTTGGTGCAGAGGCAGGCAGACAGGGGGCCTCTCCGCCCTGCGCCTCCAGAGATGTGGCCCAGCTGTCAGCCGTCTAATCCAGTCCAACCTCCCCCTGAGCCAGGCAGGAACTCCAGGCTGCTCCCCCTCATCCTCACGCCTAGAGGCACAGCAAACAACTCAGTCCTCGTCAACATTACACACAGCGGGCCGGGAGGGGAGCACTTTGCTAGTCAAATCTATCTTGACCATTCTTCATAAATCAAGCACAAGCATGCAATGGCACAGCCCAACAGCCTTGTGACTGAGTACCAAACACAACAGGTAACGGCCAACAGCAAAGCACTGGGCCTCAAGGTTTATTGTAACATAGAAGAGCTCGGAAGTTGATTTGACAATTGTTAGATTTCTTTTTTTTTTTTTTTTTGTTTTTTTGCTACCACCATTGTGCAGACAGTGTGGCCACTTTTGTTTCCAATCGGCTCGCACAACGTGAACAAAGAATATTCTCCTTTTACATAATAGGTGATACTGTTGCTATTGTTACTATGGAAACAACTGTACAAGGAAAAAGACATGTTGGCAAATTTAGATACAGTAGTAGGCATGAACAAGAAGATATCCAATGCACAGTCTAAAGGATGTGAATGTTTGTGGTACATCTGTGGGCATGTGTGTTTTCAGGAGTATGTCTGTACCCTTACTGCGGTTCCCTATGGCATTCCCAATATCAGTATTCCTGTAGATGTGTTTGATGTGTTTGAAGCCACGTAGCATACCTTGGAACATGACAGTAAACATGGCAGAGGCTCTCCCTCAGTGGAGCAGTGATGCACGTCACCCCTCAGAAGTGTGTGACGGGTGTACAAACCAAACCCACCAGGGCACATTGTCTCATGGGATTCTCCCTCACTATGCTGCGCTGACTGGCTCCGTGTTTCCGAATGCCACGCTGTTCAGAATAATTTCACCCTCAGCCTGGAAAACAAAAGAGCAAACCAGAAGTGGTAGCAAAAACAAAGAGGAAAAATGCAAAACATGCACTTGTGACAAGTTATGGAACTCACTTAACTGGTTATCTGACCCAGCAGCAGTAGATGTCATGATATATCCTGTTCTAATGTTTCCCTGTGTTTCATCCCTGGAAAATCACTAGTGTATGTTTCCTGCATGCATCCCTGGGGAAATTAAGAGGCACACTATGTATCTCTGGAGGATTCCCCCAAGAATGAGAATAAAGCAGGCAGCATGAAAGAGTAGTGTTGGTGTGAGAGAGTTATTGGTCTGGCAAAGGGATTGCCAACACATCAAAATAGCACGGGTGTTGAACAAGACAGAAACTTGCACCATTTACACCTGCCAGCAAGAAAGAGCAACATTCTGACAAAATTTCCATAGCCACATATGCACCACATGATGTGAAGTGCAAGAGTTGAAGCTTCATGTCAGAGTGAATTTCATGAGATGACATGTACAGCATGTTCACATGACAGATGTGTTTTGAATGTTGTTTTTGGGGTTCTGAGAAAAGTAATTTGTATACAGTAGCAAGTAAAGCTTTGAAGAGACTGTTGTGACAAAAAAAAAAAAAGAATGTGACTCAACAATGTATCATGACATCAGAATTGTAAGATTTTGTCAATATTTTCTTGAGTACTAGCTACTAGCTATGTCGCCTGTGATTTAACAATGTAAAATGACTTTATTATATCCACAATGGGGGAAATAATAGTTATCAGGATTAAAAAATCCATTCAGAACATCCTTAGGTGCCATGATATGACATAATACAATACAATGCAATACAATGCAATACAATACAATACAATACAATGCAATACAATACAATACAATACAATACAATACAATGCAATACAATACAATACAATGTAATACGATATGTTACGATGTGTTACGATACGATACAATACAATATGATACTGTACAATACAACATATTGCGTTATGTTGCGATACGATACACTTTATTGTCTCATTGGGGAAAATTCCTTTGAACTCAGTAGTTCTCATACATACATTCATTACTGTAATCAAGACTTCGATTGTTAAGTAAGAGGAACAATCAATAAATTGTAAGTGACAATCAATAATTGGAGGTTAAAAAGAAGTTACTGCTGTTCTAATTTTAAGACTTAAAATCAATGTAAATGCCTTCTTTTTATGACTTCTGAAGACAATAACTGGATGTGATTGAGTGCTCATAGACTAATTTTGACATTAGATGACACGCTAGGATGACGATCAGTTTCCCAAACTTAAATTACAGAAGTCAGACATGACAGTTAGTTAGTTTCAGTTACTTTAAAAGGCAAAGAAAGAAAGAAATTACCTCCCAAATAAAAATGTATCATTTTTAACAATGTGGATATCAAGTCAGGTATATGAATGATTTTGGAATGACATCAGTGTGGCAGATGTGGGGGTTTCTTTTAACATTTCAAGATCACTTTCCGTGTTTCAAAGATCAGGGGTGGTGTGAAAGAAAAAAAGAAAAAGACACAATGAAGTAGAGGGAGGGATGTTGAGAGGAGAAGGGCAGTTCATTGAGGTCAGGATGACAGTAAAGAACAGATGAGATGGGGTGGCTGAGGAGTGTTTTGTAGGTGGGATGTTGTAGGAGGGTGTAGGGTGGGGGTGGGGGTTGGTGAGAGGAGGGAAACTAGGCCAGTGTCCAGACTCAAAGCACCAAAGGCCCTGTGTCCCTGGATGCCCTGTGTCAGCCCTCTGACAGGAGAGATGGGACTTTAACACAGAGTTTTTCACCACCAGACGCTCCTCGTCTCCTCTGAAGAATACCCCTCCTCCTCAATGCACTCACCAGTCAGAGTTTGAGGAGAGAAATGCACTCGTTACAATAAGGAGGGCACATGGCATGGGACCTCAGGCTTTGAGTGCCGCCTCCTCCACACTCTCAGTAGAATTAGGATCTTTCCTGCAAGTACTGTGTATTTCCAAAGTTGACATGCAGTAAATAGAATTTTTGAGGCAAGTTTCCTTCACTGAGGTGCATGACCATACAATATGTTTCTCTGCCGTCAGACTGTAATGCAACTTTACCAAGCATAAAGACCTGCCTGGCTGATAACTGAATCTGAATATTCCTCATCATCCCTATAGTCTGTTAGACACACTTTTACGGCACAGATAAAGCAGACTTATTGTCAGGCCTAATCAGGTGGTCTGTTACCTTGGCAATTAAAGCCTTGTTAGAGATATAAACCTTGAGACTCAAATGGAGAGTCCCTGGCGAGTAAAACCACTGAGCAAATCCTTAAACCAAACAACCTTCCAGTGGGAATGCGTCTTCTCTGAGGATAGATGTTTAATTATCTCTGCTTGTTTGGGGGGAAAAGGAAGGAAAACTGTTTCACTCCCTCTTGTTTGTCTTAAAAGCTCACGAGTATTTATTGGAATTAATTTAAGTGGCAATCATTGTCACTGTGTTTACCTGTCACCATGTTTTGACCTACGACACTGATTATTAGGGCGCAACTGTGAGAGAATTCAGCAGGAAAGGTTTGTCACAGTATTGGGTGCAAAAGGGAAAGCAAAGACCCACAATGCTCAGATATCAAATGGTTCTTAAGAAACTTTACAAAAAAATATTTAGACTAATTTCATATTAAATAGAATTGGTGTTCTTAATTTACTTAAATGAATTAATCTTTAAAATATTGCCGCTAAGTGTGATTCATTTATCATTTATTCCCAATTGATGCAAAACACCTATTTCAATGTTGGCTCTTCTAAACTAGGCCAACTATACTCCCAAATGAACAAATCTCTTTTGAAAATAATGCTACATATTTGAGCAATATGAAGTGATAATTTATCATTATTTAATGATCTCCCACAGACAGTACATCACACATGGCGCAGTCAGTGATAACATCTGTGCCCAATCTTGACGGAATTATTCTCAGAGACTCTACTTTCCTCTGTCTACAGTCCCACAACCTTGTGACCTCTTCTCTGGTATCTAAGTTGAGTTTTTCTCTCTTAAAGACCATTTCAGTTTCTCTTCTTGTTTCTTTTCATCTCACACTTTGTCTGGTTCTCCTTACCTCTGTGACATACTCCTCTAAATGGGCCTGGCATGCATCCCACTGTCTAACGAAGCTATGTGTGTGTGTGGGCGGTGTTTAGGGAGGTGAGACCTTCTCTGGGACACACTAATCAGCTCCAAACCAAGGCCCAGACAGGGAGGCACTGGACAGGTAAGGGGAACCATTCGCTACACCCCCTGGCTGCTCCTTAGTGTGGGGGTCAAATCAGCTCCATCCTTTATGCCCCAGTCACTCTCTCATTCCGGTGTCCCCAATCACCTGGCTTCCATCCCTGGTCCCTGGTCCCCTTCTGGGGGCCTCCGAGGGAGGAAACAGTGAGCAGATGCTCTACCAAAGGAGAATCCTGAACGTGCCTTCTGCCAGCCCCGTGTGTGTTAACCTTTTCTTTTAATTAACACCATTCCAACTCCCAACTCCCGCCACCGTAGTCCAGAGAGAGGTTCTTGGGGCTTATGCAACTGTCAGAGAAGTGGGGGAGTCATTGGGGAGCAGAAAGGTGGTGGGCGGGTTGAAGTGATGAAGGTGAAAGGGATGAAGAGTAGGAGGAGGTGGGATGAATAATGCGTGCATGGCCTGGGAGTGAGGGTTCTTCTAATCCTTCGGAGCCTTCTTTATCCACATGCCTTCACAGAAATACAACACACCAGTCATTCTACACAGCTGCCTATTTTCCAGGGACATCCTGAGGTAAATTAGACATGCTGATGAGAAAATGGCTGCTCTTGATTTGGACCACAACTCATTACTGCACACAACAGTCAGGGAGTTACTACACAAGTGTTCACATTATGAAAACTTACAGAGGCTCAATCTTGCTCTGCATTGAGAAGTATTTTTGCTTTAAGGACATATGTGTACATCCAAACATCACTGAATACATACTATATGCTATAATTGTGAGAACATCTTCGACTTGAGATGTGCTTTCTGTACTCAGAGGTGAATTGAACTGATTGTGTAAAATGTACCATATGATAAGGGTACAGTTACGCCTGCTTAGTTAACTGTAGCAGCGTACAGAGAGGTGAGTAGGCCTGATCCCATCTTAAAGTGAGGATTGCCTAATGAGAGAGTGGTAATGAGCAAGAAAAAAACTGTATTCTCAGTTCTTTTTTTTTTTTGCTCTTTTTTTTTTTAACCGTTGAAAGGTTTGCTATCTCTTCCTTTCATCTTCTGTGGCTGGGCCAAGTGGAAAATGTCCATCTTTCACTGGGAGATTTTTATGTTCGTCTTGGCTCATGGTAATGCCCCCAGGGGATCCTCTTCTTGGCATGTTCATAGTGGTCACCATTTGCTGGAGACAGGCTGTGGAGGTCAAAGCCATTTGAGAAGGACATAAAACCCCTATGATTTTTGATCACACTATGAAACCATTCCATTGTGGTTAAATGCCGTACGATGTGCCAATAACACATCTTTGTGGAAATTGTTGTCATGACAGTTAATTTAAAGTTGGTCTAAGGAAATAAATCTACCGTTCATAGGTGTATATTCTGGAGTATAAAATAAAATAAAGAATAAAAGACAATTTTTCTAAGAATTCAATCTAACCAATGACATGAATGGCTTTCAATCCGTGCTTGTGGTTGTACAGGTGTGATAGTACTGTCTAAAGCCCTGACAACATATTACACCTTAGGTCATGATGTTACTGAAGTGAGAACTACATCTAACATCATCTAAAGTCTAACATCTTGTGACCTCAGTCTTATGATGGAGTAAGTAAGGGGGAAAACTGCCAGGACCTTCTCCTCACGAAGACCCAGAGCAAGGGCACTGTCTCCCCAGCCCCATAGATCAGCCAGCCCTGAATGTCAAACCGCACAGCAGCCGCTACAGTGCCAGGAGTCCCCCTCTCGCTCCCTCTCTGGCCCGAGATCTGCTGTCTGGTGACACCACTGCGCTAATGACCCGGTTTGGGAGTTGCTCCATGGGGCTCCTTGGCTTGGGAAGATGGAAGTTGTGGATATCCAGCTGGAAGGTCACTGTAGACGAGGACCACTCACACCACATTCCATCTAGTTTGTTGACATCCTTCACTTTACAAGGGTATTGAGATAAGAAGCCTGGCTCTGACCCTTTATTGAAACAGGTGTGGCTATTGACCAACTCACAAAACATCAAGATGATTCCACTCCATGCTCCACCTAAACTATAGTCACTTTGGGCACAATGTTTATGCGAACTGCATACATATGATAATTTTTTTGCTCTGTGTGTAATTGCTCAACAAATTGGATAACAGTGAAGTTGGAAAGCAACACTTACGCCTTGCTTGCCAACTCTGAAGGCTTCTGATTGTTAGCTCTCCATGTTGTTTTTGTTCTTTTTTTAATCAGTTTACTGTGAGAGCATGCCTCAGTGCTCAGAGAGGGCAATGTTTTCAGTCACTCGCTATCTTGACTTTTTTTTTTCTCAGCCTCAGGAGTTTGGCTTGTTGGAGCATAGTGTAAAGTCCCCAGGGACCACTCCTCTGGCGATGGGGGCACTGCTTCGACCTCACTCATACTTGGTGTGGGTGGCATCCAACTAGGGAGACACACAATGGAGAGCAAGACTGAAGATGGTGATGCTTCTGGTGGACTCTCCCAGGACCCAGCCTTATTCTCAGGGTCATGCATTCCAGCAATCTCTGTAATTATAAGCAAGTAAGAAAAAAGTTGAATCTTCTGCCTTTCTCAAAATGAACGTGCCCCACTCCTCAAGGGAAACATTCACATCTCTGTGTTCTAGTTGCTGGATGTGTTTTTATGAGGCTAGTCTAGAGTGTGTGTGTGTGTGTGTGTGTGTGTGTGTGTGTGTGTGTGTGTGTGTGTGTGTGTGAATGGTTGGTGTACATGCATGTCTGTATATCTGGCCTCTTCTAACGAGCGTAATTGACCGACTGTGCTTTTAAGCCGCCGTTTTTCTCCATTTGCGAGAGTATTCTACTAAATAGCCTTCAGTGATTATTATTTTTACAGGAGACACTTCATTGGGATTAAAACTTTCTCTGAGTTCTAAAGTTGACTTAAAACTTATTTTTTGGACAATGTGCCGATGGAGCCAAATGGACAGAGGGTGAACAGGGCACAGGTCAGGAGAAACTGCT